>CM059218.1:4111126-4133626 GCA_030347435.1 Clarias fuscus | reverse complement strand
TTGTAAATGAACTATTTTAATTAATTTTAAAAAGTTCACTAATTCTGATATAGCTAGTTAGTGCTACAGCAAGAAAAAGTAAAAGGTGTAAAAGATTCTCCTTTTATTTCTACCTAATTAAACACAGCTATCACATTAGCGCGGATGAAATCTAGCTTTGTGATGAAATTAAGCTGTTCCTGTAACAAGTTTCATATGTTACCGTTACAGAATGAGGACATTGTGGATAGATAAAGCAGTTAGTTTAGTATTCCCTGATAGCATCTGTTTGCTAAAATTAAATGCCTGTTTTCTTAGCTAGCTAGCTGAAGACAGCTGAATGAACTTAAAAGTCTGTCAGATTACCTTCATTTTGAACTCTAAATTGTTGGTTTTCAATTTCAACGCTAGTTTTCTACAAAACTATAAAAAGTCCTGACCTGAAAACGCTAGCAGTGTTCTTCGCTGTATTAGCGGAAATACGTTTTTCCTGTCAGGGCTACTGCTTCTTGCAGGAAAAGAATAAAGAAAAACAACTATGAAATAATGGCTTTATAAAAGACATTATTAAATATATTTTGCTTGGTTGTGTTGCACTGAGGAGTTGTCACTGAAGTACTGAAGTACAGCGGTACCTCAGCATTAGAACTCCCTGCCTTAAGAATTTTTACTTCATAAACAGAAATTTCACAAAAACTTTGCCTCAGTTTGTGAAGCATTTTTGGCATACTAGTGACTGAACTGAATATTTGTGTGTGTGTGTGTGTGTGTGTGTGTGTGTGTGTGTGTGTGTGTGTGTGTGTGTGTGTGTGTGTGTTTTGTATGCATTTTGTGCAAATTTAATGAAGACATGGCACCATGGGTCCCAAGAATGTTATCAAGGACAGTAACGAGAAGAAAAGGGAGATACTTTCAAGTTAGTTTTTAAAGCAGCCGGTGCCAAGAGGAATCATAGATCATAAGGCTAAGTGAGGTTTAGTGTCTATTTAGTTAATATTTTACTTTACATGTCTTTTCTAAACATTTTGATAGTTTTTATATGCAAAATATAATTATAGTGATGAAAATTGGTAATATTGGTAATATTTCTGGGTGGAACAGATTATTTGTATTTATATTATTTCCTATGGGAAAATAACTTTCGCAATGCGAAATTTCACCTTAAGAATTCGCCTCCGGAACGGATTAAATTTGTATCGCGAAGTATCGCTGTACTTGAAAGTTATCTGATCTGCTTGTTAGCAATTATGTATTTGCTATAAAAATTAAAAAAGAAAACCTATTAAAATTAAGGTATTACAAAAACAAGACTACAGTGTAAACTGTTACTCATTTTATTTTTCACGCACTAGATTTCAAGCATCTAAATGTTTATTTTGTATCATATATATTTTTACACGACCTAAACATGATGCATTTCTTTGTGTGTGGTTGTTACAGTATTCATGTCATTCATCCATTTATACTGCTTTGATTGTATCATGATGTCATCAGTCATGTGGTATAATTTCATTTATCACTGTAATCAATAAACATCATGTTCATATTCCACAGACTCATGCATTTCATTCACATTCAGCTCATACACTCAGGCACTGAATACAGGACTATGCTAATATTACATTTAGGCATTTGTCAGACGCTGTCATCCAGTGAAGTTTAAATCACTGGATAGATACTTACACTGGGTTAACTAAATGCCATCAGTCAAACACAACTGGGAAAAGTTTTTATTTTTTTATTTTGGCGGGGGGGATGGATCAAAGGTGAATTAGTCCAAGTATTGAAGAAACATACGTCTTGAGTCGTCGTTTAAAGATCGTCAAAGACTCTGCTGTACAGACATCTAGAGGAAGTTCGTTCCACCACCTAGGTGCCAGAACAGAAAAGAGTCTGGATGAATGTTGTCCTTGATCCCTGAGAGATGGTGGGACAAGACGAGCAGTGCTGGAGGATCGGAGGGAACGTGGTGCAGTGCGTAATGTGATTAGAGTAGAGAGATAAGTGGGTCTTGGGCCATTTTTAGCTTTGTAGGCAAGCATCAGGGTTTTGAATTTGATGCGGGCAGCTACAGGAAGACAGTGCAGGGAGCAGGGGAATGGGGTGGTGTGGGAGAACTTGGGAAGGTTAAAAATGAGACGTGCTACTGCATTCTGGATCAGTTGCAGAGGATGAATCGTAGACGGAGGTAGACCTGTCAGTGAGTTGTGAGTTGCAGTAGTCCAGTCTTTTTTTTTTTTTTTTTTTTTCCCCCCCCGATTTTCTCCCTAATTTAGTCGTGTCCAATTCCTCCCCGTCACTAGGGGGCTCCCACATTAAGGCTACTACTACCACTCAGCCGGGAGGCTGAGACGGAGGAAGACTATCACGTGTTTCCTCCAAACCACGTGACGCCAGCCGACCGCATCTTTTCGAACTGCTCGCTCGCGCACCGTTGGGGGCGGCGTAACGCACTCGGAGGACAGCGCTATCCACTCCCTCCGTTGCGCGAGCTCACAGACGCCCCTGACTGGCTGTAGAGCCGTGATTAATGTAGGAGCACTATGTACCTCTCATCCCTCCCCTCTGAGAGAGCTCGGCCAATTAGCTCTCTCTAGACCTCCGGCTGCGAGAGGTTACAGCACCACCTGGGATTCGAACTGGCGATCTCCGGATGATAGGGCGAGCGCTTTAACCACTGCGTCACTCGGAGGCGTAGTCCAGTCTTGAAATAACAAGGGACTGAACAAGCACCTGAGTAGCCTGTGAAGAAAGAAATGGCAGAATTCTTCTGATAGTTATTCTTAAGAAGAAATTGACAAGGGCAAGTAAGGTTAGCAATGTGTGGAGAAAATGACGGATGATTATCCACTGTTACACCAAGATTGCGGGCGGTGGCTGAAGGAGTGATCCGATTATTGTCCAGGGATATCACAAGGTCTTGACCTGGGGATGAGTCACCAGGGATGAGCAGCAGTTTGGTTTTACTCAGAGCTTCAACTGAAGAGCTGCCATCCAGGATGTGATGTCTACCAGACTTGCTGAGATCCGGGTGGAAATCGAGTATCTGAGGGAGGAAAATGAGAGAATAAATTATGTGTCATCTGCATAAGAATGGTATGAAAATCCATGCGATGATGTGACCTTACCAAGAGACCAGGTATAGAGGGAAAACAGTAGAGGACCAAGTACTGAGCCCTGTGGGACACCAGTAGAGAGTCTGCATGGGGCAGATGTGGATCCCCTCCATGTCACCTCATCTTCTAGGTAAGAAGCAAACCATTGCCACAGTGTTCCACAGATTCCAAGTCTTGTAAGAATAGATAATAGAATCTTGTGGTTCACTCTGTCAAATTCAGCTGACAAGTCCAGGAGGATGAGGACAGATGACAGTTTAGCAGATCTAGCAGCATGGAGCTTCTCAGTGACTGACAGAAGAGCAGTCTTGCTGCACAACTTGCTGCAATTGCAGCAATTCTCCCATCGTAGAATGCGGAAAGTCGTCAGCAGTCAGAGAGGACGGGGCAGTGGGTTGAGTAGTGAGGAGATGTTGTGGAATTTGTGCAGAGGCTTCCAGCTTTTCTCTGTAGAAGGCAGTTTTGGATATAGTCCCGTCACATGAGAATTTGGAGAGAAAAATCCGGTTAGAGACGAGATCTGACTCAAGCTGCGATTTCTTCCATCTTCTCTCTGCAGTTCTTAATTTTCTTCTGTTGTTGTGCAATACATCAGATAGCCAAGGAGCAGGACAAGAAGTCTTCCTTGGTTTAGAAGACGGCGTAGGAGATCTATGGATGAGGAGAGAGGAGAGGAAAGTTTCAATCGCCGTCGCCCGTACCACCATTTCTGCCAGTTTCTTGTGGAGAGTGAGAGAATGCATAGGCAGAGGATAGGGCAGCCAGTGTAGCTGAATTCTGAGGAGATATCCAGGTCTGTTAGTACCATGAAATCAAAAGAGTAATGGGTAGCTAGGGCTGAGATAAAATCTGCAGATTGGCGGTTCCAGAGCCCACCTACCACCAGTGCAGGCCAATGAGACAATAGTGGAGGGTAGGTTTCTGGGAGATCTGCCTCTGCTATGTGAGTAAAAGCATCTTGGTCTGTGAGAATTGACAACCTATCTCTGTTCCTTAACTTCTAGACAGAATGAGGCCATTGCCTATAAAAGAAACTTGCAATTCCTTGCTAAACAAGAGTTTGTGTCAATTCTATGTGCACTTGCTATTTAGATTCCTTCCCTCTCTCTGTCAAGCTACAAATGTCATTCCTGAGCTGCGATTGATCCAGACTCAATCTGCCCTCTGGACCTGTCTGACTCATTCTGGTGCCCCGCTTCCGGTTGGAGATCTCGTCACATGGATGCCCCGTGTGTCTCTTTGGGATACGTCCAGTGTTTGGGGACGGTTTCACTCTACTATGAAGACTGTCCTGGCCTCGACTGATGTTGACAGCTGTTACTCTGAGGACTTGGCTGCAGTCGCTCGTTAGTTCAGGACTGGAATTTCCTACAAGTCTACCTGAGCCTCCAATAACTACTTGGACTCCATATTAACATCAATTAACATCTGTTAACAACTGTTCTGCTGAACTGCCTGCCACCTAACATACAGTATGAATGCAGATCAATTCCTGCTTTCTGTTTCACCCAAATGAGGACGGGTTCCCTGTTGAGTCCAGTTCCTCTCAAGGTTTCTTCCTACTGCCATCTCAGGGAGTTTTTCCTTGCCACTGTTGCCCTCGGCTTGCTTATCAGGGACTATCTGACCATTTTGATTCATACACATTCACATTTCATACACACTTAAATCATTATTTTGATTGTGTAAATCTGCTTTGCGGCGATGACAATTGTTAAAAGCGCGATACAAATTGAATTGAATTCATGACCAACTTGGTTGCAGGATATGCTTATTTACCGCTACAGACACTTGTGTATATATACTGTATATGTTACCTTCAATACATGTAACTAAGCCCTGCCCACGATTCATACCTTAAAGAAGCCTGAAACTACTCTTGATTAATTACTTGAGAGCAAATTACTTTAGACCTACTTCAATCACACTGCAATCAGTACAAAAGTTAAAAACCTACCTTACCAGTGGAGAAGAATCCAATATAGAAAACTAAAGCACAATATTCTAAACAGAACATGATGCTGAGACTGCTAGTTAGCAGCATGGAGTCATTTCTGCATTGCTCTGATTTTTAAGGTCTGTTCACACAAAACAAAACTCTGGTCCGGTTGTTCTGATAGTGCCTTCGACTTGAACAAGTGTGAACGCTGCCATTGTTTGGACAGGAAAAGTTCTAGCTGCGTCACACTGATTAGGTAGTACGGCACTGAAAGAGTTTCGAAAGCTGTCAAGATTAAAAAAAGCAAATAAATACCTAATGTCGCACTACTAAAATGATGTTAAATTTAATGAACATCCACTATGGACAGCACACGAGACCACAGGAACGCAGGAGGCAGCGATCTGTAATCCATCGATAGACACTACACGCTCCTACATCTGCCTGCCTGTTCAGCAACAAGAGCGCTTGCGAAATGCTCACGAATGTATGACAGTTGATCGGTCTGATGAAATTTCATATGTTTTTCAGCGCAACTCTTCTTTACTATGACGTGTTGTCTCATGCTCTTGTACCACTCACACAGATGTACCTGGTATTTGTTTTAAATCATTTCTTTTCTGTGGGGGATGGTCACCACTGGAGACTGTCTGGATAGAAGCTAGCTGCATTAGGAGCATCGGTGACCGTTTTATTTGCTTGTCACGGTGTATAGCATTACTTTGTTAAACTCTTCATGAGTTTTCAGCTGGTGAAGATATCGCCATATATAATCCACATGCCTTCTGTTGTTTCTTTTGATCCGATATTGAAAATACCAGCGTGAACACTAAGCGAACCAGAACTCACGTGTCATCTCATGCTTTGGTCTGAACCAAGGGAACCAAACTACAAGTGTATGTACACCCTTAAAGACCTCATTGTTTTTTTTTTTTTTTTGTTTGTTTTTTTTGGATTTTTCCCCGATTTTCTCCCTAATTTAGTGGTGTCCAATTCCTCCCCGTCACTAGGGGGCTCCCACATTAAGGCTACTACTACCACTCAGCCGGGAGGGCCGAAGACTATCACGTGTTTCCTCCGAACCACGTGACGCCGGCCGACCGCATCTTTTCGAACTGCTCGCTCGCGCACCGTTGGGGGCGGCGTAACACACTCGGAGGACAGCGCTATCCGCTCCCTCCGTTGCGCGAGCTCACAGACGCCCCTGACTGGCTGTAGAGCCGTGATTAATGTAGGAGCACTAAGTACCTCTCATCCCTCCCCTCTGAGAGAGCTCGGCCAATCAGCTCTCTCTAGACCTCCGGCTGCGAGAGGTTACAACACCACCTGGGATTCGAACTAGCGATCTCCGGATGATAGGGCGAGCGCTTTAACCACTGCGCCACTCGGAGGCCCAAAGACCTCATTGTTAATGCTGGGTTCAGAAAGAGTCCTGCAATTAAGAATCTCCAAATAAAAGTTTGAAAAAGGACAAAAGCAAAACTATATCTATTAAAATGACCACTTAATTTGTGTGTACTGTTAGCATTTCTGCCTACCGATGGTCTCCTCTTTGCGTGGTTGTGTGTGTTTGTACGTGTGCTCGTTTTTGTCTCAGATCTGGCCGAATCCGTCCTCAGGTGTATGCAGGCGAGTCGGCGGCTCGTCGTGGTGCTCAGTGGACCCTGTGTGTGTGAGAAGAGCGTGCAGAAGCTGGAGTGCGGGCTGTGCGTGTACCTCCACGGCACGTGCGGTATTCCTCTCATCACGGTACGGTGGCGGCGCACACTCAGGACGCCTTGTTGTCGCGAGCTTGCCGAACTGCGCCGCTGCGCCATCTGTGTGCACTGGCACGGAGCACGATCCCAACACCCTACCTCATGCTTCTGGAAACGACTTCGGCTCGCACTACCGGTCCGGCCGCTCGCGCTAGGCCCGAGACTCATCGACAGCACGTCGTCACACTCTGACCTGGCGGCGGTGGCGCTGCGGCGCACAAACACTCACACACGCGCTCATCTGCACAATGGTGGCGACAGAGCACATGGCTGTGCGGTGTGTGTAAACGACAGCAAACTGGGAAACAACAAACAAAATGGCAAAACACAGAGTACAAACTGCTAACACACACACACACAATGCACAAGACACTAACATTAAACAAGAAAGCATACACATTTCCTTATTACAGACCACACACTGTGAATTATGTTAGAACTGGAACACTATTAAGAGACTTTAACTGAATATGTTTCTCCTTCACGCACTCTCTCTCTCTCATGCTCTTTCTTACACACACACACACACACACACACACACACACACACACACACACACAACATGATGCAAAAGGGCTATGAGGTGTAGTAATCAATTTTATGCGTATTCTAATCTAATTCAATATGTCTTCACTGTTCCATACTCAGACACCAGAGGGCAGCATAGCACTATGTATGTAGCTATGTAACTACGTAGACGGATTGTATGAAGCAGTTAAGGTTGGTGAAGTCGAATTTGGTGAGTGTTTTATAAAATCTCAGTTTTTGAAGATTTTACTTTCACTCTCCTGGGTTAACACAGTCACACACAGGGTTTATACAGATGATTAAAAAAAAAACTTACACATTAAACATTGGGGGGGGGGGGTTGGGGTTATTGATTTTTATTTATTTATCATTTTAATTTTGTACCTATTTACATTGGAAAAATAGAATGTAACCCTGTTTCCGCCCTCTTTCACTTATGCTTTGACCACAGTTGTACTTACTCCACTGGTTGAACATCACAGCATTAATATAATGGGCCATGTGTGGTCCAGGTTCAAACCCCACCACCACCTGTTGGGCCCTTGAGCAAGGCCCTTAACCCTCAACTTCTCAGATGTATAATGAGATAAAAATATATAAGTCACTAAGGATATGTGTGTCTGCCAAATGTAAAATATTTCTGTCTTAAGGGCTTAAGTGAGGATTTCCACATGAATCAACTTCACATTGCATTCTGTTGACATGTTGGTCTATTATCAATTTGGTAAATGGGTTTTCACTTTCATCTTCTGTTAGTGGAGAAGTGGCATTTAGCCCTGGCTTCATCCCAATGTTAGCTCTGATGAAACAGCGCTTTAGACCTTTAGTCCTGTCCACTCTGATCAAATCGATCAACTTTCCAAAGCTTTCGATGTTCATACTAATATTGACATGAACACCATCCTGTGGTAAATCACTAACTAGCCAAGCTAAATCGCTTCTGCTGTTTAGAACAATATGAAAACTTTTATAGGCAAAGTATTTACCCAGTATTGTGTATTTTCCCCTTGTGCCTGTTTGGCACCTCTCGCCCCTCCGAGGATCAGACTTGTTTGTCTGGCTCATCCCGGTCAGATTTTTGGGGGAATTTGGAGGCCTGGTCAGTGGCCTTGGCCTCTTCACCTGCTTGGTGTTTTGGTGCCTTCCCGTTATTTCCAGCATTGGCTTTTATGTGAGATCGGACCAAACTGGCTGGCCAGACCCTTTATTCAGTACAGTACACAATCACCAAGTCTTCCCGGAGAGGCCACTCCAAACTTTGCGCAGGTTGAAGAGTCTTCTCTATTCTTTCTAGCTTTTTTGCCTCTCAGGCTCAATCAGATTGGATAAAGAGCATCTGTAAACTGCCATCTTTAAGTCTCTCCACTGATGACCTTTGAGAGTGGCCGGGCCTTCAAAAGAACGTTCAGAAAGTTGACCTGTAGGCTCAGTCTCATGCTGAAAGTTGAACCTTCTCCCCTGTCTGAGCCTCATGCATATTTTTGGTTTTAAAAAACATTTCTGCATTCCTTCTTTCCTTTACGTCTAACCAGTATCCTGCTGCATGCTGTCCACCACAGCATGGTACTGACACCAGCATGCCTCTCTATAAGGATGATATTAACTGGATCACCTAGTTTTAACTTGGACTTCATCTATTTCCCTTATCCTTTGAGTCATATAAGCGCCTCTTATATACTGTAGTATGCATTTTTCTCAAGAGTGGCTTCTGTGAGCAAAGTCATTCCGTGTTGGCTTCTGCGATCTGTATGTAGTCCTTACGTCTTGCTGGTTCCAAACTTGTCTCAATTTGAAAAGATGGAGCTGACTGTGTTTCTGAGAAAATCGTATACTCTTTCCCAGGTCTGTTGCTTCAGTTGACTAGAGGTTGTAAGTTGAACTTCTTAAAAAAAAAAAAAAACTAAGAAAAAACTGTCAACTAGAAATTCCTGCCCTGTATTTAGTTTAGATCAATCCACCTACAGACGTCTGTCACTTAGTTAATGCTAAAACACTGGTCAGGTCACGCAGTTCCCTTTTCCGCGGAGGAAACCATACACCACTCAACAACGTTAGGTTTGAAAATGAAGTCATTCCCAGTTCAGACAGACTTCCCACTTGTGGCAGCTGAGACGTAAAACATGTCTACCCCACCAAATCATGTCCTATCAGTAGAATGTGTCATGGTTGGGTTGGATTTTCAGAGATATCTCAAAATAACGAAAACAGCTGAATGCGACATGACCCGAACATGGAGTGCCTTAGGCAAGAGACTGGATAGCTCCGTACTGAATCTAAAGGACTGATTACACTTTTTAATTTTTTAATAAGATTCAAAGCATTTTAAAAAACACATTTTGTCCCAATGTACAGTATTATTGTGTGTAGCGTAATGGCACATCATTTGTTTATTCGGAATACTTTCCACCAACAAGTACAATTATGTACCTTACAACATCAGATGAACTTGTACAGGTGATAATTTATCTTTTTCCTTCTTTTTTTTTTCGCTACAAAACGCCCATTCGTCATATGGACATCAGTGCTGTTTCCATTACCCTCTCTGACGACAACATTGTGCGTGGGTGCTGTGAGTGTGTCTTATGATATGGGAAGTAAAACTGAAAACTGCTGTCTGCTTTTTTCTTTTTTTTTCATTACACCCTAGGGCTTCTAACTTTTCAGAAAAGACATGTGTAATCTCAAGCATTTTATGACCAATCAGAAGGCAGGGGTGAGTGGGGGTTGGTATGCGTTTGTGAGTGTGTGTGTGTGTGTGTGTGTGTGTGTGTGTGTGTGTGTGTGTGTGTGTGTGTGTGTGTGTGTGTGTGTGTGTGTGTGTGTGTGTTGGAGGTAGTGATTAGGCAAGCCAGGGAAAAACAACAACAACAACAAAGACAACAAATTGCAGGTAGAAAGATGAGTCTTGATTTCTTGAGTGAATACAATGAGGTATATGAATGCTGAGTATAAAATCTGCTTGTGTTAAGATCTAACTAAAAAGTAAAAAGTAACAATGTCGACTTGATGAATGGTTATAATGTACCGTATAGTGTAATCTCATCTCCTAGGCTAAATTACCAATAATAAACAAGGAAGCATAAAAAATTCAACAGCTAATGCATAATGAAACAACTTTACAAGCACCTTCTTGTTATCAGTCCCTATAAAAATGATGACAACATGGCTGCCGGAGCGATAGCATTTCAACCATATTTTCAACCAACTTTCCAATTAAACTTAAACCGGAACTAAGAATTCTGCCAAAAGTGTCAGAAAAACATTTCAAATCAACAAAAGAAAAAAAAAAAAAACCCTCCATCATTACAGGAAGAGTAAGCCGATATCAGCGAGCTAATGTTTTGAATGTTTTCTAGCCTAAAAAAAAAAATTCTAGCTAGCTGTGTGGCAGCATGAGAGGGAGAAACCACTGCACTGCTGCGTATACAGTTAATCGAACAGGTAATTGCTTTTAAACGGTCCTGAAGGTACCAGGTTCAAATCCTACGACCACAAAGCTGCCACTGATGGCCCCTTGAGCAAGGCCCTTAACCCTCTCAACTGCTCAGATGTAAAGTAGCATAAAAATGTAAGTTTCCCTGGATAAGGGCGTCTGCCAAAAGCCGTGAATGGTATTTAATAATAGGTATAAAGGAAGGTGTGAACCTGCTGAACAACTCTCAATACATTTTGGCTGTGTCCCAAATACTAGTGCTTGTTTTAGAACACAACAGAAAAATAGTACTTTAAAATTAGAACGCTAAGCAAATGTAAGTAAACACACACTTTTGTATTTGTCATAGGTGTGAATACCGTGTAGATAACGGTTGTGTATTGTGTGTGAGTGTGTGTGTGTGTGTGGGTATGTGTGGGTGGATGGGTGTGTACTGAATCACTGTTTCTCTTCCAAAGAACTAGAGTTTAGGTTCACTACTGTATTTGTATATGAGATTGTTTCGCTGTAGCGATGCATCCTGGGAAAAATAGAGGAAGACATGTTTATTGTCTGCTGGTAAATGGAGAAGAGAGGCGGAGCCAAAAAGAGCAAAACAGGTATGTGCTCTGTTGGGAGAAACCCCCTCAGTCACTCCTTGCCTCCCACGCGTTCACTTTCATACTTTAACATAGACACACACACACACACACACACACACACACAGACCTGTCATACTAGCATCGTAAGGAACTTTCATTAGCTTTATAATGATTTTTTCACACAATGAATGCTATGTCTGTGTCTACAGTATAGAACCTCAAGCTTAACCTCAAAATGACTTTCGGGTGACGTTTGGGGGGCGGCGGGGGGGGGGGGGGGGGGGTGCATAAAACAAAAAGCAATGTCCCCACAAGGTTACAATATCCCTACGAGGTCCTTTCTTTTGTGGTTAATTATGTAGTAAAATAAACTACTTAATGAATATATTAAGGTATATTAATATATTAAAACTGTTATTTTAATTTCACTGGCTAGTTTTATCAGGTCACTAAATGTAGGGTAGAAATGAAACTAACTCACTCAAAATGATATCTATTTATAAAATTATACTTACATATCAAAAAGAAAAAAATTCTGTGGGTGACGCCACACAGACGTTTGATCTTTTTTCGAATAATGTTGACTAATACTTACATGGAAAAATCCATTACGGTTGGTACAGCTGGCTATAACCACATGTAAATTTACAGTCCTTACCCAAATTATCAGGAAAACAAACAAAAAAAACATTCGTCAAGTGCAGCCCTAATTCCTGTTTACTAACTAGTTTTAAAACTACCCCAACTAGGGGTAGGGGGTACTTCTTGTCGAGAAAATGATTAAAAGAAAACAAAACATCCTGTCATCTGTACGGTATACGTATGTCATCATTATTATAAACACACATGTTAAAGGAACTAATAAGTACTACTGGCAGTACATTTCTTGGACAACTTGCGTGAGAAGGATATTACCATATGGGGGACACTTCTACATGACCATGTACTTGTATATGGTTTGTTAGATGGCAGTTTTTTCTCTGATGTCTTGAGACTGCAGTCGCTCAATTGTTCAGGACTGAAATTCATACAACAATTTTGAACCTGAGCCTCCAACAATGAAAATGCACTTCATATTACCTTAAACACATTTCCTGTTATACTGAACTTTCAGTGCTTCATAATGTAGCACACAGTATAGCCACAAATCATTCCCTGCTATATCTATCCGTTATCACCCAGATGAGGATGGGTTCCCTGTTGAGTCTGGTTCCTCTCAAGGTTTCTTCCCATTGCCATCTCAAGGAGTTTTTCCTTGCCACCGTTGCCCCTGGCTTGCTCATCAGGGACAAACTGATCATTAAAATTGACACACATTTCCTCAAATTTTTTAACTTATTTACATTTTTTGATTCTGTAAAGCTGCTTTGTGACAATGACTATTGTGAAAAGTGCTATATAAATAAAACTTAATTGAATTGAATTGAGACGAGGCTAGGTCATGCAACTTCTTCTTGTTCTACATTTGTACATGCTTTATCTTGTTGAAATGTCTACCTTTTTTATTTTTACTTGGGCTCCCCCCCCCCCCCCCCCCTTTTATTCTATGGGTTGCCACATCAAATAATTTGATGCACAAGATCTGGCACAAGTTTTATGCCAAATGCCTTTCCTGTAACAACCTTTCCATTTTCCAACCAGCCTTGGGATCAGCACTGCATACAGTTGCAGGATTGTATGGTGCATAGTGTTAGTCCAAGACCCTTAACACCCCAACAGTGGCGACCTGGAGGTGACCCTCTGATCACCAGCCTTTAGCCACAACCTGCCTAACAACCACTGCCTCATTGAGATGTTTACCTTTTCTGTTGGAATTTCTTTCTTAATATATATTTTAAAATATATATATATATTTTATAATATATACTGGTAGGTTATGCCCCCTTTATGCATCCTTAAATGATGTGTAAAACCACCATATACAGGGACACAACCCCATATCACAATGCTCCCACCACCATGCTTCATGCCCTTTTTCTGATCTCTTCTGTCAGAAAATATGACATGCTGAATTGTTATAAGATAATATCTTGTTTTATGCGTCTAAAAAATACAATATATCTTAAAATATAAGAGCAGTTTTTTTGTGAGATGTAGAAATAGAGATTATAATAGATGCTGCTCATTTCTTAATGTTCTTAATACAATATTTTTTCTTTGTAAAAAAAAAAAGAATTTGTGCCAAAGCGGCCGTAAATAAAAATATAAATTCCAGATATGCATTTCAAGGTTTATACTTGTATCCATAATGAGTAAGCCAAAGAGTATGGTGGCAAGGAAAAACTACATGAGGAGCAATTTGGCTTTCAGCGTGAGGAGTCTGTGGCTTGGGCAGGTTTGTCCCGCACATCCTGTGGGTGCTCAATTGGATTGGGATCTGAGGAATTTGGAGGTTGGGCAGGCAGCCGTGGGCTCTTTTCCTGGCTAGCCGTGTGCACCGTGGGCTGTGATGCATTGGGTGTTTTGATATTTTTCCCTAATGGATGGCACTGGCTTTTTTGTGATGGTTTGTGCTGCATTGGATTTTTTGGGGGGACTGGACATTTGATCCCCTCGGGCATACCTGAGCCTTGGGTGCCTGTGATGCTGTGACCAGTTTACTGGTATATAATTGGTCGTCAATGTTACCGTAATGCCTGATCTGTGTATTTTGTTAAATTGATGACCTATTGAGGCCTGGGTGGAAAAACTGGAAATCATTTGCACTGCTATTGTTCCGCCTACTTTCAGGTCATTCCTCAACTCTTTTTAAATGACTGCTGGTTACCTTCCTTTTTATTGGAATAGAAATTGACTTATTTGATGTAACTTTTGATATATACTGCATATAGTTTGTTTTCTTTTTTTAAATTTATTTTAACAAATCGTGTCTGTTCTTATGAATGCATACATATACATTTTAAAGTCAGATGACATTAAGTGAATGTAAATTCTGACGTGGCTATATACACCACTGTAAGAAACTTGTATACACATGAACGCATAACTAGCCAAGCACAAAGGTTTTCCCCACCCTGTGGCATTAGCATTATGGCGTTTCCCCACCAGTAGTTTTCGAGTAATGTAGTAGCTCTGTCATTATCTGCTCAAGGTAGCTTTTAATATGTAATAACACTAGTTGATTTTTTATACATGACTGGCTAATGGGATTTATTACCAGTTATTAGAATGAAAATCTAAAACCTTTAAAAACTTTTAAAAAAGGGGCGACACGGTGGTGTAGTGGTTAGCACTGTTGCCTTGCACCGCCAGGGTCCGGATTCGATCCCCGGCCAGGCTCAATTCCCGTCTCTGTGTGCATGGAGTTTGCATGTTCTCCCCGTGCTTGGTGGGTTTCCTCCGGGTACACCGGTTTCCTCCCACAGTCCAAAGACATGTAGGTTAGGCTAATTGGTGTTCCCAAATTGCCCGTAGTGTGTAAATGGGTGTACCCTGCCATATGCCCCAAGTCTCCTGGGATAGACTCCAGGCCCCCCGTGACCCTGAATACAGGATTAAGCGGTATAGATGATGAGTGAGTGAGTGAGTATGCAGTGTAATATAAATATATTTACTTTTTTTTCACACTTTATTTGACTTTCCATACTTTAATTAGCTTAATTAAAGAAAGCTATTTATTTATTTTTTTATTTTTTTATTTTTGTTTTTGGTGCTTTAATTTTTTTTATTGTTTAATAATTTTTTTTTTACCCTTCCAATTTACAGTATTACTAGCTCTAGCTAGGTGCAGCATGCTTGTTAAAAAAAAAACCTGAGTCATTTAAGAAAACAAAAGACGTAAAAAAAACATGTTCCTGAGTCGGCCTGAAACTTCAGTAATAGTTACTCTTAATAATTCATAGTCATAGTTGACAGGTGGGAAATTTCTAATTGACACATCGTACAGAACAACTGCAGTTACGTCCCAGGTCACTGCACAATCAAAGATTTGCCCCAGAGCACTCCTACATCTATATTTAACTCCAGAGCTGCAGGTATCATAATAGGCTTTTCCCCTCCAGCAAGGGGTTGCATTTAAACCAGATAACATGCGATAATCTGCTGCTAAAAACCGGGACTTTTGATTCTGTGTGGAATAACAGAACACAGTTATGAGGGTAAAAACTCCCTTTATTTCTCTATATATTTCCCCTGATATACTAATGCATTTATCCCAACGTTTCACTAGGGCTCGGATACCAAAAGAACCCCTGTAATGGTCCAAATATGTGGAAATGGCTTGGCCCGGGTTCAGGACTCTATGGGGAATATGGTAATAACTCATAGCTCTTATACACACGTGGACAAAATTGTTGGTACCCTCCGGTCAATGAAAGAAAAACTCACAATGGTCACATAAATAACTTTAATCTGACAAAAGTAATCATTTTAAAAAATTCTATGAATGTTAACCAATGAAAGTCAGACATTGCTTTTCAACCATGCTTCAACAGAATTATTGAAAAAAATAAACTCATGGAACAGGCCTGGACAAAAATGATGGTACCCCTAGAAAATACTGAAAATAATGTGACCAAAGGGACATGTTAATTCAAGGTGTGTCCACTAATTAGCATCACAGGTGTCTACAATCTTGTAATCAGTCAGTGGGCCTATATATAGGGCTCCAGGTAGTCACTGTGTTGTTTGGTGACATGGTATGTACCACACTCAACATGGACCAGAGGAAGCGAAGGAAAGAGTTGTCTCAGGAGATTCGAAAGACAATTATAGACAAGCATGTTAAAGGTAAAGGCTATAAGACCATTTCCAAGCAGCTAGATGTTCCTGTAACTACAGTTGCACATATTATTCAGAAATTTAAGATTCATGGGACTGTACCCAACCTCCCTGGACGTGGCCACAGGAGGAAAATTGATGACAAATCAAAGAGACGGATAATCCGAATGGTAACAAAAGAGCCCAGAAAGACTTCTAAAGGGATCCAAGGTGAACTTCATGCTCAAGGAACATCAGTGTCAGATCGCACCATCCGTCGTTGTTTGAGCCAAAGTGGACTACATGGGAGACGACCAAGGAGGACACCATTGTTGAAAACAAATCATAAAAAGCCAGACTGGAATATGCCAAACTACATGTTGACAAGCCACAAAGCTTCTGGGAGAATGTCCTATGGACAGATGAGACAAAAATGGAACTTTTTGCCAAGGCACATCAGCTCTATGTTCACAGACGGAAAAATGAAGCATATCAAGAAAAGAACACTGTCCCTACTGTGAAACATGGAGGAGGCTCTGTTATGTTCTGGGGCTGCTTTGCTGCATCTGGCACAGGGTGTCTTAAATCTGTGCAGGGTACAATGAAATCTCAAGACTATCAAGGGATTCTAGAGAGAAATGTGCTGGCCAGTGTCAGAAAGCTGGGTCTCAGTCGCAGGTCATGGGTCTTGCAACAGGACAATGACCCAAAACACACAGCTAAAAACACCCAAGAATGGCTAAGAGGAAAACATTGGACTATTCTAAAGTGGCCTTCTATGAGCCCTGACCTCAATCCTATTGAGCATCTTTGGAAGGAGCTGAAACATGCTGTCTGGAAAAGGCACCCTTCAAACCGGAAACAACTGGAGCAGCTTGCTCATGAGGAGTGGGCCAAAATACCTGCAGAGAGGTGCAGAAGTCTCATTGACAGTTACAGGAATCGTTTGATTGCAGTGATTGCCTCAAAAGGTTGTGCAACAAACTATTAAGTTAGGGGTACCATCATTTTTGTCCAGGCCTGTTCCATGAGTTCTTTTTTTTTTTATAATTCTGTTGAAGCATGGTTGAAAAGCAATGTCTGACTTTCATTGGTTAACATTCATAGAATTCTTATTTATTATTACTTTTGTCAGATTAAAGTTATTTATGTGACCATTGTGAGTTTTTCTTTCATTGACCGAAGGGTACCAACAATTTTGTCCACGTGTGTAGTTCCTGTAATGTGCATGTAGTGTTGGTGAATTGCTGTGAGTACAGTTCCCACAGACAGATGTGTCTCTTACGCAAGTTGGCGGCAAGTTATGAATTGTTTTTCATTCCACTCACTGAATGTTTACGGGAATGACTGCAGTGGGCTCCGAGCCACCTCGCCCGGGATCGTTATTCACGGACGCACAGCCTTCTTTACAACATTTGCACTGTTTAAATGTTTACTGTAGCTTAAATGTCACATTACTGTACTATGCTTGAGGTCTTCTGTAAATGTCACCCGGTTTTACATCTTCATTCTCCAGAAATTTCATCACAAAGTCCTGGTTTGACTTGAACAAACATGTCGTGTTTGACATTTAATAGAGTGTAAATGGTGTTTTCCATTTAAGGAATGATGAATGATGGATTCCCCTTAAAGCCCTCCTTGGGTGGGATGAGTGAAGTGTATACTCAGGCATGTGTGCAGGAAACAATGCGGCTTCAGAGAAATCCTACAAACACCATGAGTCATCACTTTTCCCTCGCTGGAGAAACTTTCTCTTCTGCACACTTCATAGAGACTTCACTTCAATTTTTCCACTATAAAAAAGTGCCTAGTTGTCAGAACAGTCCTATTCAATACAATTTTTTTTTTTTTTTTTTTTTTTTACAAACTAAGTCATAATAAAATCCTTTGTAAGACGTTGCATTAAATGCATGCATTTAAACATTTAGCCAATAAGATCATCTTTAGCTAATTTGACAGGATTAAAAATTTTTTTTAAAATCATATGTTTAATCATGTGTTTATGTTTTAAATCCCCAAAATTGCGTCAAGATCTTTTAAACGTTCCGTATATTGTACCGTATTACACATTAACAAGTATCATTGTCTGTATTAATGGGATACATCTGTTATATTAATATGCCACTTCTGAGCCATGCACTAGTTAGAGAACATCAGATCTGAGCAACAAGTCATGGAAGGATATGATGTCACGATAGGAAGGAAATCTAATCGGCTTGTTTAAGCCCTGGTCAATACAAAAATAGAAAAAGCAAGCAATTAAATAAAACAGCACTTTTTTTTTTTTGTACAAACACACACACACACACACACACACACACACACACACACACAGTGGAGACCCATCTGAACTTAATCCCATCTGATTAAAAAGTGAATTTTGCATTATAGATAAACTAAAGATTGTTATTTTTATGACAGACAAACAAATGTTATCTTGTGTTAATTTGACATTTAACATGACTAGCATTAAACTCAGGACAGTAAAAGAGAATGTTGTTGTTGTGGATTAGCTAAACAAGTTACAATTTTAATTCTAACTGGTGAGAAATTCTTGAAATTAGTTTTTATAAGCTCCGTTTTGAAGGTAGTTCAACTTCAAAAAAAAATGTAAATAAACAAATGAATTAATAAATAAATAAAAATTGCATTTTTTTTAAAAAAAGGTTTCAGAAAGAGTCTCCAGTGTCAGTGCTTCATATGACATATGCTGTAAATTTACATTTTGGCAACATGCTTTGTTCCTCTTCTTTATTTCGAGAGAGAGATAGAGTGCGGGTGGTGAAGGAAAGTCTGACTATCACTGATAACAATAATGACTAGTGTGGTCACAGTGATTTCCCATGTCGCACCACCTCGTTGATAATCACTTTGCGATAGCAACATTCCCATGATCTCTGACCCTTATCGTAGATCTCGTTGCGCGGAGGCCCTGTGTGGTCTGCCTGGCGAGCGTGTGGTGACTGGGCACGGTTCCACACTACCATGAAGACGGGCTTGGACTTGGATGATGCAGACAGGAGGAGGACTGATCTCTGATGGCTTGTGACCGCAGTCGCTCAATAGTGCAGGACCGGAATCCCTTCAAACAGTTTCGTTATCTTGAGGCTCTTTTTGAACTCTATGCTATCCTGAGACTGCAGATCAATCCCTGCTATCCGCTATCACCCAAATGAGGATAGGTTTCCTGTTGAGTCTGGTTCCTCTTAAGGCATCTTCCTGTAACTGTCTCAGGGAGTTTTTCTTTGCCATCGTCGGGCCTGGCAGGGACAATCTAATCATTCTCTCACACATTTCCAAAAATTTCTTTTAATTCCGTAAAGCTGCTTTGTGACCGTCACCATTGTTAAAAGTATTATGTAAATAAAATTGATTTAAATAGCTAGCTAGGTTTCCGTCATTGTCCTAAAATTCCACTACCACTTTCATTCTTTTACACAATATTCACACAAATACTACATTATCTATGAAATGAACTGGTAAAAAAAAAACATTATTAACAATAAATGAAATGCCAACAAGTCAACTGAATATCTATGTAGCTACTCTATGAGGTGTGTGTTGAGGTTCAGATATGTCCCTTTATAATCACGAGGTGGGAAAAAAAATTTTTTTTTTTTTTTGTATCATTTGAACAAGTTACATAGAGGGCATTTTGCGTGTATATTTATTGTGGTTTCCCGGTACTCTGAAGTCTATATTTAAGAGCACAGTTTGCAGAACTCCTAAGTGGGAAGTAGTTTTTAGCAGTTTTCTGTCCATTTCTAAAGCTCTGGATATAATAGTGTGTGTTACGAAATACAGATCATTTCTTGTGAATGAAGTTGTACAATCTTTAAGTCCAGATTTGGCCCTTGACCCTTGTAAACCTTTATTTAAATTGAGCAAGACAAGCTGTTTTTACAAACTGCTGAGATGTTTAAATTTAGCTACCATAGTGAAAGCCTCAGTTGACATTTTAGCTAAGAAGATCATCTTCAGGTTAATGAAACAGTTATGTGACCTTAGTGATATTAAGATTATGTGCTTAAACTCAGCCTTATTTTGATGATCAAATGTATTTCTTTCTGTGTTCTTTTCATTACCTTGCATAAATATTCACCCCCTGTACCTGTCACATTATGTCATGCTACCAGGGGTGGGTAGTAACGCGTTACATTTACTTGAGTAACTTTTTGAAAAAAAAAAAAAAATTCTTCTATGAGTAGTTTTACCACATCATACTTTTTACATTTACTTGAGTAGATTTGTGAAGAAGAAACGCTTCTCTTACTCCGCCACATTCGGCTACACTCGATTCGTTACTTTTCGAATCGTTTATTCGACACTTTAGATATTCTTTGTGTTTGCCAGACAAATGCGGCCGGTGGATCTACCATGTGACTGTTCTACACCAATCAGACGTAGCAACAATAATCACATGACTCTGTTTGACCAATCAGGCGCAATAACAATAACCACATGGAGTCACATGACCACACAGAAGGTGGGGTGAGGGGGGGGGGCGGTCTATCTTCAGCAGTGGTAGACAGTGAAGCAAACATGTCGCGGTTAGTTTAGCTGTTTGATTTAATGTTGCAATCTTAACGTATATGATTAGCAAATAAACTAGAGGCTAAAATATATATCATTTTCTTACATTTGTTCTGCTGGACACAGTTTATGGTAAAGTGAGACTCTTGTACACATGTTCTAATGTTATTTTCTATCTGCTGAGTCATTTGCAGGGCGACTGAATATACAGTCTATCTTACACAGGAAACAGTTACACTGTTCACACATACATATGTTACCTACAGTAGGAATTTATTTCAAAAGCTTTATAGTGTGAAAGAAGGGAGATTAGGAAATTTATGTTTCTTATTCCTTAATTTGCTATTTTGTAAAGATATTTAGATTTATTCATTTATTTTATTATTTGGAAAGGTCACAATTTGTACATTATTTTATCATTTTGTCTGACTGCTTACGTAATTTCTAGAAGAAAAAAAATCGGACATTATGATGAAACAGTTCCTTGGTACTTGGGTAGTCTTTTCTCCAAATACTTTTTTACTCTAATTATAGAGTTTTGTTTTGTAATATTTTGGATGACTACTTTTTACTTCTACTTGAGTAATATTATTTTGAAGTACAGCTACTCTTAGCTAACTTACTTGCTAACTTAATTGTGATAATAATGTACGCCAAATCAGCCATAACATTACAACTTTTTTAGATAAGGTTCCCCATGTGCCACCTGGGCAGTTCTTGGGCATGACTATATACATACAAGACGTCTTGTGCTGTGGTATCAGCCACCAGGACGTTGGCAGAAAATCATTTGGGTGCTCTGCATTGGGCCCCATTGAATGGATTTGTTTTTTCCCGGTGAGCTGATTGAGATCTGGGGTGTTTGCAGGCCAGGTTGGCAGCCTTGGGTTGTTTGCCTGATGTGCCCTGTGTAAATCGGTGCAGTGGGCTGTGGCCAACATTGACGTATTTCTGCAATTTGTGCTCCGTTGGCTTTCCCGTGGGATGGGACCAGACAGGCTGGCCTTTGGGCTTCATGGGCATGGGTGCACCTTGGGTGCCCATCATCCTCTCATCAGTTTACCAGTATACTGTATAATTTCATAATCCTTGTTAACGTTATATTGTTATGTGGTGTGAATGTTAGGCCTGATCAGTGCCTGTGCATGAATCAGGACAAAACAACCCCTAATATATTGAAAAGGAACAAATGTATCATCTGACTGCAAAGTAATACTGCGGTGTCATGAATGTGCCATGTGATCTCAAAACAAATACACCTGTTCCTGGAGTTTGAGAACAAAGTCTGAAGTTTTTGCACACACCTGGCCATCACACCCACATGTGGTTCTTTCCGAAAATGTTTCCACAAATTTGCAAGCATGATGTTTAGAACAGATTGTATTACTGAAGCATTAATGCTCCATGAGGACAGGACATGGTTTGCCGGAAGAAATCGAGTGCCTTGTTAAAAAAAAAAAAAAAAAACTCTGACCCCAACCCCATTGAATGCAGGGACGCCGAGGTCACCCCAGGATTCATCACAGAATATTGGTGTAGTGATGTAATTTTAACTCTTTGAACTATTGTCAATGAAGCAGACCTCGACAAACCAAAGAGCTGGCAGACAGATCCAAGACGGCGTTAGGGGAGAGTGTCAGTCAGGGTTTGAGGTTAAAATACAATAAGTTTCAGAGTTCCAGAGTTGGTCAGAAACTTTTTTTTGTTTTGTTTTGTTTTGAATCGAATGTGCTTTTCTTGCACCCTTATAGCCATCATATACAGAAAAGCAGGAAGCAGATTTTTTTTTAAAGCATTTGACTTCTATGTGTACTTTATGACTGCGTCTTTTACAACAGGAATGACTGGGTGGATGAAGGGAACTTCCCCACGATGAGAAGTGACTTGCCATTAAGGAAAAGCAGAAGAGATAAAAAAAAATAGAAGAAAAAAAAAA
>CM059218.1:4038626-4106126 GCA_030347435.1 Clarias fuscus | reverse complement strand
CGCTAGCAACGCGGAGGTCTTACCCAATGCTCTGATGCAATGATTTTCACCCAGTATGAACACAGTGTACATTTGTCATCTCTAAGCACGGTGTATTTTTTTTTTATATAAAACAATTTTATTAATTACAAACTTAGCAAAAAATCCATAACAGATATTTCAAACGACTTTCTTTGCACTCACTGACATATATACCATGAGGCATATATCAGAGTTCTTCAGTTGTAGTTATGGTGCAGCTGATTTACAATTAGTAATCTATAATATCTATAACAGAGCGCCGCCTCCTTCTCAAAACAAAGGCAGCATGTCTGCCTGGACTAAAATGTCCACTAATACTGCTCGGCCACTGCACTGTATCAGCTGCCTTAGTTATCTGTTGTAGTAGAGAAGGGAATCACCAGGGATCACCTGATACAACACCGAGCTGCCGATTCGATTGGTATTTTTCCCCTCAGATTTCAAGCAAATAGTTTGTTCCTTCCACACAGAATTCTGTGCTACCTGCCAATGTGTAGTTTAGACCATGCCACCTGTAGGATCATAGAGGAACTACAACATTTTTTAAATTTAAATCTTAAATCTAGATTTCAACACAGATAAATAACTTTTTAAAAAAAAAAGATTTTTTTTTTTCATGATTTGCCACATGACAGAATCATGATATGTAACTGAGTAAATATTTTTCTCAAGTTCTATTTTATATTGTGTCATTACTTATATCCTAATATATAATAATAATCACAAAAAATAGGAATAGAATGTACTGTAGTCTTATTTGTCTTTATTTGTGGATGTGTGTGTAGATGAAATAGACAAGCAACTCAAAAGAAATCACTTGTGATTCACATTAGTGACACTTCTTATACATGAACTTATGGAAATACAAACATTTGTGGACTAATTGTATTTTCATGATAATATGGTAGGTTTGCTTGAAAATGCTGTTCTCGAATGTTTGCGTATTAGCGCCCTGTAGAAAGAACATTTTATGCTAATCTATTAGCTTAGGTTATTATTAAGTATTTGCAACCCACACTGAAATGCTTTTTGATTTTGAACCGAAACATGGCAATAACACCGAGACTCGCCAGAACATGCTGTCCTTACATGTTTATCTTTCCTTTTATTATATATTATTTATTAAATCTCTTGAGGAAACCTCAGCTCATGTTCTTTAGTGGCCACAGGTTAGCAACAGTGACTAGCCGAGTCGTATTTTTAACCGGCCAGCTGGATCGGGGGAGGGGTGTACGAAAAATACCAGGTTTATGAAATAAATGTTTTCGTTACCTCAGGTGTTTAGCATAATGGAAGTTTTATAATGCTAGTTCATATTCTGTGTGTAAATGATCATGTTAGCCTGCTGTCATAATGCTGAGTCATTGTTAGCGTAAGTACAATGCTGGTAGATTGTATTTTAGTTTGTTTACTCAGATCTAGTTTGTTGTTAGCATTAGAAATGTAATAAAAATAAGGAATTAGCTAATGTTAAGTGAGTTCATGCTAATTTTCCTCATGTTCTGTTAATATTTCAGATTCTTGTTTACGGTCAGCTTAGTGCTGCAGCTAGTCAGCGCAGGTAAAAGACACACACACACACACATAGGCTAACTGTAAATTGACTGTCACATGAAACAAATAATCCAGCTTTTCTGAAGTCATGTGTTAAATCTGAGTGTTGTATGTATATGTGTGTGTGTGTGTGTGTGTGTGCAGATGACAATCCTGTGGTGCACAATTTGCAGGGGATTGTGGGAGGAAGTGTCCATATACACTGTGGGCTGCAGTCATTACACAATATTAACGGTCTTTACGTCCAGAAAATTAGTAATGGACAAGATATTTTTATCAACGGGCATTACAACAGGCCACTGGATGTGCTCCCTGAGTACATAAATCGCACCATCATCAACAAAGCAGATCACAGCATGGAGATGACCAACCTCACACTTTCTGATGAGGGAGAGTATACCTGTATCTTCTTTTGCAATAGTGTCCGTTGCAAACAAATCAACTTTCATCTTACAGTTACAGGTAAACACACACATACACATACAGTTATCTAATCTTTGTGTCTATTGTCTAGTAATTAGCTATTGTCAGCGAAAGCATTTTGCACACATATGGACTACTATGGCATCATTGGGGTTTGAACTTGCAATCCCAAGATCCTGGGAACGCTGTGAGCAGAAAAGCATGTCTGAATGCACAGCATGCTGTAGTATGAAGAGGATGAGCTACAACAGCAGAAAAAAAAAAAACAATCTCAGGCTTCAGTGTGGTCAGGTTCACTGAAACCACATGGTAGAGGAGTGGAAATAAACCAGGTGAATGTTGCAATCTTTAAGCCACACTGTATAGCCAAATTCCAGTTTATTGCAAGCCTCACCAGTGTACAGCTAGAGTGTCTCTCTGCCAGAAAACAATAAGCCTGGTGATGAGACATTCCTGTTGCTGTGACTCCAGACCTGCCTGATTCATCCTGATGTTGTGCTTCGACTTGGTGCTTTCTACACCAGTGACTCACCTTCTGGCTGCTTGGGGATGGTCCCTTGTGAATACCCTAAAATTTACACTTTTTGTTTTTGAAAAACAACCAGTGATGTCCCAATGTTACTCTTTCAGCTTTTAATTCAGCCTTTAATTTCAACTGGAAACTGTAGAACTGTACCAAAAGGCTACTGCTGTAATGATAAAGACCATGTTGTGGTCATCTCAGGAGAGCGCAACTAACAAGAGAGTATGGGAAGGGATGTGCCAGGGCGTGGTGTGCCATAGTGTCTTCCACAGACTCGATTGATTAAACAGACACAGCAAATCAACATTGGTCGGTTTTGTTAGCATTAAAAGAGCTTCTTTGACACTTGTGCAATTTTCCTAATCCTTGATCCTGAGTGCCTCTGTCTATTCTATCTCTGTCCACAGCGAACTACAGCGTCCCTGTCATAGCGATCCAGGACTGCAGCAAGGGTCCAGCCGCCCACAACTGCGAGATTTCCTGCTCGTCATCAGGGGGACATCCTCCCAGCACAGTAACCTGGGGCGTGATCGGGAACAAGACGAGCAGCCCGTTTACGAACGAAGAAGAACTTGTGGTTATACAGGATACAAACTCAAGCCTTTGGAACGTGTCTCACACTGTTACACTTAACTGCATCCAGCCACTTAACATCACCTGCTCTGTTGGAGGAGTTATGTCACCTGCTGTCAGTGTGTGTGAGTACTACGCGCACACACGCACACACGCACAGCGCACACACACACAGAGTCAGTAATAACAATTCAATAATTGTGTATTTGTGTGTGTGTGTGTGTGTGTACGCAGGTCAAGATCATGATAACCAAGATAATCACGTGGTTGTTGCGTGTGCTGTAGTGGTGCTGCTTTTCATTCTGGCCATCATCATAATTTTTGTGGTCTTAAGCAGAAGATTTCAGGCCTCAGGTAAACAACAACACACACACACACACACACACACACACACTTTAAAGTACCATTTCTGTGTTTATTTTTTTTAGCTATAAATCTGTATCATGCAAAAGTCTAGGCACCCGGTGTTTTGTTTATTTTATGAGTTCCTCATTATTAAGTCAGTACACAGAAAATCAGATTTCAAAACCTTAATATTCCCGGAAAACATCATGGTTTTACGGGACAGTATTATGTAAAGGACCACTTTTCAGACCAAAAAACAAAAAGAAATAAAGCATTTGGGTTTTTTGCTGCATGAAAAAAGAAGCAGGTGCAGGATGTTCAGTCTAACTAAAGTAAAATATTTTCTTATTAGCTTTGATTCATTAATTACTGTTTACTGCTTTTTACAGTATTTTTATTTTAAAAAGTAGGAACGTTTTTTCTTCTTAAAACATTGATGACACCTTTGCTCTACAGCAGTTATGCGCAGCAGTTAGATTGCACTTCCGCCGTACAGTCAGTTATTTGAACATGCCTAAGACTTTTGCACAGTACGCTCTCTAAATTTCCTCCACACATTAGGGATGGAATCACCAGGGGCCACCCGATACAATATTATCACGATGCATAGGTGACGATTCGTTTGTATATGATTTTGTTAGGATCGTGATTTAAAAAAATATACCAATTCAATTTTCCAATTATTATTATTATTAATTTTTCTTCTAGATTTTGTTGGAAATCTAAACAAAAATGACAAATAATCAGCTCCTACCAGCTCCTACCATTTAAGAATAGTTCTTAATAGTTCTCTGTAGGATTATAGAGAAACAGCAACATTTTACCGCCACAAATGCAAATGTATCTAAATAAAATCTTTTTTTTTTTAATGGATTTTGGAGTCATTTTCACTATATGTGAATTAACACTCATAATCTCATGTGGAAATATTCTTCCTTGTGCTGAATACTTGCTTACTATCCTATAATATTCTATAACGTTTATCTACTTTTTTATTGACATATTTCTCATTCTTCTGTCGGTTTCCTCTCTCAGCAGAACCGCCACCCTCTACAGATGTTGAGCTTCAGAATTTAAAGTGAGTTTGTGTTCCTTTCACACTCACACACACACACACACACACACACACACACATATACACACACTGTGCTGCGATCTGACCGAGAACAAAATGCTGAAGAGTGCTGTGTGTGGCTGTGTGTGTTTTGTCGTTCTCCAATTAGCTCACGTCAGGCTGGATGAGCACGGCGAATCACACGCTTTCTGAACACTTGAACTGAAGATCCATGTGTGTGTTTGTGTGTGTGTGCGTGGATGTGTGTCTGTCTGGTGGACAGATAAAGGAGAAGACGGACTATCGGAGAGATCATACACACTCCCCGGTTAACGGACAGACAGAAGCGCAGAAGTCAAACTGTGGCTACGGCGTCTGATCTGCTGGGAGAGACGGCTGCTGAACACGTTAACATTCCCGTGGTGGCCAAAAGTATAAAGACAACATATGCCTGCATTATGGCTCCTGAAAATGTAAATACGTTTTTTGACACATAGGCTATCTGGATAAACTGGATAACTAGATTTGGTAAAAATATTCAACCAGACGAAGAACCGTCTCCGTGAGCTGAGGCTGTTGTCCTCACCAATATTTCAAGCCACACAGAGGAAGGAACAACACCGCGTTCACACGCGCGACGTTAGAGATCCGCTCCCGGTGTAAATCTGTTCTCCTTGTGCACAAAACAGGTTTTGTTGTTAATTAGTCCTCTCTTATTTGACTGAAGGGAATTCTCAAGTCATCCGCGAACCTCTGCGGGAAATTTCTGTACAGAAAGCAATCAAGCAGACATGGATTGAACGAGTATTGCTGACATTTGTTTTTTGACCCAAAAAGATCCAGCAGGTTCTGGAAGAATAATGGACTTCATACTTAATAGTGACTGTTGTATAGCAATTTCCATAACAAATTATTCTTATGAATTTAACTTTTGTTATTTTACCAATTTGAAAATATCATTAAAATATTGAATTTCACGTTTGTTTCAATACTTTTGGCCACCACTGTGTTTTTTTTTTTTTAATGTTTATATTTTGTCTTAAAATCTTAAGAAATGTTAAATTTCGTTAGATGAAATGTGAAATTTCATATTGAATATGATGACATTTTACAACACTGACAAGCAAGCTTTCAGGCTGTAAGTGAGAAATTAGCTTAACGTCAATTTAATGCTTGTAAATTGGCGTAACGATCATCCGCCATATCCTCGCTTAGCACTCTGCATTCTAGATACTGTTTAAAAAAAAAAAAATAATAATTACAGCAATTTAAGTCGACTTAACTTATTGTCTTGCTAACTAGCTGCTGTTACTAAAACAGAGTTGAAATTTTTGTGCATTTCTATAAATCGAACATAACTGAGACTGGAACTCGGTTCAGCACTGGCACGTTAGTTGAACCCTTCTCAGGAAGAGAACATGGCTTCCATTACTGCCGGGAGCAGGGTATTAAGCTGTGTTACGTTTAAAGGGTTGATGGGAGACTCCAGAGGTTATGCCTCCCTGTTATAATGTGATTACTTAGGAAGCGTCTCAAATCTGCACGCTAGTCATGTGTTCGCGCCGGAATACTCCGTCATATACAGTATAGTGTACTGTTGACGTATAACCGTAGAATACCTCTGAGAATAAAGTGCTGAATGCTGCGTACGAAATAGAACAAAGTGATACCTGTATGGCTGAAAACCACCTCGTATAGAATCAAATCCAGTCAACTCCAGATGCCTGGAATCAGAGTGACTCCCAGCCCCAAGACAAGAAGCTCAGGGAGTGTTCTAGAACATTAAACGCATTCAGCCTGAATGTTTCAGCCTGTAGGCATGGCGGTGCTAGCATTTGTTTCTAATGCTAGTTCTCATAAATATGTCTTAAGTCACTTTATGAATAGTTCTCATAAGTATTTTCTTTTTAATTATTATTTTTTTTTTTTACGTACTACATTTTATATGACATATACTAGAACTCTCTAGACCTTGCTATGTGTGTGTGTTTGGTTGTGTGTCTATGAGAGAGAGGTTTGGTAATCGTTAGCATGTTGTCTGTCAGCTATTAACTTTACTAAACCAGATCATCTCTCGAATGCAATCCTTTTATATAAACTTCTTTCCTAAAGGAAATGTTCTGTCAGTTTCGTTTTATAAATGACATTTGCTCATTGTATTTATAATGATGCACTTGTGCAATAAAATTGTTCTTTTTTTTTCTTTTTTTACTGTTTGTGTTTAAACTTACACCCACAAGCGCACACACACACACACACACACACACACACACACACACACACACACACACACACACATATACACAAATTGTCAAGTTTTTATCTTTATCCCAAAATATGTACTTCGTACTAAATTTTACAATATGGCAACACAAAGAAAAAACCAACACAAACCCCAGAAACGCACTAATCCTGCTACTTTATAGCATTCTGGAAAAAAAAATTGCTTATATCAAGTACTTTGTAAAATGTAAAAAAAAAAAAAAAAGTTTGTAAAATGACAAACGTGCATGCATTCACTTAAGTGATTGTATTGTAGTTCTGAAGATCTGCATTTTAATTATACATTTAGTTAAATCTTCTTGACTAGACCATACAATGTGTCAAAACAGTTGAAAGATCAACCAACAACCTTTGTGCCAGTTATAGCGAACCATATCATATGTCATAATCCAGACTGTATGGATTATTGGACATTAAATCAATTCCTGCCAGCATTTACTATCCACAGGTGGGATGGACTTAGGGTTAGGAATGATTGAATCTAATGCTTAAAAATATTAATAATTAGGATACACCTGGGATACGCCAGTGGCCAGAATCCTGTTCAGGTAAGAGTTAAATTCATTGTGTTAGAGAGCAAAACTTAACACACTGGGTCAATTAAAACAGAAGAATTTTTTACTGGCACAAGAATGCGATGGCTAAATGGCTCGGCTAAAAGAATTTGTGCCAGAAAATAAAAAAACTTGAATGACTGACCACTGAGTTCAAAACTAGTCGCAAAGTGGCAGTTACCCATTAAGGTTACGTGGTGTATTGGTGAGATTAATTAAGCAGATTGTGACTATACCCAAGGGGTTAGATGGTCCCTGTGCATGTGGCGATGTCCAGATGGATTTGGTCCGATGGGACAAATTTGGCATGGCTCATTTCTATTTGACTCTGGATTCATTTGACTAAGGAATATTCCCTTAACTGTAATATCCTGGGGAAATCATCCCCAATTTGATAAGACCACAGCAATTCTAGGCTGTAAGACCAAAAAGGTGGTGAGGAAGTTACGGAGGATGTCTGGCTACTATACAGTAGTTTATGCACCAATCAGCCATAACATTCACATCACCAGCAGGAAACGCTGATTATCAATTATATACTGTACCACTAAACTGGACCAAAGGCTTGCCAACAAACTAGACGAAAACGTTAATGCTGGCCACAGGGAAAAGGTACCGGAACACTCTGCGCATCACAGCCTGCTGCGCACAGGACAGCAAAGAATCCAAGGTTGTTGATTCGCCCTCCACTCTGATCGAGCATCCATGGAATGTGCTGGACGAACAAGTCTGATCCACAGAGGCCCCAAAACAGAGTTTTATAGTTGTAAGGGAAACAGACGAGACTTTGATCCTTCTATGAAGCATCATGGCTTGCAAGCTCTTGGATCAGTGAAGAGGTGCTATAATTTGGGCTTCCATTGAATAGCCTGGATACATCATGGCAAAAGGAGGGCCCATTTTTATGGGCGACGAAAATCACCTGCACACTTTCGGCCACTGTTTCATTGAGCCGAGATTTAAAGAGTGTGGCAGTGGACACGGTGAGACCAATATCTCTGATCAAATCATTAAGGTCTTTTAGGTTGTAGTAGTGTGGGTTTCTTTAGGGCAGGCATCACTAAAACGGCAGAACGCTGTCCAGACCCAGACCAAGTGACAGTTCTATCCGGACCCTAATTCTTTTCCTATAAATGAGGAAAATTCATTGTGCTCTTTCCATCAAGGTGGACGCAGCTATTGTATACGAGTCAATCGTGCGATGGTTTACTGTGCGTAGACAGAGTGTGTGTGACGAAACAGAAATGAAAGCGCAATACAGCATAGTTTACTCCAAAAAAAGGAACGTAGACTGAAAACCGAAACTCCAAAGAAGAGGGGACAGATCAATATATGTCTTTTCATCCTGTGGGAAGTTTAAAACCAGTCCGTCTCATACGTTCCGAAACCGCGGCGATAATAAAAAGCAGTAGTGTGAAGCAGCACTAAATTAGAAGGAAATTTTATTAACTAGACCTTCTTACATTTGAATTCAGCGCCCCTGCTCTAGGGGATGTGGAACAGAAATAAAGATTCGGGGGGGGGCAGGGATGGTGTGTAGTGTGTGTGTGTGTGTGTGTGTGTGTGAGAGAGAGAGAGAAAGAGTATGAGCTGAGACCATGTATACTGTATCTGTTGAGAACTCACCAAACTTCTCAGCAGTCTCAGAGTCTGCTGTGTTCTTGGGTTGCATTTGCTGTTTTTTGCCACAGTGGGGCAGTGTAAGTGTTACTTTGTAGGTGTGACTTTGTCTTTTTAGTTCTGTCTGAAATAAAAAGAAAAAAGCAATAAAACAGGATAGATAAACCGAGCAGATACAGTAGTTGTGATTTTTGGAATAACATTGTATCCAAATGCATTCAGTACACTTCAATATGACGTTGGCACCCATTAGGCAGCTCTAACAGCCTCCACTCTTCTTGGAACGCTGACCACAATAGTTTTGAGTGTTTCTGTGGGAATTCACGCCCATTCATTATGAGGTCAGACTCGAAGATGTCTTGGTATGATGAAGCATTAAGATTGCCCCCAGAGATAAGAGGCCTGATTGAAGCACCTGATTTCATACTTTTCAAGGTAACAATACGTTTGTAGTGTATCACTCATATTGCTAGCATAAAAGATACATATATAGAGTCTTACAACAAAAGTATCAGTATCGATTTGTGTGCATGTGAGTGTGTGTGCGTGGGTGGGGCATGTTTTTTTACATCCTATGTCCTTAGGCGGGTTGACACATTTAACAGTTTTCACCTTTCAAAGAGCTGTTGTTAAGGTGTTAATAGCGGAAGATATTATCACTTCTTATCACATGTGATGAGGCGTTGGAGGTTTCAGTTTTCATCACTGTGGTTTTGATCTGTGCACAGAAACATTGCCCTTGTTTTGTCTTAAATACTTGCTAGAAAACCTTTTCCCGCACTCACGGAAAAAAACACCTAGCGTGCAAAATGATGCGTTTATCTCAAATATACTGTAGTCAGTGTAATTCTGAAACGCTCAGTAGTGTGCTGCAGTTCGCCCTGCATATGCCAACTAATGTATAGGTCATTTCCATTTACCAACATGCAGCACCCTGTGAAATGATTGGAATGTAAAGTCCAAGCGCGTATATTTTTGCATATTTATAATCCATGATTATAGCTGATAGTTTATGAAAATCAAGATCTATCAAAAAAAAAGGATTTACAATATAGAAATCCTGAAAAAAGTATGTTCAGTTATGCACTCAGCATTTGGTCAGGACTGCTTTGGTATGAATTACTGCATCAGTGGGGCATGACACGGAGGCTATCAGCCTGTCCCACTGCTGAGGCGTTATTTAAGATCTAATCATTTTGATTCATGATTACATTTTTCACATTTCATACAAATTTCCATAGTTTTCTTTGATTGTGTAAAGCTGCTTTGTGCAATTGACAATTGTTAAAAACGCTATACAAATAAAATAAAATTGAATGGAATGGAATTGAATAGAATTGAATTGAAGACCAGGTTACTTTGTTAGCAGCCTTTAGCTCATCTGTATTGTTGGGTCAACTTCCTCTTAACAATACAATAGATTATACACCTATAGCTTCTCAATAAGGTTCAGGTCCGGTGAGTTGATTGGCCAAGCGCAGTAATATCTTGATCAGCAAATCAGTTAGTGGTAGTTTTGGTCCTGCTGGGAAAGGAAATCGGCATCTCCATAAAGCTTGTCAGAAGAATGAAGTGTCCTGGTTAAACATGATAAAACACAGTGGACCAACACCAGTAGGTGACATGGCATCATAAATCATCACCGACTCTGGAAACTTCAAACTGGACTTCAAGCATCTTGGACTCTGTGTCGCTCTGAGTCTTTGATTTCCAAACAAAATTCAAAATTGACTTTAATCTGTAAAGAGAACTTTGGACCACTGAGCATTGGTTGACTTCTTTTTCTCCTTGGACAAGACACTTTTGATGTTGTCCCTAGTTCAGGATTGGCTGGAAATTAATAATCCAACAGTGGTAGCCCATTTCCTGAAGATGTTTGTGCACGGTGGCTCTTGATGCACTGACTCCAGCCTCACTCCACTCTTTGTTAAGCTCTCCCAAGGTCTTGAATCGGCTTTGCTTGACGATTCTCTTTAGGCTGCAGTCATCCCTGGTGCTTGTGCCTCTTTTTCTACCACACTTTTCACCAACATTCATATAAATATGGGCAATAGAATGCAATTATAATATCCCTTTTATTCTTTGAAAAAAAAAAAAAAGGATTACAACCACACACTGCAATTTTTAAACATGTTTTAGATATACACAATATTTCGTATTAATAAGTTTTGAAAAACGTCTTGGAAATTTTACTTTGTTTAGACCAATGGAAGCAAACCGTTACTTTTCAGTGTTTAAACAAAAGTACAAAAAAGAAGTACACACACTGACAGCACGTGACACAACTCCCCCAACTGAGCAGGTGATCTTAAGCGGCCGCGTGCAGTTAAGCGTAAAAGTGTGGGACACGTTCCACAGGCGCGAGTGTGTGTCCTGCATAAACACCTGGGCGCCTTCGTCCCTCAGTAGGCTGCTTGTCTCATCTCCCAACACGCTCCAGGTTGCACTGCTGCGGCGTGATCCCCCTGACGATGAGCACCCTGACGATGAGCACCCTATCACACAGTTGTGAATGGCTGGATCATTGCCGCAACCCTGGATGGTTATAATTGGAACGCTGTAATTGGCTGAGATACAAAAAAAAAAAAAGACAAACACAGAGACAAATAGAGAGAAGGGATTAAAATAAAATGAAAAAAAAGCCACAATAAAACTTTTAATAGCTTGCACATTACATGGATTGGACAGATAGTCCAGCACATCCCAAGGATATATGAGCGATTTGAGAATGGAGGAGTTTGGACGCCAGATCTGTGGTGCACTTCGGATACCTTTCTATTGTTGCCAGCTTTAGTTTTCTCAGCAATTGGTGCTACGTTGGCTTTTCTTTGGGATTAGATCGGGATTGGTGTAGTGGTTAGCACTGTTGCCTTGCACATCCACGGTCTGGGTTTGATTCCTGGTCAGGTTTCCTCCAGGTACTCCGGTTTCCTCCCACAGTCCAAAGACATGTAGGTTAGGCTAATTGACATTCCCATATTGCCTGTAGTGTGTGAGTGAGTGTATGTGAAGGCATGAACGAGCCTTGGGTGCCCATGATCCTGTCACCAGTTTAATGTTACAGTATGTAATTAATGTTATGGCTGATCGATTTATCTGCAATATCTGTGGCCCATTATCAGATATAACTCTTAACAGGATATGACACTGTGTCTGGCAAAAATGGTCCCAAAATGGTCCTTGACAACTGCATTTGTTGAGAAAAGTTTAGGTTATTTCAGTAAATCAATCATTAATTCATCAACAATTATATACTGTATAGTTTTGGGTTTTGCTATAATATGTTCTCCAGGCAGCAATGTTTAGTTACATATTTTCTCTCCTAGCACGACGGTAATGTTGCTGACAGGAAGTCTAGAGTAATTTAAATAAGCAATCTTCACGAGAATGGAAAAACCATCTTACATGCACATATCTAACCTTTAGCAAATTTAAAGTGTGTGTGTGTGTGTGTGTGTGTATATACCTGTAACCAAGAGTACTTGGCTTTCTTGTACAGTACACTATTTTGAAAGAAGATACAGGTTTACTCTCAAGATACAAGTGTAAGGTTGAGCATCTCCATGCTGCATTATGCGTTAACCCACAGACAAAGATCTCTTTTCCACTAGCTGTATTTGTGAATTAAAATGCAATGATCTGGTGTGATTGCCCCAGCCCGCACTGCATATGTACGCTTCCACCCACAATCCCCTGCACATTGCGCACTACAGGATCGTCACATGTGGACGCACACAATATTCAGATTTTATAAATGAAACATTTAGAATAGCAGCAAAGCAATTTGTGTGTGTGTGTACCTGTAACTGTGAGATGAAAGTTGGCTTGGTTGCAAGGGGACACTATTGCAAATGGAGAAACAGGCGTATTCTCCCTCATCAGAAAGTGTGCGGTCGGTCATCTTCATGCTGAGGTCTGTTTTGTTGACGAAGGTGCGATTTATGTACTCAGGGAGCACCGTCACTGGCCTGTTATAAAACCCGTTGATAAAGTTAACTATTTTCCTTCTGGAAGTAAAGCCCGGTAATATTGCGTGATCGCTTCAGCCCACAGCTTCCTCCCACAATCCCCTGCACATTGATCACCACTGCATCGACACCTGCACACACACACACACACAAACAACAATCAGATTCTATATTTTAAACATACTCTTACAACCTAAAAACCTGTAAAAAAATAAATAAATAAATAAATAAATAAACAAACAAACCTGTGACATCTGTCATATTTAGTCTCCTTTAAGCAAGGACTAAAGACCTTTTTGCTTCTTAGATATCTGGGTTAATTTCCCCCACCAAAAAAATAAATAAATAAAAAATTGATGGTAAAACAACTAGTGACTGATGGTACTAAGAGTTAGTAACCTAGTAACCCGTGTAATGATCTGTCCACTGATGGAAACTTCAAAGCTTTTGTAAATCACTTTGGTTAAGAGCGTTTGCCAAATGCCTAAATGTAAATTTTTATTTATTTTTATATAATTTTTGGATTTTTTGTTTTGTTTTGTTTTATAAAAAAATTTTCACCTTTTCTATTGCAGGTTTTAATTAGGCTTACATTTAAGTGTAGCACAATTTTTTTTAGTTAAATATTAATAAATTATAATAAATAATATTTATTACAACAAAAAAAAAAAAAAAAAAAAACATGTGCATGTGTGTGTGTGTGTGTTTTACCAGCGCTCACTAACGGCAGTGTTGCGACAATAACAAACAGGAACCTGAAATATTAAATATACACTAAATTATTTTACCTTAAGCAAATTAACATGACTAAATCTGTTATATAATGTAGTATATCAGTAATAACACACTAAATATGAATCAGCTGTGCCCTTTTATACCCAATCGGACTATCAAAACTTGATTTGATCTATAAACAGTTCACGAACAATACTTTGACACTGGATTTTTATAAGTGTATTACACACTATGTTCATGAGAGTGTGTGAAAGTAAGATGCCAAACACAAAAAGAGAAATCTCAATCTCATCCAATATCTCTGGTTTTCTGGTTTTACTCTTTGTAAGTCGATACTCACTTATAAACACGTTGCATTTCTGCTGAAGAGGAGGGCGGCACTGGGTGATGAGAGCTCAACTACGGTAGCTGCAACAAAACACAGAGTAAATAATATAACAAAATAATAGAAATTCTATATGCCTTTTTTTCTTCTACAGAGAAATTGATCCTACTGGTAAGTGTGTGATGCTTCTTCAGCCAAGTCGAGGATGAAATGGAAGCAACAAAACAAGGTAATGTGTGTTGAAGGGGGGGGGGGGGGGGTCGTGGCGGGGGGTATTAAGGAGATATACTGAATGATTTCAGAACAGTGAACATGTGAAATGTCAATATTGTGTGTGGCCACCATCATTTTCCAACACGGCTTGAATTCTCTTGACCATGGAGTTCACCAGAGCTTCACAGGTTGCCACTGGAATCCTGTTCCACTCCTCCATCACAACATCACGGAGGTGGTGGATATTTGACACCTTGTGCTCCTCCACCTTCCTTTTCAGGATGCCCCAGAGGTGTTCTATGGGGTTTAGGTCTGGAGACATGCTTGGCCAGTCCATGACCTTTACCCTCAGCCTCTTTAGCAAGTCAGTGGTCATCTTGGAGGTGTGTTTGGGGTCATCATCATGCTGGAACGCTGCTCTGCGGCCCAGTTTCCGGAGGGAGGGGATCGTGCTCTGCTTCAGTATGTCACAGTACATGTTAGAATTCATGTTTCCCTCAATGAGCTGTACAGTAGCTCCCCAATGCCAGCAGCACTCATGCAGCCCCAGATCATGACACTCCCACCACCATGTTTGACGGTAGGCAAGACACACTTGTCTTTGTACTCCACACACGCTTGACACCATCTGAACCAAATAGGTTTATCTTGGTCTCATCAGACCACAGGACATGGTTCCAGTAATCCTGGTCCTTAGTTTGCATGTCTGCAGCAAATTGTTTGCGAGCTTTCTTGTGCATCATCTTTCGAAGAGGCTTCCTTCTAGGACGGCAACCATGCGGAGCAATTTGATGCAGTGTGCGGCGTACGGTCTGAACACTGACAGGCACTGACCTCCCATCCCTTCAATCTCTGCAGCAATGCTGGACGCTAAAACTCATCCATCTGTTTCCCAAAGCCAGTCTTTGGATCTGACGCTGAGAACGTGCACTCAGCTTCTTTGGCCAAGCATATGGCGAGGCCTGTTCTGAGAAGAGCCTGTCCTCTTAAAGCGCGGGATGGTCTTGGCCAATGTGCTGCAGCACAGTTGCAGAGTGTTGGCTGTCTCCTTATAGCCTCGGCCATCTTTATGTAAAGCAACAATTCGTTTTTTCAGGTCTTCTGAGAGTTGTTTGCCATTGGGTGCCATGTTGAACTTTCAGTGGCCAGGTTGAGAGAGTGGAAGAGCTTTTATACCAAATTTAACTCACGTGCTATCTGGTGACACCTGAGACAGTGTAACACTAATGAGTCACATGACAAAGGGGAAGGAAAATTTGTACATTTTCACTTAGGGGTGTACTCACTTTTGTTGCCAGGGGTTCAGCTATTATAATTTACACTATAAATTTACAAAAAATTTACACTGCTATACAAACTTTACACTGACTATTTTTTCATTGTGTCAAAGAGTCATTTATGCAGTGATGTCCTATGAAAAGATATAACTAAATATTTGCAGAGATGTGATGGGTGTACTCACTTTTGTGACATACTGTATATATAGTCACTTTATTATATATATATATATATATATATATATATATATATATATATATATATATATATATATATATTGAGATGTATCTGATCTGAGGTGATGTTTGTTAATTGGTGATTTCTGAGGATGGTGACTCTAAATGAACTTCTCCTCTGCAGCAGAGGTATGCTTTGGTCTTGCTTTCCTGAAAAGGTCTTCATGAGAGATAGTTTCATCATAGTGCTTGATGGGTTTTGCAAATACACTTGACACGATACTGTTCTTGCAAGAACTGTTCCCATAAAGCTGACCTGTTGACTAAAGTAACTGACTAAAGTAACAACTGACTGTCACTTTATCATCTAATACCATAAGTGTTATTTACTATTTTTGAAATGTAGTTTAGAAAATAAATCCAACTTGTGTTCAGACTTTTGACTGGTAATGTATATAGGGTCTCTATCCTGAAAGAGAAAACAGATGTACTCTCTCCACGGAGCCTCTCCACATTCTGTTCTGCGTTCTGTATTGCTGACGATGGTGGGCTTTATGTACTCAGAGGGCGCAGAAAGTGTTGTGTTATGAAACTCACTGATAAAGATCTCTTTTCCATCACGCTCCAGCCCACAGTACATGTGTACACTTCCTCCCAGAATACCCTGCACTTTGCACACCACAGGATCGTCACCTGAAGATACACACAATATTCAGATTTTATATATGAAACATATATGGATAACTCATAAGAATCTGAGTTTTGACTTTGTGGGGACCAGCCACAAAGGTTTAATCTCTCCTTTAAAGGTTTAAAATCTCTTAAATACTTGCCAGAAAACCTTTTCCCGCACTCAATACAAAAAACACCTAGCATACCGCTGATGTGTAAAATGTGCACAATGATACATTTATCTCAAAAATGGTCCGTGTAATTCTGAAACTACAATACAACGCTCAGTAATGTGCTGCAGTTCGCCCTGCATATGCCATCTAATTTATAGGTTATTTCCATTTACCAACATGCAGCACCCTGTGAAATTATTGGAATGTAAAGTCCAGGCGCGTGTGACCTACTACACAGACAAATGACTGACACGACAGATCAGGATTACAGCTTTCATTTCCTGATAGTTATGACACATCTAAAAGTGTTATCAACTTACAAGAGGCACCTTTTCTTTGAACCCACCAGTTTTTTTTTACGTATGTGTCACGGTTCACATCATTCTGCGTTTCCCATTTACTGTAGGTTTCTGTTTCGTATAGTGCACCTTCTTCAAAGTTTTGCTCATACAGTGTACAATATGAGTCTTCCATCCATTTTATTTAGATTTCCTGATCCTCATTGTCAGTGTGTATTTAATTAAAAACAAACATTCAATAACTCTTGGGCTAGCATGCATATTTGGGAAGGTGAGACAAATATTTGATGCATCTAAAAAAAAAAAGAGTTGATTTTCTTGTATCGTTTAATTTAAAATGTAAAACTCTCATGAATTCTAGATTCACTGCATGTCAAAGTAAAATATTTCAGGTCTTTTTTTTTTGTTTTGTTCTAATTTCCATGATTATAGCTTTTAGTTGATGAAAATCAAGATCGATATATAAAAAAAAAGGATTTACAATATAGAAATACTTTGGCATAAATGACAGCATTAATCCGGCATGGCATGGCTATCAGCCTGTGTCACTGCTCGGGCGTTATTAACTATTAATTATTTTGATTCATACATATTTTTAACATTACATACACATTTCCATAAATTTCGTTTGATTGTGTAAAGCTGCTTTGCTACAATGGCAATTGTTAAAATCGCTATAAAGCTAAATTGAAAAGAATTCAATTTGATAGCAGCCTTCAGCTCTTCTGTATTTTGGGTCAACTTCCTCTTAACTATAGAATATAGCCCTATAGATTCTCAATGGGGTTCAGGTCAGTCAAGCGCGGTAATATCTTGATTAGCAAATCAGTTAGTGGTAGTTTTGGCACTGTGGGCAGGTGCTAAGTCCTGCTGGAAAAAGAGTGCACATCTTCATAAAGCTTGTCAGTAGATGAAAGCATGAGGTAGTGTGCTAAAACTTGATAAAATACAGAAAACCAACAAAAGTAGGTGACATGGCACCCTAAATCATCACCAACTCTGGAAACTTCAAGCATCTTGGATTTTGTGCCGCTCTTCCTCTCTGAGACGAAGACTCTGAGACTTTCATTTCCAAACAAAATGCAAAATTGACTTTGGACATTGGACTGCATGGGTCTTAGTTCCTTTTTTGCTTAGCCAAGGTAAGACACTTCTGATGTTGTCTCTAGTTCAGGAGTGGCTCCATTTCCTGAAGATGTCTGTGTGTGGTGGCTCTTGATGCACTGACTCCAGCCTCACTCCACTCTTTGTTAAGCTCTCCCATTGTCTTTAATTGGCTTTGCTTGACAATTCTCTTACGGCTGCAGTCATCGCTGGTGCTTGTGTACCTTTTTCTACCACACTTTTCATCCACATCCTTATCAATATGGGCAATACAATTTTATTTTAATATTCCTTTTATTGTTTAAACAAACAGATTACACATTCACACTCTGCATTAGACAAGTTTAGACATGTGTAAGACATACATGATATTTCATATTAATAAGTTTTGAAAAACTGATGTCTTATTCAGTGTTTAAACAAAAGAAGTACACACACACTGACAGCACGTGACACAACTCCCCCAACTGAGCAGGTGATCTAGGGTTAGTGGCCACGTGCAGTTAAGCGTAACAGTGTGTGACACGTTCCACAGGCGCGAGTGTGGGTCCTGCATAAACACCTGGGCGCCTTCGTCCCTCAGTAGGCTGCTTGTCTCATTTCCCAACACGCTCCAGGTTGCATTGCTGTGGGGATATCCCCCTGACGATGAGCACCCTATCACACAGTTGTGAATGGCTGGATCATTGCCGCAACCCTGGACGGTTATAATTGGAACGCTGTAATTGGCTAAGATACAAAAAAAAAAAAAAGACAAACGCCGAGACAGATAAAAAGAAGTGATTTAAATAATAATAAGAAAACACTACAGAATAATCTTTTTTTGGGAGGGGGGGGATAATACAGGCTGGCCTTTGGTGCCTACAGGCATGAATGTTCCTGTCACCAGTTTAATGTTACAGTATGTAATTAATGATATGGCTGATCAGTTTATCTGCAATGAACTGTGTCCGATTATCGGATATAACTCCCTTGTGGTTCCAAAATGGTCCTTGACGGTTTTTGAGATAAGTTTGGCTAGTTCAGTTAATCAACAATTTTGACAGATTTTACAAAGGAAACAGTTAAAATAGCAAAGCAATTTGTGTGTGTGTACCTGTAACTGTAAGATGAAAGTTGGTTTGATAGCAACGGACACTATTGCAAAAGAGAAAACAGGCGTAATCTCCCTCATCATCAGGACTCGATCATCTCCATGCTGAGGTCTGTTTGTTGATGATGGTGCGATTTATGTACTCACGGAGCACAGGCAGTGGCCTGGTGTAAAACCCGTTGATAAAGACGTCATTTCCATCACTGCGTGTCTTCGTGATGTAAAGCCCGTAAATACTGTGCGATCGCTCCAGGCCACAGCGCAAATGTAAACTTCCTCCCACAATGCCCTGCACATTGATCACCATAGGAACATCACCTGCACACACACACACACACACACACACACACACGCACACGCACAAACAACACTCAGATTCTATATTTCAAACATACAACATAGGCTAAAAACCTGTGAAAGTTTTGACTTTGTGGGGACCGGCCAAGTCTGACCTAAAAAACTGATGGTACTTAGAGTTAGTAACCTAGTAACCAGTGTAATGATCTATCCACTGATGGAAACTTCAACGCTGGATAAGAGCCTCTGCCAAATGCTTAAATGTAAATGCAAATGTAAACATTTATATATATTTTTTATTGCCTTTTTTTTTTTTGTTTAATTTTGTTTTTGAAAAAAAATAATAAGTTTTTATATTTCAGGTTTTAATTAGGGTTACATTTTAGTGTGGCAGAAAATGTATTAGTTAATTATAATAAATAATATTTATTACATCAAAAACATGTCTGTCCCATGAGTGTGTGTGTGTGTGTGTCCGTGTGTTTGTGTGTGTGTGTGTGTGTGTGTGTGTGTCCGTGTGTGTCCGTGTGTGTGTGTGTGTGTGTGTGTGTGTGTTTTACCAGCGCTCACTAACTGCAGTGCTGAGACGATGACAAACAGGACCCTGAAATATTAAAAGTACACGAAACATTAAGCAAATTAACATGACTAAATCTGTTCTATAATGTATTGTATCAGTAATAACACACTAAATATGAATCGGCGTCCCCTTGGAAATTTATACCCAATCAGACTATGACTATCAATATAACTTGATTTGATCTATAAACAGTTCATGAACAATACTTTGACACTGGATCTTTATACGTGTACTACACACTGTGTTCATGAGAGTGTGTGAAAGTAAGATGCCAAACACAAAAAGAGAAATCTCAATCTCATCCAATATCTCTGGTTTTCTGGTTTTACTCTTTGTAAGTCGATACTCACTGATAAGCACGTTGCATTTCTGCTGAAGAGGAGAGCGGCACTGGGTGATGAGAGCTCAACTACGGTAGCTGCAACAAAAGACAAAAAAAATCAACCTTGAGTTTTGGTCTGTAGAGTAACAAACTTAACGGAGTAAATGATATGACTAGAAATTCTATATGCCTTTTTTTCTTCTGAAGAGAAATTGACCCTACTGGTAACTGTGATGTTTCTTCAGCCAAGTCGAGGATGAAATAAAAGCAACAAAACAAGGTATAAAGTATCAGGGTTAGGTGTATACTGTATGTGTGTGGGAGTGAGAGTGAGAGAGAGGGTGAGAGAGAGGGGGGAAATTTAAGGAGATACACAGAATCATTTCAGCATTCGTCCTGTTTGGGACGACTAAACCAAGAATCACTGCAAGGGTATGGTTTAGAGGAGTGGATAATCTGATAATCTGATACAGTTCTACAGAGCCTGTGTCAGTGTATATATATATATATATATATATATATATATATATATATATATATATATATATATATATATATATATATATACTGTATATTAAAAATTTTATTTAATATATAAAATGTAATTAAATATGAATTTCTGCTTTTCAAAGTATCACTTATACTTTAGGAATAGCATAAGTAAAATGGGATTTTAAAAAAATATCACCTGATATATGCATGCATATACATATACAAAAGTTTGGACACACACGGTCTTTCTTGCTTTTTTCCCCGTAATCCCCAGAACATTGCGCACTACAGGGTAGTTACAGTACATGCAGATACACTCAATATTCAGATTTTATATGTGATCCATATACAGTATAATAATTTTTAAGAATTTAAGATTTTTTGTTTTTCATCAAAATGTGGTCTTTTTTAAAGCCGCTCAGATTTTTCTTCTTGCCCATTGTTCCTGCTTCTAGCACATCAATGCCAGGACAGTGCTAAAACTTAAAAAAAAAAAAAAAAAAAAAACAAAGCGGCACAGATATGTGTCGACAACAAAGCATAGGACAATGACAATTTTTTTTAAGTGCTTATGTAGAAGCGTTGCTGTCGTATGTTATTGTCGGGGCTTCAAACTCTGTATTTGGGTTTTTACAGTAGATATGTCAGGTATCGCAAAAGTTGTAATGACTTTTTTGGTCAGCGGCAGCTCCCACCCCTGCACCTTCCACTTTGGCACTGGCAAGACCATCATCAGCACCATCTTCAGTGGGGAGATTCTTTTCTCATCTTCTCAAACATGTTCTCAGTTAACTAAGGCAAACCTGATGTGGCATGATAGAAACATGTCAGATATTCCCCTCAGTTTGACAGAACTGGGCTACAAAACTTACTTTTGGGCAAATTACACAACCAAGGAAGGAAATATATTAAAGCCACAAGAAAGATGAATAGTGTGAGATAATGTGCTTTTTAGAAATGGTCAAATCTTGTAATGAAGCTTTATCACATGAGAGCAAGTGCTGTTGTTCTGAATATCAGCACGGCTGTGATGTGACCATATGCCCGAGGGCACTAAAAGTACCGAACCGCATGCCAAAGTACTGTAAGTTCCAACAGTTTGTGTACAGTATTTCACAGGGGTGACAGTGGTTTAAATTGTTGCAGGTACTATGTGGCCATTAAGGTTTGAGGTTAAGTTTAAGCAGAAGCTTGCGAGACTTATGAAATTGACATTATATTTCCACTTTAGATTATCAGATAACACCTGAGGTTGGTGGATTGAATCCTAAATATCAGTAAATGGAAATGTTGTGCGCTATGTCGGGTGTACAATCCCTTGTTCCACACACCAAGTAGTGCCCTTGATCAGCGGTTAGAGAGGGATTGAGTTAGAATTTAGATTTTTTTTTTTTAGGCATAAATAAAACGCTGACTATTTAGAGGTAATTCGGAGCAGCTTCGAAGCGGTTACTAAGATGACAAAACATTATCAGATGTCTGCGCTTGCTGAAAGTGCTTCTGTGCCTGGTTTTGAATGTGGGTTTTCTGCGGGCAGCTGCTCTCTCCTCAGTACCGTACAAACCTATTTGCAGTTACAGTTAATGTAATGAACGATTATTATAAGGCCTGAGATGCGTAAATATATACGATAAGTAAAGTTAAACATCTCAGTGCTGTTATGTCCTATATCACCATTCACGAAATACCTCTCATCCACTCAGATTACCTGGTATTGAAATAACTGTTGTTTAACAATGTAAATTGATTTTGAATATGTTTTCATATCCATATTTTACAGATTGGTTTTGCTTTCAACGTGCGTAAAAAAAAATTTAAAAAAAGAAAGAAATCTCCTTTCTCTTCCGCTCTAAATATTTCAAAACGGTAACGAGGTCAATTTTGGTCTTTCCCGCTTTCCGTAGCAGCTCAGTGGCACGAGCACAATCTCCCCGAGCCTTTCTGTGGACGCCGCGCGCGTGCGCGCGCGCTCCCCCTGCGCTGGTGGAGGAGGAGGAGGAGGAGGAACACATCCCGACGGGGGAACAAACCTCGACACAGGCGCAGGTATCATTTACACCATTAAATCGCATGCCTTCTCTCCAAACACTCCGGTCTTTTGGTGAGTTTCAGGTTCATTCCAGTTTAGGCATGTGGGATCCCGCTTAAAAACAACATATTTATATTTGTCATGCAATCAGTGTAGCCTAGCTATTGTGCTAACTAGGAGTGCTCTCAGTGGCTTTATGCCCAGGTTACCTCCTGATCACTGTACAGTACTGACTGTCTGCTTGGGTTTCACTGCATATGCACAGAAACAATAGATTACCTGTGCATGCTCATCTGCCACTCATATAAACATATAAACATTTATTATTTATTTATTTATTTATTTATTTTTAATCAGAGACTCTTGTTATGCAATGAGGCATTCTGGAATTTGGGGTGCATCCAGTGTGCATGGATTTGATTAGAAATGTCCATCAAAAATAGCATTTTACGTAATAATATTACACAAACAGTATATGCATTATGCATCTTGCGTGAATTCTATGTATTTAAATTGTCACAATGTTGCCAAATTAACCATTTGTTCCATGTGTGCTTTTACAATTGAGAGTTTGTTTTTCTTTACTTTTTTTTTTTTTTTTTTTCCAAAAGTCTAAATACTATATATTAATAATATATAACTATATATGCAAGTATATAAGTATTATATTAGTATATATACAGTACTGTGCAAAAGTCTTTGGCGCCAAATTATCTGTAGTGCACATTTTGTTATATCAGTTTATAATGTCTGCATTATTATGTACAAGACCATTCCCTACAAAGATGCACTCAAATTAATTAATAAATAACATTACAGAAGAATATCTGCATATATTACATGACAGACCAGTTTTCAGATGGGGGAAGAAAAAAAAAATCAATAACGTAGACGCCTGGATTTTGCATTACAATGGAACGAGTGTGACGAAGTTACAAAAAGAACTCCTATTCTCCAGCATGCAAGACTTTTGCACAGTAGTGTAAAAAAAAAATCTTTAGTTAGTCATAGTCTGAGATTAATCACAATTTTAAAATACTCAGATTTACTTGTATTATAAATGTGCAATGACAAACTGGTTACCGGAAACAGATGCAGGTTCATAATATCTCAAACATGAACATTTAACAAATGTTAAATTAAAATCTCTAAAAAAAAAATAAATAAATAAATAAACCCTGTATTAAAATAAATAAATAAATGTATGCATATTGACAATATGACATCCCTGATATATAGGTTTTCATTTAAACGTATCAATTTATTAACAGAACTTCTGCAACCCTGTCCTGCAACTTAACAATGATTTGTCTGAGTGCCAAGTGAGCCCACATTAAATGATGCCCTTCTTTTCTGTGGCATACATTTTAAACACGTTGTGGTCAGTGTCCTATCATTTATCTTGAAAGATTTTCCCTATAATAATAGTTAATTGTCATTGAGTATACTAATTGACTGTCAACTATGTCATGTGCACTCTTACATTTTACAGATTCTTTATGAGATCATTTAAATATTTTCATTAGAATTTAAACAAATGATTTATAATGTAAATAATTTAACTATCATTTAAACGATAATTTAATTACAATTTAGATCATATAAAAAAATCTGTTTGAATAACATGTTCATGAAAATGAGAAGTGCTTAGTGAGGTGAGTCCTACCTCTGAAATTATTGGTCAAAATAAGGAAATTGTGGTGGCACGCTGGCTTAGTAGATAGCACTGTTGCCTCGTGCCTCCAAGGTATGGGTTTGATTCCCACCTCTGTGTGCATGAAGTTTGCATTTCTTGAAATATTGAAGTATTTGAAATATACCCCAAGGTCATACACTGACTCCATTATTAATTACGCACTAGCAGGTTGTTACAAAAGCGCCGTAAAACTACAAAACTGAGTAGTCATGATATGGATATCTTTCCTTTTTTGTTTTAGCCAATTCCATTATTATTGTAAACCTGGATTAATAAACGTGGGTTCATGCTCCGGTACAAGCTACCGTTGATCAGTCTGGTTTATTTTTCGCGGGGGGAAAATGATCACCTGTTGATGCTCTATATCGTCCACAATTGTTAATTGTGATCCACCAATGAGGGACTTTTTTGCTGTAATCGCAGCACACACAGAACCTGAGACACATGGCCCAATGCACTGTACACGAGGCATCGTTTGTTTCTGTGACTGGCATGTGTGAGTTTGTATCAGAGGTCAGTTGGCGGACTAGCCAGTGCTGACATGCAAACAGTGCTTATAAATTGATTTCTTGCAAGTGCGTTCTAGTTAGCACAACTCAGCCACCACGTACTGTAGTAACATCACTTTCGGCTTCTCTAGTGTTCCACAATGTATGCACAACCAAAAAAATCTTTGGCTAAGATTGTTACTTAATCATGTGGCATTCCAACAACATACCCAGGTCTGGCCTTCCACATTATATAGTAAATAAGTAAGACTAATGTTGGCAGTGTAAAATAATCTAGAGTAGTGCAGTATAAAATATCATAAGTGTTTAACACTACATGTAATTCCAAACTGTGCTGGACAGCAGGACCGTAGGGATGGATTTAAACAGCCCTGTTATAGACCTTTCACAGTTGAGGATAGAATGATTAGATTGTGATGGTGAGATGGTCTAAAGCAGGCGTACTTCATCAAAATTTAAGACCGTCCAAACAATAAAATGTTTCTTGAAAATGCTTTCATAGTCTACTTTCCTTTTCTTGAAGTAAGCCATACCGTGTCCCACTTTGAATTTGAATGTATTTTTTATTATATTACTCTTAACCAGTTCATATGGTACCGACATTGAGCAACATGAATATGGTGAGTTGATGCAGGTATAACGCGAGCAAAGAAAAAATATCTGCCACCTAGTCCTTGGGGAGAACCTTTCTTGTCTTTTTCTTTGTTTGTAACATTTGCTGTGAATGATTACAAGCCTTATTCATGTATAATGTTCGCCTTTTTATTGTCTCTGTTCCCTAACAGATAAACATTGGGAAGGATGAACACAGCTTTTTAAAGGATGAGCTTTCCAGTGGATCAAAGCTACACTGGTTTTTAAGGCAACAGATTTGAAAAGGCAGATTTCCTGGTCACATGACTGATCAACCATAACTTGAAAACACCTGACAGGAGAAGTGAATGACATTAATTATCCATTACATCGAGACTTGTCAGGGGTGGGATTTATTAGACAGCAAGTGAACATTTTGTCCCTGAAGTTGATGTGTTAAAAGCAAAAAAAAAATTTTTTAAGAATGGGCAAGCGGAAGGACCTGAGCGACTTCGACAAGGGCCAAATTGTGATGGCTAGACGACTGGGTCAGAGCAACTCCCAAACTGCAGCTCTTGTGGGATGTTCCCGGTCTGCAGTGGTCAGGACATACCAAAAGTGGTGCAAGGAAGGACAACCGGTGAACCGGCGACAGGGTCATGGGCGGCCAAGGCTCATCGATTCGTGTGCAGAGCAAAAGTTAGCTCATCTGGTTGAGTCCTACAGAAGAGCTACCGTAGCACAAATTGCTGAAAAAGTTAACGCTGACCATGATAAAAAGGTGTCCGAACACACAGTGCATCGTAGCTTGCTGCGCATGGGGCTACGTAGACGCAGAGTGGTCAGAGATCCCTTGCTGACCCCTGTACATAACCGAAAGCACCTACAATTTGCAATGGAGCAATGGATGAAGGTGGAAGGATTGGAAACTGTCTTGAAGGCTCTCCATTAAACATTCTCAATAAAGTAAAGATTTAAATTTATTGGAGATGACCTTACAACCTTTAGGACAGAAACAGTTGGTTCTTATTGGTAATGGAATGGCATTTCATTGGTTAAGATGTTGGACTATGGAGCAAAAGGTCACGGGTTCAAAATCCAGCACCACAAATCTACCACTTCTGGGCCCTTGAGCAAGGCCCTTAAGCCTCAACTGCTCAGATGTATAATGAGATAAATGTAAGTCGCTCTGAATATGTATAAATGTAAATGATGTTTCAACAACTGATGATTACTCTCATACAAATAACTACGTATTGAATTTTTTTTTTTTTCATCACCTGAGGTTATTTGTTTGTAGAAGTTGGTGAGATCTACAATACCAAACCCTGATAAATAAAACCATAACTGAAGGAGTGTATTTTCTTTTCTCTATGACTGTAGGTTAAGACAGTCTCTTGGCGGTCGTGTGTGCGTGCGAGATATTAGGCAGCGCGGTGGTGTAGTGGTTAGCACTGTCGCCTTGCACCTGCTGGGTCCTGGTTCAATTCCCATCTCTGTGTACATGGAGTTTTGTGAGGGGAGGGGAGTTTTGTGAGGGGGGGAAAATGTGCTTGGTGGGTTTCTTCTGGGTACTCCAGTTTCCTCCCACAGTCCAAAGAAATTAAGGTTAGGTTAATTAGCATTCCCAAATTGGCCATAGTGTGTGTACATGTGTGTGCCCTGAGATGGATTGGCACCCTGTCCAGGGTGTACCCTGCCTTGTGCCCCAAGTCTCCTGGCATAGGCTCCAGGCCCCCCGTGACCCTGAATATAGGATTAAGGGGTATAGATGATGAGTGAGTAATATACCAATATTATACACAGTCCCCTTTAAGTTTTCCTCATTGATGTTTCACACTCGTGTTGAAATGGGATTCACAATACTCCACAATCACAAATTGTAAACATGTATTTATAGGTTGTTCTTGTTCATTTATTACAAAACAAAGACTGAAATATCCCATTTATTTAGGTATTCAGACCCTTTGTTTGGACACGCTGCAATTAAATGCATCCTACTCCTATCAGGTCTTTGAGATAGGACCTGATACAACTCTAACCTTTGCCTAATTGACTTCATTGGACATAAATAGGAAAGGTACATTGTGCATGTCAGAGTGAAAACAAATCCAAGATGTCAAGAAAAGTATCTGTAGACCCATGAAACAGGATGTTGTCAAGACACAGATCTGAGGAAGGAAACAACAATCTTTATGGAGCACTGAAAACACCTGGAAGAGCATGATAGCGCCAACATTCTTAAATGGAAGAGATTTGAAACAACCAACAGTCTACACAGATCTGGCCATCAAACCAAACTGAGTAACCTGGGATGAAGGGCCTTGATCAGAGAGGTAACCAAGAATCTAATGGGAGTTTTGTGAGGGGGAAAAATGTTTTCCCTGTGCTTGGTGGGTTTACAAAGCCATGTTTACAAATGAGATCCTGCGTTCCCATGTGGAGATGGGAGAGACTTACAGAAAGACAGCCATCAATGCAGCATTCTACTAATCAGGCCTCTATGGTACAGCGGTCCTCACTGAAAGGCACATGCCATCCTGCTGGAAGTTTGCCAAAACACACCTGAAGGACTCTTGGAACATGAGAAACAAATTTCTCTGGCTTGGTGACCCAAAGATTTGGAACTATTTGGAATCAGGAAATCGGACACTGCACAACATCTTATTAAACCCATACCTGTGCAACTGGTCAGTTTAGAGGGTAAATTGATGCAGATTAAATAAAGAGCTATCCTGAGTGAAAACCTTCTCCAGAGTGCTCAGGATCTCAGGCTGCGATGAAGGTTTATAGTTCAACAAGACCATGACACAAAGTATAGCACCAACCATTCACAACGACTCTGTGAATGTCATGGAGTGGCATAGCCAGAGTCTAGACCAGAACCCAAAAGATCTCTGGAGACTCTGCATTGAGCCTGGCCATTCAACCTTGTTGAACTTGAATGATTCTGCGAGGTGTGCCAAGCTTGGAGCATCATTCACAAGCAAACTTGAGGCTTTTATTGCTGCCAAAGGGACTTTGACCAAGTATGTAGTGATGGGTCTGAATACTTATGTAAAGAGGATATTTCAAGTCTTTATTATTTGAGAACAAAGAACAAAGCAGTTTGAACACCTGTTCTCATTACTGACGTGACTTACTCTGCATTTGTTCTTGTTTGGTGCAGATACAGCAGGCTGCCCATCCACAAGTCAAATACAAAATACCTGGTTAAACCAAGTGAAACGGCATACCTGTCTTATTTCTTTGTACTGTACTGTATGCATAAACAGACACATCAGTTTTGGTATGTTTCTTTTTAATGAGTGCAGCTTCCCCCATTTTTTTCCCCTCACCATGACATACAAATAGCGATTTGAATCATTCAATAGAATATGTGAAAGTAGCGCATATAATGAAAGGAGGACTAGTCTTTTGTTTAGTGAGAAGTGGACTGTTTTGGCTTCAGCAGTTTAGTTGGCTAGTTTCTGTGAGACACAAGGAACAGATGGTGGAGGCAGTCTAGCCTCAGGCTGTCCAGCGTCCTCTGTGTGCCACTCAATTAATTCCTGCAAGACGATGCAGGAAAAATGCCCAAAGTTAATGATGGATGCTTCAGATTAGTCACCAGCCATTTTCATCCTTTATACCTTTCTTAGTTTTTTCGGCTCTTGAAAGAGCAGTTCAACCTGCTGAAAGTGCCTGGTGACTTTTAAAGAAAACATTTGGAAGCCATTTATAGAATACTTACCTAAAAGTTTACGTTATCACTAATTGCCTATTGAAATGGACATGCAGCCATGTTTACTTAACTGCGCGACACACCAGAGCTCAGGATTATTCAGTTCTGGCTGCGGACTGTGTTGTTTTTGTGCGGTTTTGCTAGAGGCCAGCCAGCTGTTGTTGTTTTTGTCCTGATTGCTGTCTGCCCAGCCACACCCCTCCGTTTTCATTTGGCCTACCTCTCTGCACAGCTCCACATGTCCTGGATCACCAGGAAAATTATTGACCGATTTTCCAGTCATGAAAAACACATGAAGAAGTCAAATGTCCTGGAAAAGCTTGCGTTCTCCTGGAAAATTGTTTCTCCCCCTGCTACTGCTTCTCTCCACGTTGTGACTGAACGCAAAATGGGGTTCTCAGACTAAATATTTAAAGGCCCAGATCTGATTTCTATTTAAGGTCAACGGTCTGGAACCAGCAGTGATTGTCAAATAATTTGGTTATAACTTGCGAGCAGCATGCATTCATGTTGGAGAAGGTCTGAGACAAAATACAGGCATGTGGAAAAAATTTCACTGTTTGACTGCTGTTGGATGTTCAAATCAAAGTAACTCTAACTTTAAAGCAACCAACATTCAAGTTGCTTTAAAGTTACATTCGGGTGTCAGAAAGATTCATAATACATACTGCGAAATAAATGGCACTGTTCGCCTGCAAATGGTTGCTTTAGAACCTAAACAGCTCCAACTTTTAGAAGAAAATTTAACTTCTTTGTGTGATTTTCATGCCGAAAAAAAAAAAAGTAATAAGCAAAGTGTACTTGTTTTGACACCCGAATAAACTGATTAAACAGACTGATCCTAAAGGAATGTCAAATGATTTTGAAGTCAAAGTTACATGACAGCGGCTGTTCGCGTCACATTTAAAATCCTGTGTAATTCACCAGCTGTGCCGCTTTCTACTTCTTCCCAAAGCGCTCTGGAACTTCATCGTCATCCGTTGCCAAGTAAACATGAAGTTGCATTAAGATTTCATGCACCAGAAATCCCTCACACTGGCTGTGCTAATACATTTATTTATGAACAAGAGGGGGGAAAACTGTGTTTGGGTGTTTCCCATCTTTCAAGCACTCGAGTCCAGACTTTGAGAAGAACTGGTTTAGAAGGTTTGCATGTGTAGTCAGTCCTCATGTTGCTTCAGTTAACAACATCGATGCATAAAGCTTCTCTGCTTCCATTTTTTTTTCACACAATTTATTATTTCTAACTTCCTTTATTTACAACAAAGACATACAAATGTACATGGCAGTCTTCAAATGTACAAAATAATAATAAAGAAAAACTTGTACATGCCATAGGGGTTCATGTATTAGTCCATTTTAAAGAATCCAATTAAAAACGAAAATTTGGACAACATATTTTTGCAACTTTCGTTTTCAAAATCTGAAATGAAATAACGAGTTTCCAATTTTTGATTTTGTGCTATTTTCTTCTTTTAAGGTACTTGTTTTTTCTTTTTTTTAAAAAATATTTCGTTTTTTATGCCTGTTCCTATTTTTTATGTAATTTCACTGCTTCATCTTGTAGAATTTTTAGAATTAGATGATTAATTCCTTATTCCAGTATTTATCATTTTTAGGATGTTGGCATTAAAAGTCTATTATTCTTTATGTCTAGCAAAATGGATAGATCAATGCAACAGTAATTAGGAAGTGGAAGTAGACATATACTTTTGATGTTTAATATTTGACTCAGTGTCGTGTCAGAAATACAAAATGCGTGTGCGATGCCCTTTCTTTATATCGCAGTTGAGCTTGTGTCATGATTTGGAAGTGAAACCGTACAGTAGGTGGGTTTTTTCAGCACTCTCCATTTGACTTCCGGGTCACAACAAAAACTCTATCAAAAAGCTTAGAAAAGTACATCCCACAAACATGTCGTAATTCCTGATTTCCATTTATAAACATGTCAGATAATGGCCTGTTTGCTTTTCTGTTTTCAGTCGCATATTATAGAAGTAGAAAACAAGAAAATTATCAATTTTCTTTTTTTTTTTTTTTTCCCCTGAATGTTCTTTAAAATATCATACTGCAAATTGTTGCATGCTTGCCAATATTTAAAATCTTAGACATGGACATATGAGATTAATTATCGTGTTTTAAAAGTGATTTATTAGTCTCAAGTAAAATTTTACTGTTGCATGGACAGATAAACTATGTCACTAGTGAACTTAAAACTAGTGAAATTATCTGCCCATGCACCAAGAAAAACTTTCTTCTTTTTTTTTTTTTACTTGATACTTAATCTCATATGTCTGGGTATTGGCAAGCACAAAATTTGCAGTGCATCAGTTAATTATATTATAGAATGTGGACAGACAGTACATCCTCACGATCCAAGCGCTATCTATAAGGATGAGAGGAATAAGTTCACCCGTGCAGGTGAAAGCGACGTTCAGGGTCATCTAACTACTAAAACTTGCCATGCTTCTTATCTGGCTGCTGGAATAAACTTTCCTTGTTGATTATTTTCAGACGTGAGAAGAGAAGGAAGGGTTGCTTCTATGAAAGCAACGGAGGAAGGATTGCTTCCTTCTTGTTTGGTGAATTTTGGTGAAGTTGCAAGAACTGTTTCAGAACAGCTGACCTTTGTGTCTTTAAATAGCAACTGACTGTTGTTACTTAATTACATGCCATAAGTGTTATTTCATAGGAATCCAGAATTGTTCTTGAATGTAAAAAATACAACTTTGTGTCCAAACTTTTGACTGGTGCTGTATAATAAATTGAGAATTTGGTGTTAATCTAACTTAAGCGTGTGCATAGACTAAAGCGGAAGGTTTACATGACTGCCAAGATGTGATTAACCATGGGCAGGTATTATTTTTCCTCATAGAGGAATATAATTTTTGAGGGTTTGAATAATCTCACTCACTCATTATCATCTATACCGCTTAATCGTGTATTCAGGGTCACGGGGGGCCTGGAGCCTATCCCAGGAGACTCAGGGCACATGGCAGGGTACACCCTGGACAGGGTGCCAATCCATCGCAGGGCACAGACACACACACACATACACTCACTTATTCTCACACTATGGGCAATTTGGGAACACCAATTAGCCTAACCTACATGTCTTTGGACTGTGGGAGGAGACCCACCAAGTACGGGGAGGACATGCAAACTCCATGCACATAGAGAGGGGTATCGAACCCGGACCCTGGCGGTGCAAGGCGACAGTGCTAACCACTACACTACACCTGGGTAATAACCTTTTAGACAAAATCGGTCTATGCAAACGGTTCCCCAAATATCATATAACTGCTATAAAAAGGGTTGCAGTGGTTGGCTTTCTCAATTCAATCGATAACATCGCAACACCCTCCCCACCCCCCAATGCGTGACTAATTTGTGTCCGATCCATCCCTCGCACGCAGCACTAGCTGCGGGTACAAGCAACAGCAAGCATATGAACAACAAAAAGAGGAGGAGCAAAAGACCAACCACAATTTAAGACACCATTTGCGGCATGTCTTTTGTCGTAAAATGCATTTGAAACAGCCTATATACAAAGGTGATCCCTCATGAGTTACACCCTCGTTTTCCATCATCTAATTAGCAGCTCATTTCCCCCTTAGGATCTTCACTGAACTCGTATGTACATCCCTCTGGAATCCAATGGACAGAAATAATGAATTGCAGTGTTGCATTTAAAAGTTTGAGGGCAGTTCCGAGATCCTAGAGACGGACAGGACTCGCAGCAAATACAACAAAGTGTTGACAAGTGGAAGTACAGCATCTGGCTTTACACATTGATAATGCATGGTGTGTTCTTCAACTGATAAGAAGGCAGCAATTGTGGCTTGCCTGAGACGCACACTGCAAAACATCTTAGCATCTTAGATGAATCTAGCTAAATCTATCTATATATATTTTTTTAAATAAGAAACACAAACCAAATCTAAGATTATTTACCTCATTTCCAGTGTCGTTTTACTAAAATACGTTTTACTTGTTCTACCAGCAGAGACTTTTGCTAGTTTTATCTGCCAGTACATTTTCTCTTGCAATTTTAGTAACATTTGACTAGAAAGTAGGTTAATAATCTTAAATTTGGTTTGTTGTAAATTTCTTTTAAGAAATTATACATAGGTTTGACTAGGTTCAAGAATGTGTCGTTTGCCAAGATATCATTTTATTGATGAGGAAAGTTCTGAGGCTGGCCTGTTGTAGGTCATTGTTGTGCCGAACTATTTGGCCATCACCAGCTCTCTGACTGACAGCAGAACGGCAGTGCACAGTGATCCAGTGACCTTTACTCAGGTAAAAGCTGCACTTTGACTCTTGACTTCGCTCTTCCTTTTGCTCTACAAACTGATGAAGACAGCGGACAGGGACCACTCATAGATACACACACGCAAAGAAAGTGTCAGAAACCCAGAGTTTAATTTCATCTTTGTCCCATACAAAATTGTTTAAATAACAAAACCTGTTTTACATTTTGATGTATTTTTTACAAGATAAATTAGCATTTTACAATATTACAACACAATTTAAAAGCTACAAAAAAAAAAAAAAGAAGACACACTAATCCAGAAGGACTTCACAGTCTTCTGATAAAAACATGTCTGTATATGCATCTGAGGCACTTTAGTAAAAGTCTTTAACGTGACAAACATTCATACATTCACTTCAGCGATTGTCTTGCAGTTTACATTGTGTGTGTGTGTGTGTGTGTGCACTTGTCCAAGAGGACATTTGTTATATCATCATTTTAAAGCTCTCTCTAAATGTTTAAGACCATGAAAGTTCCAGAACGTCCACACCCTTTTCACTATATAGTGCACTATTTAGGCAGCACAGTGGTGAACAGTGCCCTTACGATAAACCCCAAAAGGTAATGCAGAGCACCTACTGTATGTTTAAACAAGAGAGAATAGGGAACCATTTTGGATACCTGACAGGGTTTGGGAAATACTTGAAGATTTACAGTTGGTTAAAAAAAAAAAATTTTTTTAAAAGGGAAAAAATAAGGAGGAGGAGGAGTCATGTTCCGGGTGAGGTGCTTATTTCTGTTTGTTTATGCTAGGCTGAGACGCTATATGGTTTGATCTAACCTTTCTTTAAATCTTCTTAAGATTAGACACCACAATGTACAGTAGCTAGGACAGTTTATATTCCACCTGGATTTAAGAGTCATCCATTGAATAATTACTGTAGTGATTAGTATGCTTCAGCTGCAAGACTAACCGATGCAGTGAGTAGCTTCTCATTTCTTAAGCAACCATGTCAGAAGACATATCCTATGATCATGGCAAAGATGTTACTCTGTTTCAGTAGCGTAACTATGGGAGAAACAATTTTCTAACTTTATTAGAGGGAAAAAAAAAACTATACTTGCATCTAGGAATATCTCTCTCTTACTTTTTCAGTCCAAATAGCCAAATGGAATTTTTTGTTCTGTCCTGATGGCATGGCCATATGCCAGGATTCATCAGGCTGAAATAGTGAAAGAGTGGTTCAGGAAGCATGAGATATCATTTTCACACATAGATTGGCCACCACAACCCCACTGAAAATCTTTGGGATGTGCTCGAAAAGGCTTTACGCAGCGGTCCGACTCTTCCATCATCAATACAAGATCTTAGAGACAAATTAATGCTACTATAAATGGAAGTAAATGTTGTGACACTGCATAAGCTTACCGAAACAATACCTTGGTAAATGCATGCTGCAACCAAAGCAAAAACGCGTCCCAATGAAATATTGGAGTATAAGAAAGATGTCTGAAATGTTTATGATGATATTTAGGTATTTTTGTACAGTTGTATTGTTCATTAAGAAAGTAAACCGTTGCTTTTCCATTGCTAGCTAATGCTAACTAGCAAACATCTATGTTGTCTGTTTTGGCTAACTCTCTGATTAGTTAACAACTAAACATTTACAAATAGCTCTAGTTAGCCCTGTGACAGATAAATAATCATGGTTTAGCATATCCAAGACGTATACATGTATAACAATTTCTGTGTCTCACATTGGACTAAAAACAACTGACGTATGTAGTCATGAGGTAAAAATATTTTCCATTGATTTAACTTAATTTCATTCACAGCTATCAGAGTATGCTAATGTCCCCTCATATAAGCATAGCATGGGTGATAAAGCTAGATATGTAGCAAACTGAAATAATTTACCTCAGATTTTGATTTACCTGAGCGTGTCATTTTTCAACTATTAAACATTTGTAGTGAATTTAGAGCCAGTACTGAGAAAGGTGAGTGGGTTTCTTTTTGTGTCAAACACAGACAACAACAACTAGATATTTGGAATGAAGCTAGCAGGAGCTAAGAGTCACATACGCTTGAGGTTAGCTTTAGAGTCTGTCAGATTTTTTTTTTTTCTCTAGCTATTGCAGTTTTTTTTTTTTAAATGCCACATGTGCTAATTTTCTACTTGTGCCCTTTTTCTTATTTATTTATTTATTTATTTAATAAAATACTGTATATATACTACATTTCATTAATCTCGTAACTCTTTCACTGCATTGTTTTGGAAAGAGAGCCAAGTTAACCTGCGGATGCTCCTTTCATTAGTAAAAACAACAGAAGTGTGAAGAGAACCCCTTTCCTCTGCCAAGTGCTCAGAGTAGATAAACCTAGCCATGTTAATGGTGCGTCAAGAAAAATGAGGAACCACCGAGAATGAGCAAGCACACTGAGCACTAACCATATAATGAAGTATCGTTTCCCTTTTCTCACAAGCCATTTTAATTTCCTCAAGGTGAGTTTTATAAAAACTTAATAATACTGTATTAGGATTATAGTTTTTATTAGTTTTTTATTGGGTCATTAAATCTCCTAGGTCTGATCATGGGGGTATATTTTAGTTGGTGTTCTTTCAGCTGCTCCCATTAGGGGGTGCCACAGCACATCATCAGACTCATATAGACTATATGGACAAAAGTATTTGGAAAACCTACAATGAGATTGTATCCAAATACATATACTTCAATATAGAGATTTGGTCCCCATTCTGTAGCTATAACAGCTGCCCACAAGAATTTTGTGTGTTTCTGTGGGAATTCGTGCCCATTCATTCTGTAGAGATTTTATGAGGTCACGAGAAGGACTGGCTCACAGTCTCTGTTCCAGTTCATCCCGAAGATGCTTGACGGGGTTGAGGTCAGTGTGGCACTGTGCGGACCAGTTAAGTTCTTCCACACCGAACTCATCAAACCATGTCTTTATAGTCCTTGCTTTGTGCACCGGGGCACAGTCATGTTGGAATGGAAGCGCCTTCCCAAAACTGTTGCCACAAAGTTGGAAGCATAGCATTGTCCAAGATGTCTCGGTATGCTGAAACATTAAAATTGCCCTTCACTGGGGATAAGAGGCTTCATTTATACACCAAAAATTTAAGGAAAAGAATTCAATAATTGACAGGTTTGGCCAAATACTTTTGTCTATGTAGTATATTTAGATTTTTTCGCCCAGATTTGGGGAATAATTCTGTAAGGTAGCCATTATATTATTCAATAGGCTAGGAAAAATAGATTGCATTTAGAGAAAGTTTAACTGTTCCTGCTATCTGGACCATACACAGAATCTCATAATGCTCTGCATAGAAAGCTCTGCATGCTCTGCATGATGGACTGATGATGTTCAAAGTTTTTATGTGAACTACATAATGAATAGAGTGTGGAGCTGAGAATTGATCAATGTCACATCACTCAATCTGCTTCCCACATCAGTGCTACATAGTGCTAATGACTAAAGAGATCAGAAATAGGGTGCCATTTTGCATTAGATTCCAAATGCAGAGGACAAATGGTTGTGGTATTGATGCGAGGTAAATGGTGCTGTTTACTGAGAAAGGAAACTCCATTTCCCAAGTGTCTTTGCTGCATTGTTGATGAAAGCTACCAGAACGTGAGGAGTGGCAGGAGGTCTGAGAAACAAGGCACTTCGGTCAGCACATTGTCTATTCACCAGAACTGGAGAAGCAACCCTGCTATATCCTGCCATCACACAGCTTCCTGTCAGAACTTCATTTTGTATCTTCCTGCATGTTTTCCACCGCGCCACATTGTCCAGTGTAAAAAAAACTCTGGTGAAATTTGTTCTCAATGAAGCAGTAAGAGGCGCAGTGACAGCAAGTGTCCACCAGATGTCACTCTGTCTATGTCAAACAGTTTCTCACCAGCTCACACCACAGTCTCATTCCCTTTTCCACTGCCATTTTTGTTGGCGTGGGTCCGTCGTGTGTTGTTCTGGGGGCAGAGAAGGCGCATCCAGCGGCGTTTCCAGGTCTGCAGGGTCTTGGCAGACCACACCCACATGCCACAAGTTACGCCCACAAGCAACGACATGAAGATCCTAAGCATCTCAGCTGCGGCGTACGAGTCACTTGGTGCTTGCTGAAAGTCAGACCAATTCGAGACTCGGTAGAAGTAGCATGCGACAACGCAAGAAGCCGGGACAGTGTAGAGCACGGAGAAGACACCGATCTTCACCATAAGTCTCTCAAGCTTGTCTGTTTTGGCACCGTCCTTCTGCAAGTTGGACCGGATCTTAAACAGCGAGACAAGTCCGGCGGCAATAAACAGTGTCCCAACTGCCAAATAAGTAAACAGTGGTGCCACCACAAAACCTGTGAGTGCCTCCAGGTTCTGGTTGCCGACGTAGCACAGGCCAGTGAGGTCATCTGCATCAACCAGGCGCATGACAAGCACCACAATGGTTTTGATCGCTGGGATGGCCCATGCTGCCACGTGGAAGTAGGAACTGTGCATCTCAATAGCCTCGTGCCCCCACTTAAGTCCTGCTGCTAAGAACCACGTTAGTGTGAGGATTACCCACCAAACAGAGCTTGCCATACCAAAGAAGTAAGCTAACAAGAAGACCACAGCACAACCCGAGTTCTTCAAACCATCTCGCGCTAGGATGGGGACGGCAGCCTCATCAGCATCGCACGACACACGCTCACGTCCAGCTGCAAGCAACACCAGAAAGGCGGCGCTGTATGCGTTGTAGCAAACGCTTAGGAATGCAATTGGACGCTCTGGGTAGGAGAACCTTCCCGAGTCCAGCAGGAACGTCAACACCGTGAAGGACGTGGATACGAAGCAAAGCCCCGCCCACAGTGCCATCCAAGCATCAGCAAATGTCTTGGCCGAACGGCTGTATAATCCAGAGTCGTACCCGCACTGCAGCACACAGGAACCACTGCGCTTGGACCACACATAACGGTCCGGGGGAGTCAGGTCATCACCGGGGTCATGGTCAAGAGGGATGCACTCAGCGTCAAGGCCGTGGCGAGGCCGTAGAGTGCGCACTGATGGAAAGCGAACATCGTCCTCATCCTCCTCACCCGGCCCTTCCATGCACATGTGGGAGTGATCATTTGTGGGTGGAAACAAACTGCAGTTCAGCAGGTCAGGCCATGAGAATCCAAACTCCTGCAGCACAGGCAAACACTTCCTCTGCACAGACAGACACATGCTGCCGCATGGACCAATCAGCTCTGGGACCTTCTCCGTACACATTGGGGCATAGACTGAACACAGGAAGAACTAAAGGAGAGACACAGATTTAGAAAGAGAGACAATATTAATAGACGTACAATAAATTGTACTATAGAATAAATTACTTCCTAGGACATTTGGTACATTACTGCCTCACAAAAAGACATTTTTAAACAAATTTTATTTTCATTTCAAATCTTTTGATAAGGTGAGAAACAATTTTCTTACTTTAATCGAGGAAAAAAACTATACTTGCATCTAGGAATATCTCTCTCTTACTTTTTCAGTCCTGTAGCATTAAGTGGACGCATGTGTTTGTACATGTTTCTTGCATTCTGGTGTTTTCAAATTGCACCATCGTGATTTGATTCTGTAACTTCATTTTTATTTATTTATTTTTTTAACTAGACTTTTACACTGTGATCCCAATTCCGGTAAAAGTGGGACATGGAACTTCTCCAGATGTATTTCCACAAGAGAAGTTTTAGTTTCTGGGGTGAGTTCCAGGAACCTCTTTAGTTAACCTGCTTGAGGTTCGTGACATTTTTGTGCAGTTACTTGGGGCTTTCCGTTCCAAATGTGATGGATTAGTCAAACACAAACATAAAAAAAAGTTGACTGACCCTCTTACCAGACATTTTTATGAAAAAGAAATTGGATTGCTGAAGCACAATTCCGAGCAAAGGTGAACAGTCTACGACGCTTACCCAAACGTCTGGACGCAGCCCTCGAGTGGTGTAAAGGCTAGCAGAAACAGAGAATGTGCATATGGTGGTTTTTTTTTTTTTTTTTTAACGACTGCACAATTTGCTTCATGAACTGAAATATTAGGTCACTGTTTCTACAGTGTAGGACAAACACAATCCAGGAACTCTTTCAGGAACTTTGGTGCGCTCAGAGGTTTTTGGTGCGAACACATCTACAGGGCAAAAACTTTACACGAAACATAATGATAGTAATTAAAAGTGTTTAGACTGAGTAACAATATGATATCGAGTTACTGACAAATTCTTCAGCCTTATTCAGACGAGATTAGTTTTAGAGGTGGAGTCGTATAATTCTTACTTGTGTATCTTTATGTTTAAGTCTTTCCTTAATCTGGCATTGTCACAAAATACTTACAAAATACCTTGTTGCTCCTGAAAAATGTTTTATAGTCTCTCATACTACCTTCAGCCAAATACCAAAGATGATGTCACTAGTGCTAGGAGCGGTGCGTGCCTGAGTTGAAGTCAAATTGGCGGTGTAAACGCTGACAGTCACTTCTAACAGTGTAATACCGCACACACACTATGAGCTGCATGTGAATATAAGGAATGGACTAGAAGAGGAAATGGATAACGAACAAAAGCATGCGTCTTTCTTAACACACTCCTACTGCTACCAGAAATAAAACACCTGAAATCTACAACAGAAATACAGGAGTGCATGTATGAATATGAGACATGTTTCTTTATCTCCCTCCAGACATTCTGAACAGATCTAAACATAAACATGGGCTACCTTAAAATGACAGTGAAACACAAGATGAAAAGTGATCTCTCTCACACACACACACACTCATACACTCAAATTATTTTCCAGGGGAACTTCAGTTCCCGAAATTGTTAACACAACTACTTGCTGAAATACGATGCTTTTTTAAACTTAATCCAAAACTGGAGTCTGATATTTCTGTTGTCCGATGTTTCTGTTTGGTCCCCACAAAGCTATACGCACATGCATGCCCACCCGTTCATAGTAGGGTGTACCACATTACTTAAACATAAACAATCTCATAAATTATTCTGTTACTTTATCAGACAGAAAAATGTACTTGTGTCTAGAACCCCACCCCCCTCCCCCCCCGCCCTCCCCCCCGCCCGCTCTCCTTCTGTCCAGTAGCATTAAGTGGACGCATGTGTGTATACATGTTTATTGCAATCTGGGGTTTTCAGATTCCACCATGCTTGTTTGATTATGAATATTTGGATATCTTATTGGTGGCTCAGTGGTAGGTCTCTCGCCTGCCATGCGGAAGGCCTGGATTCAATTCCAACCCAATGCCCAAACATAAGCCACTGGATGGAGTGCAGTCCCAAGCCCGGAAATAATGGGAGGGTTGCGTCAGCAAGGGCATCCAGCGTAAAACCTGTGCCAATCGTGTGTGCAGATCGGATGGTCCCATGGGGCAACCGCTCAACTTTTACTACTTAAAGCTACTTAATGTTATGCTATACCTAAACTTAGCCCGCAGCAACCCGCAGAAAAGTTTGGGTTCTTTTAATAGCGGTGTGACGATATTTGGTCCCCACAAAGACATGCGCACGCCCACCCATCCATAGCAGGTTTACCTAAACATACACAATCTCATCAACTATTAGGAAGCTCTCTCTCTCTCTTTCAGTCCGGTAGCATTTAGTGACGCATGTTTTCAAATTGCACCATGGTGATTTGATTATGGAAATTTAGATCTCTTTTTTTGTTTTTTAATCTTGACATGCACTACTTAATGCTGCGCTACACCTAAACTTAACCTTCAGCAACCATAAAGAAACGTTTTTTTTTATGTTTCAAACAGCCCGATGTTTCTAGCGTTGTGAACATACTTTGAACATACATTTGGACATACGCACTTGGCATTAAGTGGACGTGTGTGTGTGTGTGTACATGTTTATTGCATTCTGTTGTTTTCAAATGATAATTTGATTTTGCATTTTCTTCTTCAAATCTAGACTTTTACACTGTAATCTAATTCTGGTGGAAGCAGGAACTTCTCCAGACGTATTCCCACAAGAGTTTTAGTTTCTGGAGTGAGTTCCAGGAACCTCTTTAGTTAACCTGCTTAAATTTGGATATCTGGAATTTCTTTTAAGATCAATAAAGTATCTATCTATCTATCTATCTATCTATCTTATATAAACTTTTACTACTTTAACTACTTAGTGCTACAATGCTATAATGTTATGCTACACCAAAACTTAACCCTGAACAACTAAAAAGAAATGTTTGGGTTCTTTTAAAAGTTTTATGTTTTACACAGTCTAACGTTTCTAACGTTGTGGTCCTCACACAGACAAAACATAAATTTAGTTAAACATAATCTTATCAACTATTATGAAGCTTTCTCTCTCTCTTACAGTCTGGTAGCATTAAGTGGACACACACACATGTTTGTGTGTACATGTTCATTGCATTCCGGTGTTTTCAAATTGCACAATGGTGATTTGATTATGGAAATGTAATCTCTTTTTCATTTATTAATCTAGACTTTTACTACAGAATGATACCTAATGCTGTGCTACACCTTAACTTAACCCTTAGAAACCATAGGTTGTTTTTATGTTTAAAGCAGTCTGATGTTTCTAGCGTTGTGAGGACATTTAGTCCCCACAAAGGCATACGCACATGTGTGTGCACACCCACCCATCCATGCCAGGTTTACTTAAACATAATCAATCTCATCAACTTTTAGGAAGCTCTCTCTCAGTTCGGTAGCATTAAGTGGTCACATATGTGTGTGTGTGTATGTGTGTGTACATGTTTGTTGCATGCTAATGTTTTCACCTTGCACAATGGTGATTTGATTATGGAAATGTATATATGTATATATATTTTTTTTAATCTAAACTTATATCACTTAATGCTACTTAATGCAACTTAAGGCCCTAACAATTTTATGCTTTACGCTGTCTGATGTTTCCATCGTGGTAAGAACACTAGGTCCCCACAAAGTGAAACACACACACACACATGCCCACCCATACACAGCAGGTTTACCTAAACATAAGCAACAATCTCATCAACTATTAGGAAGCTCTCTCTTTCTCCAGTAGCATTAAGTGGACGAGTGTGTGTGTGTGTTTGTGTGTACCTGTTTTTTTTTTTTTTTTTGCATTTTATTGCAAATTACTCCATAGTGATTTGATTCTGTAATTCTGTAACTTCCTTTTTTTTTTTTTTTTTTTTGTTAATCTAGACTTTTACACTGTAATCCTAATTTGGGTAAAGGTGGGACCAGGAACTTCTCCAGACGTATTCCCACAAGAGAAGTTTGAGTTTCTGGGATGAGTTCCAGGAACCGCTTTAGTTAACCTGCTTAAATTTATGTATTTGGAATTTCCTTCGAGATTGTAATAAAGTATCTATCTCTACCTATTTTTTTTTTTAATCTAAACTTTTACTACTGAATGTTATGCCATGTCTTAAACTTAAAACTTAACCCTCAGCAACCATAAAGAAAAGTTTAGACTTTTCTTACTTAATGCTGCGTTACACCTAAATGTAACTCTCAGCAATCCGGAAAAAAAGAAGAAGAAAAAAAAGAAAAATAGTTGTGTGCTTTACAGAGTCTGATGATTCTGGCGTTGTGAGGACATTTGGTCCCCACAAAGACATGCGCACACACCCATCCACAGCAGGCTTACGTATTAAAGACAAATCAAACGCAGTCTAATCAAATCTCCATACACGCATAAAAGTGAGAGAGAGTGAGAGAGAGTGAGAGGTGGGGGGGGACGGGGACCCGTCTCGTACCCGCAGCTGTTTGGCGCAGCCGTACTGGATGAGCGGGGTGAAAGTGGACAGCTGTAACTCCGCGTCCGCCTGCAGAACGTTGCCCACCAGGTTCGGCATGCGCGTCACATTGTAGCCAAGATCGCGGCACATGGACATGCGGATCGGTTCGCACGCGGACTCCGACTCCTCTTCCTCCTCCGCGCCGCCTGTGCCGAACGCTCGCGCGCCGCCGCTCAGACACAGCAGCAGCAGCAGAAGCAGCAGCGGCGCGAGACCCGAGCGCGAGCTCCAAGCCATAGCGGCGGGCGCGCGCGCGCGCGATCGATCCGCGGAAATCAGAAGAAGAACGAATCAGATCGAACGATGGAAATGATCCCGACGGAGTCCTGTGCGTGCGCTGCCGGTCGCTCCCAATCACATCCCGATAACCTTCTGTGCACGTGGCGCGTCAACCGCAGGGTCGCGATCCTCACCAGACTGGAGCGCCTGGACAGGCGCGCGCGGAGCTCTGGATTGGGAGGAGGGGTTTACAGCTGGAGCCCAACAAAAACTGGGATCGGCCAATCAGAGAGCAGACAGACAGATTGTGGGCGGAGACTTTGTCTGTGCGCTCTATTATTATTATTATTATTATTATTATTACTAGCATTGATTAACAGGGAAAAGTTTGTGGAACTCAATAAGATCAGTGATATTATTATTATTTTAGGTACATTTCTGTCTGTCTCTCTGTACAGCAGAAGCTCTCTGTCTAACTTCTTAATACACAGAAATCACATTCTGTAAGGTTGAGTATCTTACGACATGTTTACGGTGTTTAAGTTGTACTTCTTTCGTGGTCAGACAAATACACTCCCTGTTCGGTAAAATCGTAGAGTGAATCACAGATGAGAAATGGGAAAAGTAGATCGGATAAAAGATTTTTTTTTTAAACACTGTCCTAAAATGACTCCAGCACGTTAAACTTAATTCATATCAGTTCAGTTTTGACCATTGTTGACCATTTCTAATTCATTTCTATTGGTGTTTGTTTACATTGAGCAAGTAGATTATTAGTAGCTTATTTTAAAGTAAATTATTAAAAATGATGAAATCCGGCACACAACTGTTCATAACATCACTTTTACTCAACATTTTGATTTGACTTATGGCGCAGGTTAAACTTCAGGCAGATATCTAAGTACTGATTTAAGACGCGCCCACCGTTTGACACATGAGCAGTGAGCTGTTAAAACTTGATGTTTGTAATCTGGCACAAAACTGCGTATAACTTCTACTCAAAAGTTTTACTTTCATTTATGGAGCAGGTTTAACTTTAGGAAGATACCGAAGGACATTTTCGGTATTATTATTATTATTATTATTATTATTATTATACACTCAGGTACTCACTAATTTAAAATCATTAACAGTACATGTTTTGTTGTTTTAGCTTGTATCTTTATATATACAGTACTATATATATATATATGTGTGTGTGTGTGTGTGTGTGTGTGTGTGTGTGTGTTGTAGCATCTCTGTCAGGATGATTGCAATTATGACAGAACAGTGATGCATAACTGAAGGTCGTAACAAGGTCATTCTAAGTTATGGACGTATTAGGCAGAGTTTATTCTAATAGAAGAAAAAACCACTGTGGTCAGAAGTAGTGGCTGTCGTAACCCTGATTCATGGCTGTCCTGTAAACACACGCCATCATGACCTCGAATCAGGTCAACAGTTTGAACATTATAGCACAAAAATACAGAGGACTAAATAAATTATTATTTATTCTCGCACGTACTGTATAATGAATTTTTATTACAAATTGACTGTTTCGCCTTTTATTTGTTGTAGGCAGGAATGGTTGTTCAACTCGTACTTGAGCATAAGCAGGTCACATGATCATTACATGTCTGTAGGCAGTACCTGTGCTTACAGCTCAATAACTTCAGAAAAGTCTCTTCTTTCACATTCCTTTTTAAAAGGCTGTTGTTTCGTGTGTTTACCTGGTTTCAGTGGGAGGTGACAGAAAAGACTGAGCGCTTGAAACTTACAGACGAGAGCCATCTTTTGCCCCAGGAAACAGGATCATCACCATTTCTACTAGTTCTGCTTGTGAACATGTCAATTTTTGCAAGTCATTTTATTACTCTTACTGTAAATATCTCCGTAGAATGTGATAACCTGGTCAATTCAAGGACATTCAGGTCATCATCCTGACTTCATTTTTTGCCGAGTCTAGACCCTTCCAGTCTCCAGAGGCTTGTACAGCGGACACTATGCATGATGGGAGCGTCGCTTCATGCGCTTCCCTTCTCACCCTGACACGCCCATCACTCTGGAACAGAATCAGTCTGGACTCATCAGGTCACATGACCTTTTTCCATCGCTCCAAAGCCCAAACTAGGAGTCTCACTAAGAAGTGGTTTTTCTTTTGGAAACGCAGATGTTTAGTCCTGATCCTTTGAGTTTTCTTCTTTGTGTGTGTGTGTGTGTGTGTGTGTGTGTGTTGTAATGCTCTTACATCATTTCTAGGTTCAAGGTTTATTACTTGTCATTGGCACCATACTGTATGTGTAGATTCCAAATATATTTAATATTAAGCATAGGTCTGATTTCGGTTGTAGATATTTTATGATGCAATTTGACCCGGTGTATAAGTGATCTCTGATCACACGCATTCACGATCACGTTTTAACCACTTCCCAGGTTTTAATACTTAAACCAATAAAGTCATAATTCCAGTCATTGTAATGTTACTCGTCACTTCATGTGGGCCAATAATTTGATCCTTCTGAAACGGGGACTTTTTCATGCAGTGTATTCCCAGACCAGTCAACATACTGACTCAGTAACATTAAACAGTTGACCACTGTGGGTGATGTCATACTAATATATACACACACACACACACACACACACTGTATAAACACAGACAGAGACAGATAGCGATAGACAAGGAGTGTGGAGGGATGTTCAAGTTTTAATCTTTCGTTTCCATTTGTTTACACCACAGGAGCATCAGAGGAGATAAGAGAGGAACAGAAGACAGTGAGAGAGAGAGAGAGACAAAAAAGGAGAGAGATAGAGAAAGAGACACACACACACACCCAACACCCCACAAAACACCACCCTTCCCGTGACCCCTGGGTTCGAGAGGTCAGGGGTAATTAGCAGGTTCAGGCTCACACAGCCAGAGGCAGGAGACACACAAAACACTTATACACTCAAACACAACCACCTCTCAAAACTCACACCCTATACTATGTGTGTGTGAGAGAGAGTGAGAGAGTGAGAGAGAGAATGGTGCTTTATCAATACCATTTTTGCAGTGTAGCCGTGGATACATGGCACAGTTTATATAGTTTGCCCATTCAACACTGTGTGTACATGTGAGCATATATGTGTGTGTGTGTGTGTGTGTGTGTGTGTCTTTTGTGGACTTTGCACTTTTAGGCATTTCAGCCTTATTCTAAACCCTGTAAAATCCAGGCTTAGAGTGTTACTTGCATGAATACACACACTGTATTAGCATGCTTGCAGTGAGAATTTTGAGAAACGTCCGTGTGTGTGCGTGTGTGTGTGTGTGTTTGCAGCATTCTTCTGTCTCCTGCCCCTTTGTTTGTGTTTGTCTAAAATCAACATGATTATGGAAGCATACAGGATTGCTCCATCCTGAATCTGTCCACACCACATCCCAATCCTGTGTTAAACACTTCCTCTAAAGGTCCTCTAGGGAAGAGCACTCCCTAATAACACCGCCCATTGAAGTCATCCAAACAATCTGACTATCCAAGTCATTTCAAACCCAAACCCAAATACAGATTTAATGTATTTTGCAAACAATGCAAATGTATTTATCCTAAAAGATAAGGCTTGGGTCAAATGCAATAAACCACAGTATTTCCAGAACCAAAGAGTGAGTATTCCGGTAAACAAGGTATGTGATGCGCCAAACATCTGAATAATTGCTCAAAATTCTGCATCTAGGCAATGTGAATGAAACGAATCCTGCATTTATGGTCGGTAAACTCCAAGTTAACTTCACTTTCCATGCAAAAATGTACAACCTTACAAACATATCCCTTTTGTTTGCTTTGTCAGGGCATGTAAAGCTCATAAAAAGCAACTTTAGCCAGGTTCTTGAAGGTACACGCCTATGTGGCTATACATTCTGTTTTACTGTGTAGACAACGTGCAGTGACAACATCAGACTATAGGAAAGAGCTTAGGAACAAGCTAGCCAGTGGATAATAGCAAGTAATGTTAGCGATAAGATAGCTGGCCAATGTTAGAGATTAAATCAACTTAATTTAACTTATTTTAATGTTGATGATTACCTTCTCAAAACAGTTGTTATGATGGCTAGTGTTGTAGATTTAACCCAATTTATATTGTTTTATCTAAAACCAATGCTAGGGTTACACTGTATATTGTTCACAGTTTGGGCAGCCATGTTAATTTGGCATTGAGAAAATGAGCCTAAAATCCATCCATCCATCCATCCAAGTTGGACAAGTTGGAATTTCAAGTCGAGAGGTTGTTTTTGGTGGTTTTTCCCAGTGGTAGATACAGAAGTTGCAACTTTACTTTGACTGCAGAATAATTCTCCACCACCCCCACCCCAACAACTCCAAGAAGGTAGCTCCCAAATCTTAACCATTGCTTTGATGTGCCCTGCCCCTAGGTCATGTGGTGGGTGCAGTCTAAGTGCTCTACGTGGTCGTCAATGATGAGTGAATTATCCAAAATATCTTTGGAGCCCAGGACCTTCAGTGCCATAGTCCTCCCGCCAAACAGTACATTTGATTGCCTCTTTGCACTCCTATGATGTACGTTGGACCTCCCTTGAGTAGTTGCAGTGGCACAGGTTCTGTCACATGGTTGTGGCTGGATGGAAAGATGAAACACATGGAAAACTGGAGCAACTACAGAAGTAGATATTAATTGCGGTAAAGTGGTTAAATTTACCTGTCTCAAGATTTTCATAGGGTTTATGAGAATGATGTCAAAAATCTTCTCACTCCACCCATCTGTTTGTTGGCTGGGACATCTGTGGGTCCTGTAGATGAATGTGGCAGAAAATTATGAGTTTACTTAAAGTATACAGCCTCTGGTTGCTGGTGCTGCCTGAAGAAAATCTACTGGTCTATATGTGTGATCTATATATTGGACCGATCATGAAACCGTATTTAATTGTGGACAGACTGCTTTCCGTATTTGTGAGTTGAGCTGGACTTCTGTGTTATATATTCTGAGCAAATCATTAAAGATACCCTTTCCCATCTCTATGGTTATGGCACACTTAAGCAGGATGATTAAATGGAATGACTTCTGTATTAACTAGAAGGGTGTGTTTGCTTTTGAGACAAGGGGGTCTATTGAGTTGTTATCTCAGGTGGTGCATTGATTGTGCAAGCTCTGAGGAACATTGTCACATCTTGAGGTAGAGAGGAAAACTAACATTTGTTCCCCAACAAAATGTGGGAGCTTTGGAACATTTCCCAAGGGGATATTCTGGTGACATAGATTCCTCTTTTTGTGCTTTTTCTGACGTCATTCAGGATTGACCAAACATGAGAGAAGAAGAGAGGTTTTGGGGTGATTTTCCTTCTTTTTGGGGCCCTGTGTAAATTAGACAAGGTGTCTGCTTCTGTTCTTGAATCCAGGTCTGAAGATACATAGATACAACAGATGTGAAGTTGCACTAGCAAGATCGTCAAACCATGCTTCAACTGAAATGACTAAAAGAAGATCAAAGTATAATATACAATGTACTAAGTACAATATATAATATACAGAGAAAAATATCATTAAAACATGAGGTACATATGCACAAAATATAGGTGAATGAGGATGCATAATGAATGGACAGGCTTGTGCAAATTGAGATGTTGTAGTGGCTGAGGGACGACCACAACCAAGAATCCCAATTGCGTCCCCAGGCAATCGTAAGGAGGTTTTAATTCAGTGTGTGGCCCTGAGAACAAAAGGCTTCCTGAGTCGGTCTGTAGAGAATCTCTGCGATAGAAGTCTGCCATCTTCTGCTTGGTAAAAGCTCCACACTGAGGCTGACTGGTGTTGGATGTGATGGACAGCACTTTGTTCAAGGTCCTCTTTTCCAGCACCAGCTCCAGCAAGTCCAGCTTAAAGCCAACCACATTCTGCTCTCCTGACCACCATGTTCAATCGTGTGCCATCTCTGATTTTGAGGTTCCCTTCCCATCATAGTATAGAAGATTTGTAGAACATCTGTAGGAGCTTTTTCCAGATGCTAAAAGAGCCCAGTTTCCTTAAAAAAATGCCCAACTCTGACTTTCTTGTACACATGTTCTGGATTAACTGACCAGTCCATTTTGTTGTCCAGCAGTAACCCTAGGGATTTACATGCCCTCGATGTTACCTCCCTCAATGGTAACCAGTAGTAGTGTGAGTGAGAGTGAGTCCAATGCTTGTGAACAAAAGGGCCCTCTTGGTTTGACAAAGGCTTAACCTTTTAGCTGACCTGATGTATTTAATGTTTTAGTGGTCAGTGAGGCATAAAAACTGTTTTTTAGCCATGTTACCATTCTCCAAGTGCTGCTTTAGTGACCAGCAGTTCCCATGTAGTTTTTTTTTTTTTTTTTTTCTTTCCCCCCAGCACCAGGCATCTTCCATGAATAAAATAGGCAAGGATCTAGTTTTGAAGCTTTCCCATGACTTTGGGGAAGCACTGGTCCTATTTTACTCTCAATAGAAGTCTCAGATTTACCTTCACTAAATGTTTGTGAAGACTAGAAACCTTTGCTTTGCCAAATGTGGACAAAATGTTACTGCATTCGCCTTGACCCTATGCATTTTCACCACTTTTATCTCATACATAACTTAGAATCTCCTTTGTGGAGTGATGAAATTCACAGCCTGACGAAGAGGTGGCTTTCTGTGGAATTCCTCCAGCCGCCCTGAGGACAACAATTTTCTGAAACAGGGAGATCAGTGCTGCATAATATTTATATTTAGAACAGATTCAGAAATTCTTGGGGGATCTCATTTACAAAGGCGAGGAAGACAGAAGGCATGTTTTCCAGACCACGAGTATGCGTAGTGGCCTGATGTGTTTATGAACGCTGTCTTCGACTCGTCTCCCTCTTGAATACGAATGAGGGGATGTGCGCTATGCAAATGTTTCATGAAACTCTTGGTACCGCTTACCTGTTTCAGTGCCAAAAGCAAAAGTATGTGTGGATCTCTGTACTCAAGTATCACTGCATTCAGGCCCCTTAAATCAATCCCTGAACAAAGACCTTGATTTTTTTTTTTTTTTTTTCCTTCCCCACAATGAACATACGGGAACAGTAATTTTCTTATTTTGAAACTTAGGAGTGACTTTTTTTTGGCTCAACTAGTCACAATGTGTTTCTTAGTGTCTTAAAAATGCTCTTGATTTGTAATGTGAATCTCCCCCCAAGTAAACAGACATAACCCTTCCAACTTTGGGTATTTCTTCTCTTCCATGGTGAGTTTCCCAAGTCATATTTTAATGTGCTCTACTACAGGCATGGCTTTGAGGTGATTGATTTTTACCCATAATCTATTGCTTTAATACAAGTTGTTTTTAACAAGACTAATTTCTCACATGCATCTTTTCCTGAGACAGGATGATCAAAAACCTCTGAAAAATTCCTTCTTAAACTCTGTGAGCATTTGTTGTAGTTTTGTTTGATGAAAGGTGGCAGTCACCTGTATGAGAACTCTTCTGCTTAGAAGCAACAGCACCAGTCCGATTGTATCCACATCCCTAAGGTAAAGAGTTGGAGAGCTTGAAAGAAAATGACATTGCATAAGGAAACCCTACAACTGGTTTGGGATACAATGATTCCTGGTGACATGCTTCAATCAACAGCAGACTCCAAAACACCACACAGTGGTTTGCAAGCCATTGGGCTGGCTATTCGTGTTCTTCAAGTTAAGGTCCACGATCTCTCAGCAGCCAAGCGATCACTTTGCAGCAACTTGGACTATGAGCACACAAGAAATCTCATTGCATTCATGGAAAAAACCATATGGTGTTCAATACAAGGTTGAAGAACTTGAACTTCCATTTTGTGTTTAGCTACTAGAGCCAGGATTCCATTGGCTGACATATAGCGGCTGAGATTTGGTCAAGTTGCTGAGCATAGGCACCTCGAGTCGGACAAAAACCGCATGCTGGATCAATGTAGTTAGACGAAGTCTACTATAGCAGACTATCTCATACGGTAGGTGTTATGGGACTCAATACACAATGGGGTTTATTATCCAGACAGCCAACAAACCACAAGTTAGAAATCAAAAGCAGACCAAACTGAAACACAACAGTCCAAAGAATCTCTAGAACCAGACCCCCGAATCCAAAGAGCAGTTAGTCAACAAGGGACGGCTCAGACACGGCAATCAAAAATATTTCCAGAAGCAGATGGTAAACTCAAAGTGTTTAGGTAAACAAAGCCGAGGTCAGACATAATAATCGTGAGTATTTCCAGAACCCAAGTGCAAATCCAGAGCATCCAGGTAAACAAGGCAAAGATCAAAGACGCTTCAAACTTTTTTTTTTTTTTTTTTTTTCAATGAGGAAAACTGGCGAGGCTTCGCAAAGACACTCTGCTTTCTATCATTTTTAACAGGATATAAGCATCACAGATGAGGACAAGGTTCCTGGATTTGCCAGATGGGCCGCTTTGGAGACGTGACACCTGTTCACTCAGTTATTATTTTATTAGTTTTTTTTTTTTTTTTTACCCGCCTGTCATATTTTTCTACCTTTTATACCAGAAAGTAAAAATCTCCTGCTCACTCTGCCTTTTAGTTGTGTCCTGAGGGATCCCAGTCCCGACGTATACCCCTAGTCTCAACAGCTGCTCTGAAGCTTGCCTTCTCTTCCTATCTGCCTTCGAATTACTTTACCGTAGGTCATGTTATCTGTTCTAATCTGAGTAATGCATTCAGATTTGTTTACATCACTAATAACAGGGAGTGCTATGGGCAAAAATCTTTGAGATTCACTGTCCTAGATACCTAGTGTTGCAGGATCTAGCTTTCATTAAACTTTCCAGTTTAATTCCACATTACATTATTAATATATAATATAATAAGTTGAGCAAGTGTGTGTGTGTTTTTGTTTATGTGTGTATTTGTGTCTTTCGGATATGTTTTCTGGTGTGCATGTCTTCAGGACAATGGAGGCAGGAAATCTCTATGACAAGAGGAAGGGTGTGTGTGTGTGTGTCTGTCTGTGTATGTAAGACAGAGAGAGAGAGAGAGAGAGAGAGAGAGAGAGCATGCATAATTTGACTCTATTGTCCCCTTTTTCTTCAGAGAGAATCCCAGGAGCAGTATCAGCTGACCAATGAAGGAAACAACTCGATCCAAAAGGTGCTCACGATATGCACGGTGCACTATTTTTGTGGTCTTTTCTGACAGCTCAGTTTGGACGGTTAAATCGAAATCACGTGCAGTATGATACCAGAGGAAACCCACTAAGCACAGGGAGAACATGCAAACTCCTTGCACACCAAGACGGGAATCAAACCTGGCCAGGAATCGAACCCAGACCCTGGAGGTGTAAGACGACAGTCCTAACCACTACACCACCGTGCTGCCCCAAGGGGATCTGTTTTAGGCAATTTACAAAAAAAAAAAAAAGTAATTGCATCAAAATGTTGCAAGCGAAGTGTGGAAGTTGGGAGGGATTGGTGGGGGACATGCGGGTATAATAATTTAATAACGTATAATAAGTTAGCAATTAGTTGGCGTCGCACCTCAAGGGTTGAAGGTTCGTTTCCCATATCAGGTCTGTGAGCATGACGTTGCATGTTCTCCCCATGCTTGGTGGGTTTCCTCCAGATACTCTGGTTTCCTTCCAAAGACTATGCAGATTAGGTTTCATTGGTCTTCCCAAATTGTCTGTAGAGTATATGTATGTTCCCTTTAATAGATTGGCACCCTGTTCAGAGTGCACTGTGTGTTCTGACTCCATTTTACCAGAACCAGCATTAACCTTTTCACCAATTTGAACTTAAACTAGCTCTTTTATTGAATCGGATTACATGGGCAAGCGTTTGCTCCCCATGTGTACATGAACCTTGGACACTTGGACCCTGTCGCCAGTTCACTGGTTTGCTTTTCTGGAGCATTTTTGGTAGGTCTTGACTAATGCAGACTGGGAACATCTCACAAGAGCTGCAGTTTTGAAACTGCTCAGACCCATTTGTCTAGTCCTCACTCTTGGCCATTTTTTCTGCTTCCAGCATGGACAAAATGTTCACTGGGTGTCTGATCTATCCTACCCACTTCCAGGTGCCACTGTAATGAGATACTGTAGTTAGAACCAAATTATGATGGGTGATGTGATGGATCAGAGCAACTCCAAAAACTGTTGCTCTTGTGAGATGTTCCTGGTGCAGTGCAAAAGTCTTGAGCGTTCCACCCCCACCCCCTCCCACCCCCGCCTATTTTCTTCCTATTTTGCTTCCAAAGACTCAGACTTTCTTGTATTTTTTTATGTAGTCTTGCGAAATAGTTCTCCAGGCTTTGTGAAGGACTTTTTTCCCATGCTCCCATTTTTGGCAAGTTTTTGGTTCTCATTTTCACTCCCGTCACTAGTTTGAATCACTACACACTAAAGCACGACTTTGCTAAATCTTTTATTAAAACTCAGCCAGCACAATTATTGGTTCTACACCGCATACTCAATAAACGTCATAACCGCAACCACAACTAGTGGCTGATTTATCCATTGTGACAAAACTGTGGGTGGTGGAATTATAACGTTTTGAAAAATCACACCAAATTCACAGTATAACCAAAACAATTTTGACAAATGTAATTTTTTGCAGCCTTATGACTCAAATAATATTTGTACAAAATATTGTCTGTCACATTCTTGTTTCTAGAAAATAAAAAATAAAAAATTAAAGTTTTTTTTAATAGTTTAAAATTTTCTCAAAACTGAAAAAAAAAAATGGATTTATCTCATTTTGCTTTCAAAGTGTTTAAATAGGTTATATAGAAATGAAAATTAGATGCCATTTTTGCAGTATGGAACTTGCTGACCTACATTACATAAAACAACAAGTGGGTTCGGTTGGAACCCTGCGACATGACCTTGAAATAAAACAGGTTAAACACGAATGTGTGTTTCAATTTTTCATTTATAAAATCCCGTACTATTCAAATGTCAACTCTAATACCAGTCCAGTTAAGACCAGAGTGGATTTGAGCCTGCAGTGAATCACGCTGTCGGGTTTAAAATCTTTACTTGTAAACGTTAATAAAACAAAGTTTGCAATTATGTCATCTTGTGCTTAATGACTGATGCTCAGAACACAATATAAGTACATACATTAAAAAACTATATAACCGTGACACTATCAGGATCTGCTGGAAACACTCAGGACAATCAGGCTCAACTAGCCTTTGATTGATGTTTAGGCAGGCTTCACCATTCAGCATTAAGCCCTTGGGTTTTATAGACTTTATATCTATATAAGCCCTGCCCACTTTCTTGCTTTGCCACGCCCGGAGTGTGATTGTCATTCTGGCGTTGCTTCTGTGTGTTGAATGTCTTGTGTATACAAAGTGACACGAATCAAAATATTTATAATTGACTCAATGACTCAATGCAGGGGAAACACACGCTCACAAACATGCACACACACACACACACACACACACACACACACACACACACACACACACACACACACACACACACACACACACACACTCTCTGGCTTTTAGCTTTCCCTAGTAAGAGCAGACATGTGATTTATTTCTGCAGCCAAGATGTCTAAATGTTTTGTGTGTCCCTTGGTGTGTGTGTGTGTGTGTGTGTGTGTGTGTGTGTGTGTGTGTGTGTGTGTGTGTGTGTGTGTGTGTGAATTAGGAGGAAAAATAGTTTGATATAAATGACTTATTCATGTAGTCCAGTCTGTGGGATCCTCCTGCACATTCTCTCCATTCCACACACACACATATACACACACACACACACACACACACACACACACACACACACACACAGACAGAAACGAATGCAGACAGGATTTCGGCTTTTCCTGCATTTGTGTAAAATCCGTACCAGGCCGCCACTGGGCTGAGCAAACGCACGCGCACACACACACACACACACACACACACACACACACACACACACACACACACACACACACACACAGTCAAGAATATTAAGCCATTACACAACCCCAGTTGCTTTCTATTGTGTATTATTTGATTGTACTATGGTTACACAATGTTTGTTTGTGACTTGTGTTATATCACTGCACCGTGTTAGTGAACTCTATATTACTCTTCTGCTTTTTATTACTCTTCTCTTCTTCACATCTTTTTTCATTATTCATTTTTTCTTTAATGTAACGGTAAATGGATAACAGGATCCGGCAGATTGATATAGTATAAGAGGAATAAAACGCTGCAGGCTGTGCGATTGTAGGAAAACAACCAGCACTGCCTCCTCCATCTTTTTCATCAGTTCTCTTTTCTAGCGCACACACACACACACACACACACACACACACACACACACACACACACACACACACACACACACACACACACATGTTGACAGGTTCTGTATCACTGCTCTCATTAGTAGTCTCATGCACCGTTGCTCAAATCATATGACTTCCAAGAAAAATATTTTTATTTGTACTGCATTTGTGTGTGTGTGTGTGTGTGTGTGTGTGTGTGTGTGTGTGTGTGTGTGTGTGTGTGTGTGTGTGTGTGTGTGTGAGTGAGTGAGTGACGTTCATGTAGACGCCGGTTCGTCTCTGCTCGGTAGTTTGAAATGCTCGTTTGAATTTCCAAGCTGTTTTTCCTTCTGGAAAGAAGAGAGAGAGATTAGAGGAACAGATTTGGCATGAGTAGCGAAAGCCATTTTTATATAGCAAACCTCTCTCTCTCTCTCTCTCTCTCTGTCTCTCTCTCCATAAATTCTTTTTCTCCTGGATCTGTTTTCCATACTCTGTGTGTATATGTGTGTGTTGTATTAGTATTATTATATTGTCAGTGATGTAACAGCATGGAGAATGCCTTAGAACAGATTACTCTCTCTCTCTCTCTCTCTCTCTCACACACACACACACACACACACACACACACACACACACACACACACACACACACACACACACACACAGAGAGAGAGAAGGAGAGATACATTGCGGCCAGTAATGTCATGTACATTCCCAGAAATAACATCAACTTCCTACCACCCAGGAGACACACACACACACACACACACACACACATAAATGAACCAAAACTAGAGGAACATATCAGTGGCTCGATTTATTAGCTAAACACTAATTGTGTGTGTGTGAGAAAGAGATTCTCACAAATTTTCGCCTTCAGAACTGAACGTTTGCAAGCATTTCACCGTACGAGCGTCCGGTGAAATTGATTATTTTGCGCCATGGGTCCCAAGAATGTTAGCAAGGACGGCAGCAAGAAGCAAAAAGGGAGCCGCTTTCAGTTTAGTTTTTTAGCTGAGAGGAATCATAAATTAAGGTTAATTGAGGTTTAATGTCTATTTATTTCATATTTTACTTGCGAAAATTGAAGGTAGTGGTAATATTTTCAGGCAGCTGGAACAGATTGTCTGCATTTACATGATTTCCTATGGCAAATCACGTTTTGCAATACGTAATCTAACAGATTAAATTTGTGTGCCAAGGTACCGCTCTATAAACGCACACATTCTTTAACACTCTTTATATATAGTATATATCAGTCAAAATGCAATATAGAATTGTTTTCCTCATAGTTTAATGTTAGTTATTTCTTAGTTATTATTATTTTACTATTATTAATTGATGATTTCTTATACTTTTCACATGTACATCGTAATGCTCTGAGATTTTTCAGCAGTGAGCAACACGCTGAAAATCACCAGCAAGATTTAGTTAAATACTAGTTAAACCTCTCACAGGAAATATGTACTATTTTTTACCATTTAATAGCTGTGAGGTTAATTTAGGAGGAGCGGTAAGAGCTAAATGCTATGCTAAGGAGGAGTGATGTACTAGATATCAACACGATGGTGATGCAGCCGTAGACACGAAGAAGCAGCCTGAGTGCTGATATTCAGTACAACAGCACAACCTCGAGTGTGATATTACTTTTATAAAACATGGAGTTCCTTAAACTCCATGTTTGATTACCAGATAATGATTTGCTTGTTTATTTAAACTGTTATTTTACTAATATTTTACAACACATATCCTTCCATGACTGGCGGAAGTAACTAACCGCGACTGGCGGAGCTGGCGACTGACAGTTAGTGTAATTAACAGGGGTAAAAGTAGTCTTAAATTCTTACTGGTACCGTGTAGCCAAAAAGTGAGGAGAAAACACCATGGAGGTGGTGGACAGTCCTGTAAAGCCCAAACATTTTCTTTATGTTTCCACTTATTATGCTTTAGAATATCAGATCTAACTAATGGATTCCCAGGTTTTCAGGATTTCCCGTAATTTCGATCTATTAATAGTACAACGTATTTTTGATCACAAGCAAATTATTGTTATAGTTACGCTATAACAATGAAGCCTGACTAATTTTATCACTTTCATCAACGATAATTCCTTCACACTTACCGTAGTCATGGTAACCATTAAAATAATGTAGCATATTTTGCCAGGAAAAGAGCCTTAAGTTCCTTTGGCTCCTGTTCAGGCCGGCCTAGGGGGATATTGAGTGGAAACACTGTGTGTGTGTGTGTGTGTGTGTGTGTGTGTGTGTGTGTGTGTGTGTGTGTGTGTGTGTGTGTGTTAAAAGTGCATTGGACCAAAGCCTTGAAAGCAGTTTGGAAACATTTGTCGGGAAAAAGTTACTCCTGGTAAGAGAGTTTCTCTCTTTCTTATACACACACACACACACACACACATACACACTTGCACATGGTAACACGATTCTCTTTTGTAATTACAAGCACTAATGGGAACATACTCAGCCAGCTTCCAGTGGGATTTTTGGAATTTTCACACACACACACACACACACACGCACACACATACACACACACACACACACACACAGAGGTCCAGGTGTGGGTTTATGGGTTTATGCAGATCTTAAACTGCTCTGCTGTTTCGGAAAGGTGTGTGTGCATGTGTGTACGTATGTGTGTGTGTTTGAGTTTATGGTGTGAAAAAGTGTTAAGATGTTTTAATTGCTAACATATTTACAATAGAAATGCTGTTACTTCTGTCTGTCTCTCTCTCTTAGTTAAGGTTTCTGGTTATGAGGTCATTTCAATATTTTTTTTCTCCCTGCGGGTTTTCCCCCTAATTTAGCCTCGGTCAATTCCCACCTAACAGCCATCAATCAGTGGAGATGAAAACGTTCATGTGCTCCCTCCAGGACACGTGAAGCCAGCCAACCAGCCCCCTCATGCTGTGTCACGGCACATTACAAGCTCTTTTCGGATGAAAACTGATCTATTTCCTTCTGCATTAATTAGCTCACAGATGCCTGTGACTGCCCAGCGTCATTGTGATGAATCGGAGTAAGACTGTGCCATCTCTCCATCCCAGAACGCATGGGCAATTTTGGACAGCAGGTGGGTCTGGCACCAAACTCACCATCTTCAGACAAAAACAGGGAATGCTCTTTCATTGCACCACTCAGGAGCTTTAATATCGGCAAAAATCATCATACAATTTAGTAATATTAAGAGTAGCTAAACCATAGATGAATGGATATACATTTTTTTTTTTATTAATTAATGTAGGGAAAAATGTTGCTTATGATTTAATAACATTAGTAGTTCCATAACTTCAGTCAGGTTATTCCTTGTTTCTTGGCTAGTAATATTAACTGTGTCTATGCCACCTTTTAATTATAATTAAGTAGTGTTTTATTAGTAGTGTCTGCACTTTAGCTAAACTGACAATGTTTAAAATCAGCTTTGATTTTTACTGACTTAACCTTTTGCCAGGTTGTCTTTTATTTATGATTTGGCTAAACCTATAGAATAAGTTATGTATAATTAAGTGAAGCTTTAATTTATAGTCCAGTAAGGTTAATAGAAGCCATACTAGCTTTTGAATAGTTTGATATTGTTTTTAGTTGCTAAACCTTAGCTAAAGCATAACATAGTGTTGTTAGGAGGAACAAAATTTCAGAAAGGTGCTAATTTATTTACAATTTAGTATTGTTAGTACTAGTCTAACTTTAGCTAGGTTACCTTTTATTCCTGATTTACGAATGATACTTGTGGCTATATTGTTGTCAAATTACCATTTATTAATTTTTATTTAGTAATGTTGAGGAAAATCTTTTGTGGTATTTATTTATGGTTTAATAATGTTATTAGTGGCAGAACCTTAGCTATAATCTACTGTGATTCAAAATTATGTATAATTAAACTTTGTTTAATGTTTATTTATTATTTTGTATGTTAGTATCACACTCACACACACACACACACACACACACTCATACAAACTCACAATAATTCATATTAACAATACTAAATTCTAAATACAGTACAATTTAGCCAAAGGTTTGTCACTACTAAAATACTTAAATATTTGTAATTTAATAATTTTCGAAGTGGCTAAACGTTAGCTATGTTGTTGTTTATTTGTTTTTAGTAACGTTAGTAGCTGCTACACTATATGTAATGAAATTATAATTTATGTATAGTTAAGTGTTGTTGGTAGTGGCAACATTTTTCTACATTGTAATTCGTTTACAATTTAGCATTATTAGCATTGATTTGACCGTAGCTACTGTAGGTCAAATTTTTATTATTGTTTAGTATTCTTAGTGGCTAATGCTTAGGTAGAGTATTGTTTGTATTATTCCTTAGTAATGTTGAGAAAAATTGTTTGTGATTTAGGAATATAAGTACTAAAGCTAGAAATGCTAATAGTGGCTAAACCTTAACGAATGATTTGTTCATTGAAAATGTAGAACTCTTAATAGTGGCTTAACCTTCTCTAGGTTGAAATTCTTCATTTATTTTGTAAAGAGAAAAGTTTTTTCTTTTATTTAGTAATGTCAGCCATTGGGTAAAATTCAGTAGTCTAGTTGATAAAAAGGTTTTCGAGTATTTTAATGGTGTGACCTTTATTCAGTCTTGTGACCATTTCTTCCTCTGAAAAGCTAATTGAGTTGCAGTTTTCTAAACTCTAAACTGGAGTATTAAAGTGTGTGTAATCTCGGGAGAAAAAAGAGACACCCCACTAGCTTTCATTTAACAACTACTTAACCCCAAAACCCCCGCCAACCCGTAACACACACACACACACACACACACACACACACACACACACACACACACACACAGACAAGACTAAAATCATTATTGTCAGTTTATAAGTTATGACCTCTGCCCTCTGTCCACCCAATGACTCATGTGTGTGTGTGTGTGTGTGTGTGTGTGTGTGTGTGTGTGTGTGTGTGTTGGGTGGGTGGGGGTTTTGGGTTTGAATCCAAGCCGAAAGAGTGAAACTGAGCATGATCATTATATAAAACCAGTTGCTGGAAGGACACAAGTTCCAACATCCTGAAAAATGGTTAAGTCCCCAGGAAGACCTTTAACCTCAGCAATGTGACTCACCATCTAAAGTTACACACACACACACACACACACACACACACACACACACACACACACACACACACACACACACAGCAATGCGACCAACCATCTACCCTCTTTCTGTGTGTGTCTGTGTCTGCAAAATTGATCCATAATGCCTCATTGAGAAAAAAAACAAACACTTCTACACTTCCAGCCACAACTATGACAGTTTATATTCCTCGGAATATATACAATTTTAAACATTTCTACACAACTGCACAAAACTGAATATAAAACTGTACATCTCTATATAAAAATAAAAACTTTGTAAAAATGTACACAAGTACAAATGTTAACACAATGCTCAGACATACTCCCTATACAATTCTATACACTTTACACACCTGTATACAACTACACAACTTAACTTCCTGTCTGAAGATAAGCTCTATATAATTCTATGTACTTTTACACAACTGCACACAACTGCATCACTTAACACACTATCCGAATATAATCTCTATACAATTCTATACACTTCTACAGAACTGCACACAACTACACAACTTACCGCACTATGCAAATATAATCTCTGTGCAATTCTAAACCCCTTTACACAACTCTACACAACCACAGAACTCGACAGACTATCTGAATATGCTTATAAATTCTATACAACAATAGTTTTTGATATATCCAATATAATAATAATAATATAATACTATCCAAATATAATCTCTATACAATTTTATATACTTTTGCAAAAATGCACACAAACATGACTACTGTATGTGTATATAATACAATATAGTGCAATTCTATACACTTCAATGCAACTGCAAACAAATACACAACTTAACTCTATACAACTCTTCACAATTGATTCACAACTGACACAGATTCTATATGCCTGTTAATAATGTTATTAGTGGCAGAACCTTAGCTAAATAGTAAAAGATAGTAAAAAAAAGTAAGTTTTTTTTTTTTTTTAGCATTTTAATTACTGGCTTAACCTTACCTCAGTTGTCTTACTTCTTAGTCATGTTAATACTGACTTTGCCTCAACTCAGTTATCTTTTATTTATAATCTACTGTGATTCAAAATTATGTATAATTAAACTTTCTTTACTATTTATTTACTATTTTGTAAGTTAGTATCACACACACACACACACACACATTCATGCAAACTCACAATAATTCATATTAACAATGTTAAGTTCTAAATACATTAGAAGTGCAAACTCCGCACAACTCCATACATCTTTACACCACTGTATACAGCATCTCAACCTGACACACTGCCTGTATCTACAGTATATAATCTATAGTTGTATATACTCTGTGCAACTTTCTAGATTTCTACGCAACTCCACATATCTGCACAACTTTACATACTGCTTCAGTATAATTTAATGGAATTGCACATTTATGCACAACCGCACACATCTCTGCGACTTAACACACCGCTTGAATATAAACTACTCAAGTCTCTCTACATTGTAACACAACCGCATGTGACCCGACAAGGTGTTTGCGTATAAACTCAACACTTTTAGACAACTAGATACACACCGCTAGAAACGATACACACATCCACAAACCAACTATCCCTTTCCCCTTTTCCTTCTCTAACCGCTTTCCTTTCTTTGATTTAAGTGAGTGGAAAGTGCGTGCACACACACACACACACACACACACACATATGCGCATACGCGCGCACATACACACAGGGCTGCAAATCAAGAGTAATAAAACTCCAAACGCAGAACTATGTTACAGTAGAGAAAGAAAAAGACTATTGTGTGTGTAATGCTGTTGCTCCCAGTAGAGTCATTGCCTTTTACACAGTCACAGTCAAACACACACACACACACACAGACACACACACACACACACACACACACACACACACACACAGGTTGGGTTGGGGTTAATGTGTTCTCCTGCTCTGTCTGACTGGTTTCCTCTCACTAATCACTATTGGGAAAAACTCCCAACCCATATATATGTGTGTGTGTGTGTGTGTGTGTGTGTGTGTGTGTGTGTGTGTGTGTGTGTGTGTGTGCATGCTTATGTGTGTAACTGTGTAAAAGGTAATGACTCTACTGGGAAAGTAAGTAGAATAGATTTCTTTCCATGCAGGCTCACAGGCTTACAGCGAATCCCCTCCATACACACACACACACACACACACACACACACGCACACGTACGTTATGCAGCTGTTTCTATTAGAATAAAGACCCCATTATCATCTCGCTAAATTTTTCTCTCTGTCGATCGTCTGTGTGTAACTCCCTAGTCAACCCCCCCCCCCCCCCCCCCCCCCCACACACACACACACACACAGATGCTTGTCATGTTTCCTCTCGTTTCCCCTCTGAGGTCAATCTTAATTCATAGCCATGACCATTGACCTCTAACCCTCTGCTCCACCCTTTCCACTTCCTGTCAGCATTAATCACTTCCTGTGTGTGTGTGTGTGTGTGTGTGTGTGTGTGTGTGTGTGTGTGTGTGTGTGTGTGTGTGTGTGTGTGCATTAAACGCTTCCTCAAAAATCTGTACATGTTCCAATTTTTTTGCACACTTATTGTGGTCCAAATCTGTCATGCATCAAACACTAATACACAGGGACATGTTGACAAATGACTTCATGTGTGCTATATAGTGCACTACATCGAGTGTACATACACTATAGTGTACTTATACAGTATATATTACAGTATAGATATCTCTCTCATGTTCTGGAAGATGCACAAGGAAAGGCGAGAGGTGACTCCACCTACAACCTAATATACATAATTCCACCCACATGGAAGGCACTTCTCTTATATTAAAGCTTAAACTGACTCCGCCCACATCCTCATAATTAATCTTGCTTTAAATCTATACAAACTCCACCCCTCATCCTCATGACTTCCCTCTTACTAAAGCTTAAACTGACTCCGCCCACATTCTTTGCACTCTTCTTGTTTTAAAGCTTAAACTGACTCCGCCCATATCATTTACATTTACCTTTCTTTAAAGTTTAAAGTGACTCTGCCCATATCATTAAAAAAGAATTTGCTTTACAGTTTAAACTAACTCCACAATATAATTTGTTATTTGTCTTTTTTTAAAGGTTAAACTAAGTCCACCCACATCAATAAAATTTTTCTTGTTTCTTGGTTAACTTGACTCCGCCCATATCATTTACATTTTTCTTGTTTTAAAGGTTAAATTGTGACTCCACCAATATAAATTGCATTTCTCATATTTTAAAGGTTTAATGGGATCCGCCCATATCATTAAATTTTTTCTTGTTTTAAAGATTAACCTGACTCCGCCCAGTTAATTAGCATTTCTCTTGTTTTAAAGGTTTAATGGACTCCGCCCACATCGTTTACATTTTCTTGTTTTAAAGGTTAACCTGACTCCGCCCATTTAATTAGCATTTCTCTTGTTTTAAAGGTTTAATGAACTCCACCCACATCGTTTACATTTTCTTGTTTTAAAGGCTAACCTGACTCCGCCCATTTAATTAGCATTTCTCTTGCTTTAAAGGTTTAATGGACTCCACCCACATCGTTTACATTTTCTTGTTTTAAAGGCTAACCTGACTCCGCCCATTTAATTAGCATTTCTCTTGCTTTAAAGGTTTAATGGACTCCGCCCACATCGTTTACATTTTCTTGTTTTAAAGGTTAACCTGACTCCGCCCATTTAATTAGCATTTCTCTTGTTTTAAAGGTTTAATGGACTCCGCCCACATCGTTTACATTTTCTTGTTTTAAAGGTTAACCTGACTCCGCCCATTTAATTAGCATTTCTCTTGTTTTAAAGGTTAATCTGACTCCGCCCATTTCATTACATTTTTTCTTGTTTTAAAGGTTAATCTGACTCCGCCCATTTCATTACATTTTTTCTTGTTTTAAAGGCTAACCTGACTCCTCCCATTTAATTAGCATTTCTCTTGTTTTAAAGGTTTAATGGACTCCGCCCACATCATTTACATTTTCTAGTTTTAAAGGTTAACCTGACTCCGCCCATATCATTTACATTTTTACATTTGTTTTAAAGGTTCACTTCCATTTCACTGAGATGCATTAACCGAATCTTTGCCTCGTTTTTTTTATCTTTTTTTCTAGGATGGCTGATGCATGTGTGTGTGCTGATCTCTTCTGTTCAGATAAACTGATATCACGCACACACACACACACACACACACACACACACAGAGTGATTGTAGAGTTTTCCCTCAGGCAGTAACCTTACCTCTCGCTCTCTCTGCTGTTTTGTGTTTTGTGTGAGAACAGAGAAACAGCAGGAGAGAGAAAGATACAGGTACAGATAGACAGATAGGGAAAGATGTTTGTGTCTCACGTGTGTGTGTGTGTGTGTGTGTGTGTGTGTGTGCGTGTGTGTGTGTGTGTGTGTGTTTGATAAACAGAGTAAAGTACAACATACTGCAATTACTCAAATCAAATCACAGATCATACAACTGAAAAGCTCTTTTTGTGTGTGTGTGTGTGTGTGTGTGTGTGTGTGTGTGTGTGTGTGTGTGTTGTGATTCCCTTTGTTTACTGTGCAACTAGAGAGAGAGAGAGAGAGAGAGAGAGAGAGAGCAGCTGGTGGCCTGAGTGTGATGAACGGATTTACAGTAAACAATAGTGCGTGCACACACACACACACACACACACACACACACACACACACACACACAAACTCATGCACACAGAGCAAGTGGGGTCAGTGTGAGGTCAGAGCGTAACCCACCTGTCAGCAGGTGCTGGAGGACAATAACACACCTGTTTCTGCAAACACACACACACACACACACACACACACACACACACACACACACAGGTTCACAATGAAGCTTATTCTCATGCATAATTCCACTTCCCACCTTAATCAGAGCACTAGGAAAGTTAATTACACATGGTGAGTAATTCTGTGTGTATGGTGTGTTCATTGTGTGTGTGTGTGTGTGTGTGTGTGTGTGTGTGTGTTTGTTGTCTGATAGACAGGATATTTCTTCCTCTTTGATGTTTTATTAAATTTCCTCACATACGAGTTTAATATTGAACTTTATTTAAACAGGGAGCATACAGTACTCAAGCACACATCATCCTGTCTCTGTCCCGCTTCCTCTTTCTCTGTATATTTATGTTTTGGTAGCTTTATAGTACAGTATAGTATAACGTGTGATGGGGACAGGAAGTGAGGTCACAAAGACGGGAAATAGAGTCTTCACTGTACTTCACTGTAGGAAAACAATCAGCTTTCCACCAGATGCTGTTGTTCGGCCCAGTAAATTACCCATAATCTTCCATGCAGTTGCAGCTCCCTTAATATGAGTCACCTGGTTCTGCAGTGTAAAGATCTTGAATAAAGTGTCATTTAACAAATATGTTCTTCGTTAGATGATTTTTAAACAGACATAAGATTATGGAGGCAATTTCTAGACAATTTCCATCATTTCAAGCTTTAATTCTTTTTTAAATAAGAAAGCTGCAGACTTTCCCTTTCAGAAATTATAGCCAGGCGAATAACGGTATACTGTATATTATCTTATCTTAATTTTATACACACACACACACACACACACACACACACACACACGCACGCACACTCATTTTAATTAATGTATTTATTTGTGTGTGGGTCATAAATAATGGAACACACTTGATTACAAACACAAGGACTGGCTTTAATACTTGGATGAAAATCGCTTGCAGTCAACAACTGCCTCACGTCTGGAACCCATGGACATGACCAAGTGCTGAGTTTCCTTCCTCAAGCTGCCTTCAGCTGTGGGATTTCTGCCTTCAGTCTCGGCTTCAGTAAGTGAAAAGTTTGTTCTCTCGGGTTGAGATCAGGTGACTGAATGGGCCGGTGAAGAATATCCCATTTCTTTTCCTTGAGCAACTTTTTCTTGTGTAGTTTTCACTGCATGTTTTGGGTTATTAGTCACCTGCAATATGACGTTTGGCTGCATTTGGCTGAATCTGAGCAGAGTATAGCCCTACACTCTTGTCAACAGCCAGGTCATCAATAAACACCAGTGACACAGTTCCACTGGCAGCCATACACGCTTATGCCACAACGCTGCCTCCACCATGTTTGACGGATGAATATGGTACGCTTCAGGTCATGAGCTCTTTCGTTCTTTCTCCATACGGTGCTTTCTCTGCTGGTACAAGTTCATTTTGGTTTTATCAGTTCAGAGAATCTGGCAAGGTTTTTCTAGCGAAGTCTAATCTGACGTTTTCTGTCCTTGAGCTTTATCAGTGGTTTGCACCTCTGTTACACGGACGAATAGAGAAATTACGCCCATGAATGTAGTGTGTTAAACCGCTGTCACAGTTGAAAAAACGGGTTTTGTGTCTGTAAACGGTCGGCGTCGTGTATTTCAGAGTTGTACTGTAACAAACACACAAAACCTTGTATCTTTAAGCTTAATCTTTTTTTTTTTTTTTTTTTTTACGCATGATTATTTTTGTCAGTGATTTTATTCCATACTGATGTGCTTGATTAGTCACGGAGTAACAAGGGAACAGGCACCACCTGGTCATGCCATTGCTTGATAGCTGTTTGTTCCATTATTTATGACCCCCCTCCAAAAAAAATCTAATAAAATAAAAAATTGGTGGTGTGTATGTGAAAATGGCTGTAATTCCTGAATGCCACACTTTTGGCAAACCATTTGCAATAAAGCTGAAAGTCTTGACTTTTTTTTTTTAACGCCTTTTCATCTCAT
>CM059218.1:4013626-4033626 GCA_030347435.1 Clarias fuscus | reverse complement strand
ATTGTCGCAACACAGCTTTACAGAATCAAATGAAAATTTGTATGAAAAGTGTGAGAAAATATGTATGGATCAAAATGATCAGATTACCAAATTGATGCAGGGCCACGCCGGTAAGGGCCAGGACTATGGGGCAGCTGATAGTTGGGAGGGTAATAAATGCTGAGGATGTGTAATTCTAGGATTTCCACAGACTGCGAAGATGGTATATTTACCCCGGATGGCCTCTGGAAGGCACTTTCTCATGTGGCCTGATGGATAGTCACCAGCTGCTCATAGACGTTCCAGGATGGGTAAGAAAAACCAAGTTGGCAGGAGGATAGAGTCTGATTTGGGGTTCTTTCAGAGAGAGCAAGAGGGCATTAATGTTCTTAGGACCTTGCCAGTTGTTGTTGGTCTTTAGACTGCTTCCATTAATGCATCATCACAGCGAACCAACTTGGCACAGGTTTTACACCACATGCTCTTCCTGATGCAACCTTCCTGTTTCATGTAGACTTGGAACCGATACTAAGGACACCTTGCATCAAGGTTGGTTTGGGTCTTTTGTTTTGTTTTGTTTTGTTTCTTCAGCGTAAATAGTACAATTAAAATGGTTGAAAGAGGTGCTATGGAAAGTCCAGCTTATCAAGAAGTGAGACATTGGATCCCCTGGATGTATTCCAGCTGACACAGTAAAGAGGACCACTTTGGCATCCACCTTGATTATGTGCTATTCATACCGGTCGATCCCAGTGCGGCATCACTGAATACCATTCCATTTGAGAGGCGATTCATCTCTTCCCAGATGAAAATGTTTTTAAATGATTCACAATTCTGTCATGGTTTGACATGCAGTTGCTCCTGTGCATCACACACCAAAGGCATGGCTTGATGAAATTTCACAGTCCTCGGTAATCAGTGTGGTCTTCCATGCTTTATTTCCCACGATGATCAGGGTCCTGCTCATGCAGCAGACAGAGATGGATGAATGTACCCCTGCCTCGGGGCTTGATCTGTTTTTCCATAGTTGCATAGTTTCTTGACAGAGCAGGGTAAATTTGAGAATGTGCTAGAGTAGCCCCTGGCAGAAAGTCAATGGCACAATCCCAAGATTTGCAAAGGCCATGTTTGGTGGCTCGTTTCGTACTACAGCCGTCTTCCAGGTCGTAGTGCTCCCAAGGGATTTCCACCCCCACTTTAACGGCAAGGGTTTCCATGGAGGTGCAGTCACACTGGAGCCGGGGGTTAACTACAGGGGCCAGACTGTAATCTTCCTGCAAGTCATGGAATCATCTGGATTATGTTTTTTCAACCAGAGTAATCCAAAAACAACAGGATGTTGAGCTGCATTGAATCAGTAGTTGGGGGCCGGCTTAAATGGCGCAGGTTGAGTTGCTGCCTCATAGCATGAGTTTGATCATGAGCTACAGTTACTGTTGGTTACTGTTGGCATGAAGTTTTAATATTTTCTCCCTTTATGAGTATGGGTTTCCTTTGGTTTCTTCCCACTTCCCAAAGAAATACCAGTGGGTGGTTTGGTAACTCCAAATGAGTGGATGGCTATATGACTGAGGTACTGAGGATGCATATATACATTCATTTGTTCATTTTCTATACAGATTCATCCTGCACAGGGACATGGGAAGCCTGGATCTTATCCCAGTATACCCAGTATACCCTGGACAGGGTGCCAATCCATCGCACTTACACACTTAGGGGAATTTTGGAACGCTAATTAGGATAACCTGCATGTCTTTGGACTGTGGGAGGAAACCGGAGTACCCAGAGGAAACACACCAAGCACGGGGAGAAGAAGAAGAGCACTTACAGAAGCAGAACTGTGGTGGGGATCATCTTAAACATGGTTAAAGTAGGCTGAGCTAAGTCATATATCGCTAGCATAGCACAGCATCATTTTGTCTTAGCTCTGGATTTGGGAAACGTACTGGTAATTATTTAGCCAGCTTCGTTTGAAGTTTCACTCAAAGTGCTCGCCCTATCTTCCGGAGATCGCAAGTTCGATTCCGGAGGTCTAGAGAGAGCTGATTGGCCGAGCTCTGTCAGAGGGGAGGGATGAGAGGTACTTAGTGCTCCCACATTAATCGCGGCTCTACAGTCAATCAGGGACGTCTGTGAGCTCACGCAAGCGGAAGGAGCGGATAGCGCCGTCCCCCGAGTGTGTTACTCCGCCGCCAATGGTGCGTGAGCGAGCGGTTCAAAAAGATGTGGTCGGCTGGCGTCACGTGGTTCGGTGGACACACCCTGGTCTTCAGCCCTCCTGACTGAGTGGTAGGAGTAGCCTTAATGTGGGAGCCCCCTAGTGACGAGGAGGAATTGGACACGACTAAATTAGGGAGAAAATCAGGGGAAAATCAATCAACAACAACAAAAAAAAAAACATGAAGATAGTGTAATGTTTAAGTGTGTGTACAGAGGCTAGGTTTTGGACTTAACCCGGCTCATCGCTAACGCAGCAGTGTGTGTGTGTGTGTGTGTGTGTGCCCGTGACTTCTTGACATTTTCCTCAGAGCGCACTAAAATCACTCAGTGACATCCTCTTCACACATTTCCGTCCCTCACTACGTCTTTCCCCTCAGTCCATCTGTCCATCTGTCTCCCTCTCTCTGAAAACAAGTTAAAACTTTTCCGCATTTTTTTCACACTGCTATCTTTTTCCTCATCTTAATGTTCTGCAGGAATGCTTGTCAATCAACACACACACACACACACACACACACACACACACACACACACACACACACACACACTTTCACTTATTGCCCTTCTCACTTTGTTGTACGAGTTAACATGACAGTGTAGACAGTGAAAACTTTCCACACACACACACACATATACTGAGAGACATCTGGAATTAATTTCAAACTGACCGCAACACACTGAACAAATCAGTCTGACACACACACACACAGACACACACACACACAGACACACACACACACACACACACACACACACACACACACACACACACACACACACACACACACACAGTTGAACTGAACTGCAGCTCTTCTAACAAGTGGCTTATTTATGGGAGTCTGTCTTTCTGATAATGTTACTGTCTCTGTAAACGTGTGTGTGTGTGTGTGTGTGTGTGTGTGTGTAAGAGAGAGGATTTCCTGCCGTTTATAATGTCCTGCTGATTTCACACTCTGATTTATTGTCTAAACATGACATGTCTGTAAAACAACACATCTCTGTGCGTGTGTGTGTGTGTGTGTGTGTGTGTGTGTGTGTGTGTGTGTGTGTGAGATCACATGTTCTTAAACATGTTTCAGTTGTGTTATCTTTCTCCTGTCTTAACCGAGCTACTTTAAGATGTACTCTCCAAAACTACATTAAAGAGTAATGCAGTTCTCTTCTTTCTTCTTCTTCTTTCTTCTTAAATTGTAAATGTACTTCTTTCCCATGCTCTTATTTCCTCTTTGTCTTTTCTACATTATTTCTCTTTCTTTTTCTATTTCTTTCTTTCTATTTTTTTTCTTTTGAACCTATTACTTTTCTTTCTTTCTTCCCGGATTGCCAATCTATTCGTTTCTACCATACTGATCTTGTCTCTTCATCCATTTCCTTTTCTCTCAATCTCTTTCTTCTTTCTTTTTGTTTCTCTATTTTTTTTATTGCCAATACAGATAAACCTTGGATTGAGAGCATAATGCGTTCCGGATGCGTGTTTGTATATCAAAGCACTCGTATATATCAAAGATTTCCCTATTAAAAATAATGGAAACTTTGAAGATTTGTTTGACAGCCCAAAAATATTAATATATTAATAATGAATACAGAATATAAAGTAAAAATAAAAACAAATTAACCTGCACTTTACCTTTGAAAAGAATCGTGTCTGATGTAAGACGAGAGAAGAAGGAGGTGGAGGAACCTCCTTTTAACCTTTCTCTTCTTGGAAGCCGCTGCAGTACAGTTACTAATGAACAGTCACTGTATATATATATATATATATATATAATAAATAATTTTTACTTGATAAACGAGCAATGTCTTGATATAAGAGTACATCAGTATATATATATACTGCTGTACTCTTATATCAAGACATTGCTCGTTTATCAAGTAAAAATTATTTATTATATATATATATACTGCTGTACTCTTATATCAAGACATTGCTCGTTTATCAAGTAAAAATTATTTAAAAATTGATCTCATCTTGCAAAACATGCGCAGACAAAGTTACTGCCAATCAAAGGTTCCCGTGTATATTTCTTTCTCGCAGTCTTTTTCAGCCTTTTGTTTATTCTCATTTCTTTCTTTCTTTCTTTCTTTCTTTCTTTCTTTCTTTCCTTCTTTCTTTCTTTCTTTCTTTCGTCTTTGACTGCCAATTTTATTTCCTATTCTTTTTCTTTCCCTAATATGTTTTATTTCCCCCTCTTCTTTCTTTCTTTCTTTTTTTCTCTCATCTAGCAGTTATTCATCAATTCATTGGCCTGTTGCCTGTAATGTCAGCGGCAGGTTCCTGTGACTCCCCCAGGTTCTCGGGTTTCTGCCCCGCTGCCTGTAGGTGCAGGTTGCTGGAGCTCAGAATGACATCAGTTTTGAGCTGGAGAGAGAGACACATACACACACACACACACACACACACACACACACACACACACACACACACACAGACAGTGTTACAGGTGGGACTGTAGTGTTTAAAGTGTGTGTGTGAAGACTGTAGTGTGTGTGAAGGTGCTGCCGCCGCTGCTGCTGCTGGAGCTGTGAGTAGCCACGGTGATCTGTGACGCGGTTTCGTCAAGCAGCACCAAGACCTGATACGGCACATGACTGAAGTTTATAAACATTAAAGACATTAAATATCTGCGCTCTGCCAGCACTACTGACGCTCTGAGACATGCTCACTGCTTAGACCCGGGTGACTGCTCTCTAATTAGAAAGAGAGACAGTCAGAGGAAGAGCGAGGCAATTGGTAATTAGTAATCGTCTCTCTCATCCTCTGACTGTCTCTCTTTCTCTATCACCGTCTCTCTGACTGTCTCTCCCTCTCTCTGTCTCAGTCCCCGACTGTTTCTCTCTAATCGTTTCCCTCTCTTCATCTGACCGTCTCTCTCGCTACCACTTTCTGATGGTCTCTCCCTCACCATCTCTCCCTGACTGACTCTCCCTTAGACTTTCTCTCTGTAGGTTTTATGTCCTGTGCTCGTTCTCTCTCTCTCTCTCTCAAAGTACATGAAGATCAAAGTACATCACTCCCTTATCACTTTTCCATCGTGACCTTCTCACTGCTTCAGGTAACTGTCGTTATACCCTCTTTTCTCTTTCTCACTAACACACACACACATGCACACGCACAAACTCACAAATCTCCTTGCAAAGCAAGATTCACTATTTAGGTTAAATGGAGCACACTAATTCTCTTCCCTCCCCTCACACCTGCTTGTGTGTGTGTGTGTGTGTGTGTGTGTGTGTGTGTGTGTGTGTGTGTGTGTGTGTGAGTTAGACTCCTCTGCAGTAGTTTGTGTATATTTAGCTGCAGGCACCGTCTCAGCCCTGTGTTAAGGTTTCGTGTTGCAATGGGAGCAAAGGAGCCGCACATCAAGAAGTGTGTGTGTGTGTGTGTGTGTGTGTGTGTGTGTGTGTGTCTCACACACAGGCACAGAAAGCGGGAATATGTGTGTGTGTGTGTGTGTGTGTGTTTTTTCTCCTGAAGGTGCTAGGACAGCTGCTTGGCCATGACTGGGTTGCCGGGAGCAACAGAGAGCCAAAACAGAGACAGAAATTCAAGATGCTTGGCTGAGACAAGCCCTTACACAACTACACAACCAACAACACACATCAACATAACCGAACCCTGAGGACACAGTTGTATAGCTGCTACACAATTACACAACCAACAACACACATCAACATAACAAAACGCTGATACACACACTTATAGAGCTGTTAGACAACTACGTGTTTGTGTGTGTGTGTGTGTGTGTGTGTGTGTGTGTGTGTGTGTGTGTGTGTGTGTGTGTGTGTGTGTGCGCGTGTGTGTGTGTGTGTGTGCGTGTGTGAGAGACACACATACACAGAAAGCAGGGATATGAGTGTGTGTGTTTTCTCTCCTGAAGGTGCTAGGACATCTGCTTGGCCATGACTGGGTTTCCAGGAGCAACAGTGAAAGTGTATTGCCCTAAAGGCCTAAGGGCTAAAGGGAAGTGCCCTAAAGACTAATGACTCAAGTGAATGTCTTTAAAGGATAAGAAATGAATGTAGTAAGGGCTGAATTGGAGGCTCAGTGATAACACAAATTTCCTTACAGACTAAGGGCTGAAGGGAAGTACCCTGAAGGATGAGGGTTAAAGTGAAGTGCTCTAAAGACTGTCTGCTAAAGGGAAGTACCTCAAAGACTAACTGATCAAGGGAAGTGCTCTACAAACTAAAGGGAAGGATAAGAAATAAAAAGAAGTACTTTAAAGACTAAAAACTAAAGGAAAGTGCCCTAAAGGATAAGAGCTAAGGAAAAGTGCCTTAAAGGCTAGGAATAAAGTGAAATGATCTTAAGACTAAGGACAAAAGGGAAGTGCCACAAAGGCTAAAGGAAGAACATGAAGTGCTCTAAAAACTGAGGGATGAAGGAAAGTGCCCCAAAGGCTAACAAATAAAGTGAAGTGACGTACAGAGTAAGGGCTAAAGGGAAGTGCTCCAAAGGATAAGCGATAACGTGAAGTGCTCTAAAGACTAAGGGCTAAAGGAAAGTGCCACAAAGGCTAAGGAATAGCGTGAAATGCTCCAAAGACTCTAGAGATGAAATAAAAACTGTAAAAAGTTAAGAGCATAAATTTGGGTCCTTCAAGGCTAATGGCTAAGGTGAGGGTGTCTAAGGGCTAATAAAGCTATGAAGACTAAGGACTAATGTTAATGGATGTACACACTAATGTAAAGAATGCTAAGGACAACGAAAGGCTTAGAACAAAAGTGAAGGGCAATAAAGGTCAAGGGTTGAAGTAAAAGTCCCTAAGGGCTAAATTAAAGCCAGTTAAAGACTTAGAACTTAAAGTGAAGGGCTTTCAGGGCTAAACTAAGATGCCCTAAGGACTAAAGGGAAGAGCGCTAAGGGCTAAAAGCTAAAGTGAAGAGCCCTAAGGGCTAAAGGCTAAAGTGAAGAGCGCTAAGGGCTAAAGGCTAAAGTGAAGAGCCCTAAGGGCTAAAGGCGAAAGTGAAGAGCGCTAAGGGCTAAAGGCTAAAGTGAAGAGCGCTAAGGGCTAAAGGCTAAAGTGAAGGGCCCTAAGGGCTAAAGTGAAGGGCCCTAAGGGCTAAAGTGAAGGGCCCTAAGGGCTAAAGGCTAAAGTGAAGGGCCCTAAGGACTAAAGTGAAGAGCCCTAAGGGCTAAAGGCTAAAGTGAAGAGCGCTAAGGGCTAAAGGCTAAAGTGAAGAGCGCTAAGGGCTAAAGGCTAAAGTGAAGAGCCCTAAGGGCTAAAGGCGAAAGTGAAGAGCGCTAAGGGCTAAAGGCTAAAGTGAAGGGCCCTAAGGGCTAAAGTGAAGGGCCCTAAGGGCTAAAGTGAAGGGCCCTAAGGGCTAAAGGCTAAAGTGAAGGGCCCTAAGGACTAAAGCACAGAACCCTTGGCGATTCGGTAAAGGGCACTAAAGATTAAGGTGAAGGAACGAAAGTCAAGTGTCATAGCAGCTAGGCCCTAAGGGCTAAAAATTAACTAAAAAAAACAGTCTGTGAAGAAAACCTTAAAACAGCTTCAGCAAATAGAGCTGGAGCTCGTGAAGGAACTTCACTCTTTCTCTCACACACACACATGCAGCAACTAGTACCTAAAGGGAATCATGTGGGCTTTAGCGTGCCTTCTAGACGGAAAGGTCATATCTTAGGCACTTCTATTAATACGCACACGTAAACACACAAAACACACCCAGATGTGGGCATCAGACAAGAATGTGTCCTTCACTTGTTACTTTAGTTTTTGTAAACATGTTCAAACGTACACTATTAACCTCTGTGTGTGTGTGTGTGTGTGTGTGTGTGTGTGTGTGAGAGAGAGAGAGAGAGAGACACCCTGTCCTCATAGCACTGTTTAATATAAACACACAGAGGGAGAGCAGCAGCAGCAGCGTGATGGATAACAGGGAGGGAGCGATGACAGAAAAAAGGGAGGATGATACAACATGATGAAGTGTGTGTGTGTGTGTGTGTGTGTGTGTCGTCCAGTGTTGTACCACTTAATGTGGGCCCACAAAGTCTGATCTCACTTCCTTTCCTTAAAAACAGTAAACAGATCCATCCCTTACACACACACACACACACACACACACACACACACACACACACACACACACACACACACACACACACACACACACACCTATCAAACACAAAGACATTGTGGAAGGGGTGGATAGGTATTAAATTCATGGCTTTGAGCTATGCTGCTAATGACTGTAAGTGGTGTGTGTGTGTGTGTGTGTGTGTGTGTGTGTGTGTGAGAGAGAGAGATAAAGAACGGAGCTACGACTCAGGATTAGGGGCTAAACAGAAAGATCTAAAAGCCAGGATTTAACTTTAAACTGGATTAAATGTTTATGTATTCATTCAGTCGTACCTTGGAATATATATATATTTCAATAGCAACATATGAAGCGCCTGGGTGAAGTGTTCAACAAGGCATGCTAACAGGCTCAAGGCTGAAGCCTAATAGTTTACAGTAAATATAGTGTGTAAATATCTACATTATATAGAATGTAGGGGTGTTCAAATCAAACAGGGACTTTTGATTGTGAAGAATAACAGAACACAGTAATGAGAGGAAAAACTCAGTTTATTTTTCTATATAATCCGCTGCTACAATACCGCCCTTATCCCAGCGCACTAGTGCTTTTACGGTACGCTGGAGCCCTGGGTGGACTGCATGTCTGACTTACATCAAAAACGCTGGCCTCCCAGGAACTCCTTTAATGGCACAAACATGTTGAGATTGGCGACAAGTTATCTGTCGATTTTCAAGCACCAGGTCTTCTACTCGCTGAACGTTCACAGGAACGACTGCAGTGCGCTTCGGGTCACCTCGGTCGGGATTCTTTAAAACTTTGCATTGACTAAAGTGTCTTCTGAAAATGTCAGCTGGATTTGCTCCTTCATCAGAAAAATTTCATCACAAGTCCCGGTTTGACTTGAACGGCCTGGTACATTATTTTAAATATAACATGCCAATATCCAGGGTTAGATAACTGCAAGGTATGTGCTCAAATTAAGTTTGCTAATATCTCTATGAAATTCGGATGGTAAGCAACCAGAGCTACTGTATGTGTAAAGCTGTATAATGAAATACTGCTCCAGGATTTACAGTAATGTGTCTTTTCTTTCAATACCTTGCAGGATGATGCTTATTTCTACTTTTATATACATTTTTATTGCTTGTGTCTAACGTCGTATTTTGTCATATAGTTGTAATTAGGTTGCAGTGTCGTCCACTCGGAAGCAACTTCGGGATAGCATTGAATATAAAAAAAAAAAAAACACAATATCAACATTTACGCACAGCATTTATGCCACATAACGTCCTTTTTTATGACGTCTGACCGCATATACAGACCTTAAGCTTGTAACAGGGTCCCGACTACAGAACCAGACTAACAGAATAGCTTCCCACACACTGCTTGTGTATCTCTTCATTGTTGAAGACTTTTTTGTTTGTTTTTTCCTCATGATTTTCTCCGTAAATTAGTCATAGTCGATTCCCACCAGTTTCCCGATGCTGTGTTCTCATCAAGGAGACGGCAACCAACCACCGAGGCCGATGACTATCACATGCTTAATTCAAGACATCAATCGAACACGTCTTTTCAAACTGCAGCTCACACACTGTTAAGGAACGATGTAACACATGGAGGAAAGCTCTAGCGGTGTCCTGAGCTCACATGGTTGGCTAGTGTCACTTTGACTGATATGAAAACGGGAATATGCCACTCCTCAATCCTTCTAAAGAGAGCACGATGACGGAGGTCTGTAGCACCATCTGGGAATCAAACTTGCAGACCTGGGTTCGAAACTTTTATAAACTCACTCATCGTCTATACTGCTTTATCCTGTATACAGAGTCGCGGAAGGCCTGGAGCCTACCATAGGAGACTCTGGAGGAGATTACTTCCTCCGGGAGGAAACCGGAGTGCCTGGAGGAAACCCACCAAGTGGCATGAATCGAACCTGGACCCTGGAAGTGCAAGGCTACACCACTACACCATCATGCCACCTCATGAAAGCAACTTAAAGCTAAAGAAACAGCATATGAATGACTAAAGAAACACAAACACACACACACACACACACACACACTAAACAACAAGAATAAAGGTGAAAGACTAACATTTAAGCACCAAAGAGAAGAGATAGAAATATAGCTTAAAGAATAAACAGGTTGCGTTCAATAGTTTTTAGTGTAACAGCGTCCCCTAGTGGTATGACTGGTTTAACTGGCTTAACATAACAAACTGCAGTGTTTGGATTAAAAGACTCTCTCTCTCTCTCTCTCTCTCTCTTTCTGTGTGTGTGTTCTCCAGTAGTTTATTTTGTAAAGTTGAAATAGTTCTGCTGCTGTTCCTACGTCTGACTCTCTACACACTCAGCTCTCTGGAATGTGTGTGTGTGTGTGTGTGTGTGTGTGTGTGCAGGGGGTGATAGTGTTCTGTTCTTCATCTGCCGGACGAGGCATTGCAGCTTAATTCATATGTCAGGACCGAGGTCATCCACACTGCAGCTGCATGCTGAAAACACACACACACACACACACACACACACACACACACACACACACACACACACACACACACACATGTTCAGTCTTGCTGCATTAATAAGGAGAGCTTCCATTATACTGGGAATTACAACATCACTTCCTGACCCTGTCTCACACACACCCACACATGCACATGCACACACAAATTAATGAAGTGTTTCCGCTGTTGTTGTGTTTTTTGCCTGTTAGGTATTTTCCACATTTACACTCAAGCCATTAACACTGTTCTCAGATACACAATCAGCCGCTCATCAGACAATGGGTACTCCAAACCCTGGAGATACTGTATATGCGTCAGTTCTATGGCAGTTATTTAAGTGGTTGGGTTTGCCAGCTCGATGCCCATTGTCATTCACACACTACTTTTTTGGGGGATGACAATTAGCCTAATCTGCAGGTCCTTGGACAGTAGGTAGAAACTGGAGTACCAGGAGGAAGCGCGGGGAGAATATGAAAACTCCATGCACACAGACTCGAGGGGAATCGAACCCGGACCCTGGAGGTCCAAGGCAATAGTGCTAACCACTAAGCCATTGTGTCCACAATAAACATACGCGATCAAAAGGAAACTCATGCCCTCAAAATTCATCGCTCGTTGTTTGGATAAATAAGGAGCACGTCCCCCAGTGAATGCCGAACAAGCTGGAGTCGGAAAGTTAGCTGTTGACTCCGCACCTCTCATCATTCAGCCCATTTTCAGCACAGAGAATATGCAATGCGAAATATCAACCATGTTTAAAACAAATACTGAAGCAAAATGACATGCATGCTTGCGATTTGAGTCTACAAAAGTTATTTGGGAATAATACTAATTTGCGACACTCAAGGGAATGTCCAAGACTCATGGGACCTTTACACTATGGAGGGGACGTAACCCAAGCCTCTCATTGAACATTCCATTCAGCAGTCTTGCCGATACCCGTCATGACATCGAGAAAAAAACAGGCTCACCGAATTGAAGATGGATTAGGCCAAAAAGTCTGTTTAAGAGGTTACACAAACACAAAACCAAGTTACTGAATCTACAGGAATTAGTACCAGGAGTATCATCCATAGAAACTGAAAAAACATGATCTGCTGTAGAGTACCCAGCCTACCAGTGACTGCATGGTCCGGCAAATCAAGCTCAAGCTGCTCGTACTTCAACCAGTTAGCATAGTGCAACGAAGAGACATTAACAAAATGAAACCCTCTAAAGAAGCAAGTAAGACTCTCCAAGCAGCTCAGCTCTTGCCAGCATCTATAAGGAAAAACTCCTAGGCCTAACAGAATTTAATCAACTCATAGAGTATATACAACAGCTGCAGTAATATCTGAAGAAATTTAACCTAAGCCTCCGCAGAGACCCTGTAAAGCTCCTAAACGGAAGACAAGGCTGAAGAACAAAATGACCTCAACAAAGACATTTTAATTCTGAGTTGAACAAAGGAGTTTGAGTTTTGAAGTTTTGTGAGCTTCACACAACAAAGCCAATCACAGTTATATATAGTTATTATAAAGTTATTATGCAATCGCAGACAAAACACAGCTTTCAAGAACCCTCAAGATGAAGCCTCAAGACAAACCTCAAAGCCTTATGGGAAAAAGATTGTTCAAGGAAAGCACAAAGAAGTTTTCTAGAGAACTAAACCAACAAGTAGACATTGAAGCCTTCTGAAAAATTTTCTGGAGGATGGTAGGTCTTACATCACTAAGTCAACATGGTTCCAGGTTGGAGCCAATGCTTATGTAAACATAATTCATGATAGTTGGATCTATTTCATTGCTGAAGAGGTCAAGGATATTGTTAAAGACCTCCAAAACTGGAAGGCTTCAGGTTGAGATAAGGTCCAGAACTTCTGGATCAAAGTTTTTGATGCCCTTTAGAGACAGCTAAAGGCATCATGTGAAGGCATCGTGTAAAACCATCAGATACCCATTCTACCAGACTAGTTCATGAGTGGAAAAACTCTTCTGCTCTCAAAATGAAAAATAAAAAATATATATATATACTGCCCAATTACTTGCCTCCTAACTACAGTATTGGATGTTGAAGATATTGACTGCCGTGTCCTGAAAGAGATTCACCTTTTGGTCAACAACCTCTTACAGCCAGTGCTGAAGTGATGCGGGAGATCTACACAGGGATGCAAGGACCAACTTCTTGGTAAATAGAAGGTGGTCATAAAAGGCACAATCTCAGCATGGCCTGGTTTGACTACAAGAAAGCCTTCAACAGCGTACTTTAACAGGTGCAAAAGATGGCACTACTTGGTCCTACCCACATACTCTGAAAAGTAATTTCAGTAGAAAACTAAGATGTCTTAAGGTACCGAGAAGAAACCGTTAAGACATGTATAATTGTTTGAAATAATAATAATAATAATAATAATAATATAAAGTCATTAACATGGCAGAAGAAACTTCCTGCTTTTCCCTGACTAAAAAATTATACTTATCCAATTGTCACGAACTGGTATGACAGGCAGTTCGGGCAGATGTTATTGCAGTGGGCAGAGAAGACAAGCATAGGCGCAGAGGGGTAGTTTTTAAACATAAGTCTTTAATTAACAAAAAGGAACGAACAAAATACACACATGGGCTCTGGACAGACACACACACACTCTCTCTTTTATCCTAAACAGGACCGTAGCAAAGCATTTCAGATCACTTAAGCATTCAGTCCCTGTAGGACTGAGCGGGACAGGAAGACTAGAGACTGGACGAGGCCAGACAGGACCAGGGACACAGGGACTAGAGACGAGAAGGCAAGCACACGGGAGGCTAAGGGAAACACACTGGAGACACACCACACAGTACACACACAAATACACAAAATAAACCAAAAAGACACACTTACACATTATACAAATCACCAAACACTACAGAGCCCAGCTTAACAAACATAAATAAACTAAAACATAATCAAAACAAAACCAAAACCAAACCATATGCCCACTGACAGTATTAATGCTCGACCCAGTTTCCCAGAACAACCAGCTATTTATAATAATACTAATGATGAAGCTACCTCGGTTCAGGTGAGCACCTGCATCACCTGACCGAGGTGCCTTCTGGGAAACTGAGTTGACTGACAAAAATCTACAAAACAAAAACAAACATGTGCACACAGCGACCTCTGGTGGTAGTGTCTTACACCAATGTTTACTTGCTTATGGAAAAAGTAAGTTAAAAGTTATTTTTTGTTTGTTGTTGTTGCTGTTGTTTTGATGTATAAATTACTTGGAAAATGTCAGGGAAGTTGCTCGACTTTATTGTGGATGTGCCGTAAGTGTAGAACTCCTTCACAGACTGCAGTAATCACACAGTTGTTAAGAACGTCTAGAACAAGGTTCTTCACCTCCACTCCTGGAGGACCGGTGTCCAGTTCAATTTGTAATTCACCAACACCTACACAAACCCACTAAACCTGGGTTTAAGAAGAATCACTAAACTGATTTGTGACACTGGCGCTCTAGAACTGGAGTTAAAGAACCCTGTTCTAGAAGGACAACCATCTCAGAAATTCTATACAATGGTCAGTACTTAGTATGATGTCCCTTATTCTTTAAAACCTGCTGGATCCGACTCAGCCTGGAGTCAAAAGACGTCTGTAGTACTCTGGTGTCTCTCACTCAATACATGCTTGCTTGATTCCTTCCCGAAGATCAGGTAAAGAAGACGGTTTCTTGACTACTACTGTCTTCTTCACCCTTGTCCAACAAGTAAATAAAATAAGGTTTAGGTCTGGACATACCTGAACTGCTGTTCCTCCCTGGGGATTCATCCCCCAGTCAAGACCTTGTGATCTTCCTGGACAACAATCAGATAACCCCTTCTACCACTGCCCACAATTTTGGGGTAACTCTGGACAATCGACTGTCATTTTCCCCATCTGTTTTTTTTCCCCATTCCCAACAGTATTTGACTGATGGTAATTACAGTAGTTAGTAACTTAGTGTAAGGATCTGTCCAATGATGGAAACTTGAGCACTTTTGTAAGTCACTCTAAGTGTACATCTATTTTGTCTACAGAAAGAACTATAGCATGCATGTGTGTGCCCTGCAATGGACTGGCGCCCTGTCCAGGGTGTACCCCATCACGTGTCTGAGGTCTCCTGGGATAGTATAGAAGATGAATGAACGAATGAACATTAAATTGCACAACCTTAAGCATTTCACGTTTTTAAGCTGCTTTGCAAACCATGGAATGCAACGTGGGTTCAGTTCAGATTAAGGTACAACATACCAAAAAAACAAAATAGATACAATAAAAAATAAGATTCTGTTTTCCATTTACTTGCATGTAGGTTTTATTTTAAAATATATTATTTAAATATTAATAATAAAACATGTTTAAAAAAAAAATTATTTAAATGTATTTATTAAAGCTAATCATTCCAGAAGTTTCCTGTCAGTGAACATATTTGGTTAACGCTGACAATATGTATGGAGTTACCCTTTTCAAATACATTTACAATTATAAACAACATAATAAACATATAACTTTGTGAAATTATATATATATATATATATTATATCACAGCACATATTTGTCATTAACAGCATTAGCTTTGGCAGATGGACAAATCTCCATGGCTTGGCCTCCTTCCCTACGTAAGTACGTAATGACGTCACGAGCGGCTTTACGTAAGGCAGGATACGTCGTCGTTGTGGCAACCTCTTCAGCTTGGCCGCTCGCGCAGTATAACAAACATCCAGGCTGCTAGCAGAATGGCTTTATATACGACTATAGCTTCAACTTAAATGACTATTTAGCACATTAAACGCTCTGTTAGTATTATTTTTCTCATTTCGAAATAGGCAGAAGGTTTATTCTGTGAGTCTGTGGTAAGAAAAAAAGCATCCGTAATAATAATTATTATATATTTTTGCTAGCGTGTCTCGGGTCGGCTAGGCTAACTGTGTGGGTAAAAAAATCTAGCTGGGTTTATTTAGCAGCATTTGCGAAGCTGAGGAGATAAAAAGTGACTGAATGTGTAAAAATATGACTTTTGTACTGCTAACTAGATAAAAGAAAAGGTTTCCTTGTTCTAATGCATCCAATTTCTGTATAAAAAGTAAAAATAAGTTTACTAGAGTGAAAAGAAAAAACCCCATTATATATTATAGTTATATTATAAACAGATTTCTGGTGTATGAGTATGTAAGTATAAAAAAAAATGCCTTGCTAGGCGATTGAAATGATATAGACTCATCATATTTGTCTAATAAAGACTACTGATATCTGCGAGTGTCTCTTATGTTTCTCTTATTTCTTCTTTCTGTGTGTGTGTGTGTGTGTGTAAGACAGAACCATGTCTCCGATTCCGGATGACCCCCGGAAGCTGTTCCTCCTTACCACGGTGGGAAATTATTTCAGCGTAAAGCCCTCACCTATGCTTGCCACCTGCGTGCAGATCAACAACTTCCTGGATGACGCCAATGAGTTCCTGTTGGCCGTAAGCATGGATGGAGAGAAGAATCTCCGCTTCTCCAACAGGGTGAGGGAGAAGGTGATGGTGAAGCTCATTACAGGCGTGAAGAGAGCAGACAGACACAGATAGAAACAGGGAAATAGATAGACAGACACTTTCAGACCGGGGTTAAATTAAATCAAAAGAAAACTTCTCGGTCGTAATGCTCATACGAAACACAGCTGTAACGAAGGTTATCCCTAAATTAACCATTTGTCTTTTGCAGAAAAGATATGAAGTCAAGCTGAATGACGAGAGAAGGGATGCGTGCCCTTATGACACATTTGAGACGTTTAGTTTCAGATTCTGAAGCAGAGGATTTTGCCAAGATGTACGAAGGAGACAATAAAAGTAGACTATGATGGTCAAAGTCAAGGTCACAGTGTTTTTCATTTTTTGTCATTTTAACCATATAAGCTAGGTACGGTACATACTGACCCGAAATAACGTTTCTCCAGGAAGGTGGTGTAACAGAAAAACTACACAAGACTACTTGTGGGAGCACTTGCGGAGTTCATGTCTAAAAATTATACCCTAAACTATGAGAAAGTTCACAAGACAACGTGCAAGACAATGGGCACAGTTAAGGACAGAGCAAAGTTTTATATTCGATTCAAATTTAACTCAATTGTTTTTATATATCGCTTTTAACAGTGCTTATTGTTGCAAAGCAGCTTTAAAGAATAAAAAAGGGTGTGGAAATCAGTATAAATCATAATGATTAGATTGTCCCAATGAGCAAGCTGAAGGTGATGGTGGCAAAGAAAAACTCCTTGAGATGGTCATTGAAAGAAAGCTTGAGAGGAACCTGACTCAACAGGGAACCCATCCTGATTTAGGTTATATAGTGAGTAAAAGTGCAAAACTAAATCTTACAATATATAAATAAGTGTGTTAAGAGTAAATATAAAATGTCAGCATAATTCAGTTTAATAAAGTACAAAGTATTTCAGTGTTTTAGCAGGTAGTTCAGGAATATGCAAAAAAAAAAAAAAAAAAAAAGAACATTACAATGAGACTGAAATGGAGTGTGTTTGTCATGTGAAAGTATAACAGTGCCAAAATTCCTCAAAGCAAAATAGCATGTTGAAGTACATGAACTGAGCAAAAACTTGTTGCCATTCAAATGATTGACTTTTTCTGCATGCAATTTGATCTTAATGGGGAAAAAAATCCTTACAGCATTTATAATGCTTGAATTTTTTGGCACTGCGATTTATTGTTATTGAATATTTTAAATGAAAATGTAATTCAGGCTTTTAAAAGGCCAATACAAAAATACTGATCTTACTAAATTGCTCTTCGAAAATATATTCACTTTCATAAATTCATAAATTCTGGTGAGCACAGACCAATGAAATAAAATCAAAAATTTCTTTTTATTATTTTTTTGGATTTTTCCCCGATTTTCTCCCTAATTTAGTCGTGTCCAATTCCTCCCCGTCACTAGGGGGCTCCCACATTAAGGCTACTACTACCACTCAGCCGGGAGGGCCGAAGACTATCGCATCTTTTCGAACTGCTCGCTCGCACACCGTTGGGGGCGGCGTAACACACTCGGAGGACAGCGCTATCCGCTCCCTCCGTTGCGCGAGCTCACAGACGCCCCTGACTGGCTGTAGAGCCGTGATTAATGTGGGAGCACTAAGTACCTCTCATCCCCTCCCCTCTGAGAGAGCTCGGCCAATCAGCTCTCTCTAGACCTCCGGCTGCGAGAGGTTACAGCACCACCCGGGATTCGAACTAGCGATCTCTGGATGATAAGGCGAGCGCTTTAACCACTGCGCCACTCGGAGGCCCATTAAAATCAAATTTATATATAACCATACACAGTATGATACGCAGTGAAATGCTTACATGGCTGTTTTTGACCGTGAAAAGGAAAAAAAAAAGACGTAAGGAGGCATAAATGCTAATAGGAAAAATCTGCTATCTTTTGTTACAATAAATATAAAAAAGAATAAAATAAAGTAGAAATATGTAAATGTGAGCAAGCGAAAAAGCTAATTGTGTTTGAGAAAGTGACTGAGCGCATGAAAATATCAGGGAGTATCAAAACTCTCACACTATGATGGCTACAAAAGAGTTTACTATGAAGAGAGATCAATGGTCAGGTCAATGACAGGTTGTACAGTATATACGCTGACTCGTTGTTTTTGCTGATGAGACCCACCACGATGATGTGGTTCGAGCTATATCGCTGCACTATCATGATTCAGCATTGAACAGCAGTGGACTGAGTAGACAACCCTGAGGGATCCCCAGAGCTCAGTGTGGTGGAGCTGGAGAAGCTGTTTCTGATCCGGATTGGCTAAGGTCTCCAAGTCAAAAAGTCTAGGATCCAGTTACATAGGAAGGTGTTTAGGCCGAGCAGGGATACTGAGGAAAGATTGTTTTTACTGCTGGGATGAAGTCTATGAACAGCAATTGAAAATATACAGTATGTGTCCTTATTGTCTAGATGTGTGAGTGATAGGTGAAGAGCGGTGGCAAAGGTGTTGTTTGTTGAACAGTTAGAACGATATGTGAACTGCAGGGTGTCTAGACGGGTCTACTATAACGGTATGGGAAAACTAAAAGTTTATAAGAAACCTTTGTGTGCGTGTGTTTGTTTGTGTCTGTGTGTTTGTGTGTGTGCATCTGCACGTGTGTGTGTGTGTGTGTACTTTGTATACATACAGATGGACAGCGGGCAGTGTGAGAAGAGAGTGCTTGTGTTCTTTAAGTTGCGTCCATGTGTGATCACGGAGGAGAACGTCAGCAGTGCGGTGTTAGTTTCCTCCATGTTGGAGTCTCCCATCAGCACCCTGTACCAGTCCATTAGGACAGTGTTTAATCCTGCACTACATCAGGTATATACACACACACACACACACACACACACACACACACACACACACACACACACCATAAATCCTGCTGTTGTAGTAGTAATGTTTTATTTGCACCACCTGTATATGTTAGTTATTTATATATATATATATATATATATATATTAAGAACCTAAAGTTTTTAATGTGAAACATTTTCAGGAATTATAAGCATTTTAGTGAAGTGTGTGTGTGTGTGTGTTTGTTTGCAGGATGAGAAGTGGAGTCAGGCCTTTGATCCTCGACTGCAGTCTTTGCTCAGCGAGCTGGAGGCCGGTTTGGGTTCTGTGCTTCGACACACACACCCAAAGGATTCTGGGAAAACGTCTCTTTCAGAGGAAGATGTCTTTGGTGAGGATGTGAGAGAAATGACACAATTCACCCTGAGGTTTATGGTCCACGTCTGCTGCTGACACTGTGTGTGTGTGTGTGGATGGATGTGTGTAGGGATGGTGACTCCATGCGATGAGTTTCAGTACTGGGATGAAGTGAGTCGATCTGCAGAGAGGAGCAGTGCGAGGGAGCGAGCCATGCACTTTTCCCAGCTGTTTAAACCCATAGAGAAGGTATATATACATATTTATATATTTATATGATTTTCAAAAAACACATTAAAAAAATCTATTTATTTTACCTTTACCTGTTTCTTATTTATAGATGGATAGATTGCGTTAAACATCAACTGACTATTTTAAACAAATTATTTTACCTTTAAAATTCTGTGCAGGGTAGAAAGTGTGTGTGAGTGCCTACTATGGAAACGTTAAAATATCAGAGTATACAGGTAGACCACGACTTACGAACATTCGAGTTACGAATTTCCACAGATACGATCCGACCGCAGTTCTACTTCCTGTTCAATCATGGATGTAGCTCACGTGTATTGTACAAAAAAGTAGACACTGCAGTGTACCACATACCAATATTTACCA
>CM059218.1:3928626-4008626 GCA_030347435.1 Clarias fuscus | reverse complement strand
ACTGGCTATCATGCAAACTAGTACTGGCTAGCATAGTATAACATCCTCTTACTGCCTCTACTCTTCCTCCCCCCTCCTTATCCTCCTCCTCCTCCTACTACAAACTCTATCTGAACCATCATACGTTTTGGGCGCAGAGCTTTGGGATTCTGAATATGGTTGGAAAAGCCTGAGGGCTTAATTATTATTTTAATTATTATTATTATTTTAATGCACCTTTAAATCGATGTTTAAATACTATAGTTAGGTGATTTAAAACATTTCTTTTCTCTGCCAACATCATTAAAGGTAGGCTGGTTATAGATTTGAAAGAGTCCACCATAAGCTTCTAAGTAAAATAATATTCTGTCAGTGGCGTTTATTCTAACATCGAATTTGTCATTATTTGTCGCAGGGCTGCGTGCTGATTTTGATGGCCGATGCCGCGGCGTTCCAGGAGAGAAAACCGGGCCTTTGGCAGGAAGGAACCTACCTGAGGTTGTTAACAACATAGTGTGGGTCAGACAGCTGCTCATGAAGGTAACACACACACCTATACACATACACACACAGGATAAATTCAGCAATGACATGGATAGTCTGTTAGTCTGTTTACAATGACATCACTTTGGAAAAAGTAGTGAAAGTACATTCATTAAATGATGTATTTCACTTTAGTTAAAGAACGTTAAAGATTCCATGTATTGATGTATATTTGTTGAAGTTAAGTTAGCACTCGCACCTGATCATAACAAATTTCTAGCACCATCATGTAATGAGTTTTTGTTAACGACTTCTTCCATTTGAAATTTTTACACACAGGGTGTTCAAGTCAAACCGGGACTTTTGATTGTGCAGAAAAACTCCCTTTATTTCTCTTCTCCATATATAATTCCCCGCTACACTAATGCACTCATCCCAGTGTTTCACTAGTGCTTGGAACCATCAAGGTAGAAAATTTGACCCATGATCAGACTGCCTGCTTCACATCTGAAACACTGGCCTCCCAGGAGCTCCTTACAGGCCCAGAGAAATGTGGAAATAGCTTGAAGCGAGGTCAGGGCTGTACAGGGTATGTGTCAATAACTCTAACAACAAACTGAGTTCCTGTAACGTTTAAATTTTTTTACTGCGGCTAAAAATCTCCTCACCGTACTCCGCTTGAAGACTTATGTAAATGTACATCAGTTTTACGACTTCATCATTAACCAGAATTTCATCACCCGGTTTGACTTGAACGCACCTCGTAATCGCCCCACACTTACTGAGTTTTACTAGTTATGGCTTATATTCGATTTTTTTCCACTACTAATTGTGTCCATGTTTGACTGAAACTAAATTAATTAAGAATACACAACCACAGCTGTTTGACACAGGAGGATGCTGTGTGAAATTAAAGAGACAGGGTGTAACTTAGTGTTTTATTAATTACACATAGCGTTAGCTACTCACTCATCACCTGCTCATTACCTTCTCTGTTACTCAATCCTTTTGCCAACAGTGACCTCAAAGTTTGTGTCTGTGTGTGTGTGTGTGAGTTCAGGTGGAAGACTCTTTAAAGATGGCGGAGGCTCTGCTGTCAGACCTATCAGGCTTCCGTGCATTTGTGCGGTTCTCCGACGAGGTTCTCGAAAAGCTGAGGACGTACGAACAGGAGCAGTTTGATGACTGGACACGAGACTTAATCTCCGGCCTGTCTGACCCCAAATCAGGAATCAGGTACACACACAGATGCGCACACACACACACACACACACACACACACACGTTTGTTATTTTAAGTTTTTTTTTCTGTGCAAGTGCTTTAGCGATCTTCCTTGAATGCTGCACCCCGCCCAGGTGTACTGATGTTTTAAAGAAGTGTGATATTTATGCACGTTAGTTATAAGTGAATATTTTCTACAATGTCTATTCACAAGCTAGACTATTACGCAGTAATTATTGTGTGCGTGTGTGTGTAGCTTGCAGGCCAGTAACCGTGTGATGGAGCTGGATCATGTGGACGGGAAGCTGAAGGTTCAGTACTCTGAGCGGTTGGTGAGTTTAGTGAAGGAGGTGAGACAGCTCTCTGCTCTCGGCTTCACCGTTCCAGCCAAGATCCAACAGGCGGCTGCCGTCGCTGAGAGATTCTACAGACAGGCTCTCGTACTGAAACAGGTGCACACACACACACACACACACACACACACACACACACACACACACACACACACACAGAGACTTCAGCATCAGCTGTGTTAGTTAATGTAACAAGTAACTGACCCACTAGTGTGTAGTGTGAATATTCAGCAGGTACAGTAGTTCAAGCACCAACGTACACTTTACTGACACTTTGTAGTATGTGTGTGTGTGTATGTGTGTGTGTGTGTGTGTGTGTGTGTGTGTTCAACAGGTGGCTCATTTCTACAACACCATTGACCAGCAGATGATTCCGTCCCAAAAACCAATGATGCTGAACTACGCTCTGGCCTTTGAGCAGGTTATAAAGGTAGTGCACTGCTCCTCCTCCTCCTCCTGCCTCTAGTCTCCCTCCTCCTCCTCCTGCCTCTACTCTCCCTCCTCCTCCTCCTCCTCCTGCCTCTACTCTCCCTCCTCCTCCTCCTCCTCCTGCCTCTAGTCTCCCTCCTCCTCCTCCTGCCTCTACTCTCCCTCCTCCTCCTCCTCCTGCCTCTAGTCTCCCTCCTCCTCCTCCTGCCTCTAGTCTCCCTCCTCCTCCTCCTGCCTCTAGTCTCCCTCCTCCTCCTGCCTCTAGTCTCCCTCCTCCTCCTGCCTCTACTCTCCCTCCTCCTCCTCCTGCCTCTACTCTCCCTCCTCCTCCTCCTCCTGCCTCTACTCTCCCTCCTCCTCCTCCTCCTCCTGCTTCTACTCTCCCTCCTCCTCCTGCTTCTACTCTCCCTCCTCCTCCTCCTGCCTCTACTCTCCCTCCTCCTCCTCCTCCTGCCTCTACTCTCCCTCCTCCTCCTCCTGCCTCTACTCTCCCTCCTCCTCCTCCTGCCTCTACTCTCCCTCCTCCTCCTCCTCCTCCCTCTACTCTCCCCCCTCCTCCCCCTCCTCCTCCTCCTACTGCCTCTACTTTTCCTCCTCCTCCTTCTATTTCTACTGCTTCTACTCTTCCTTCTCTTCCTCCTACTACTACTACTGCCACCACTCTCTTTCTTCCTCCTTCTCCTTCTACTCCCTCTACTCTCCCTCTTCCTCCTTCTCCTACTTTCTCTACTCTCCCCCTCCTCCTCCTACTGCCTCTACTCTCCCCCCTCCTCATCCTCCTCCTCCTCCTGCCTCTACTCTCCCTCCTTCTTTTCCTACTACTTAATCTATTGTTCCTCCTCCTCCTTCTACTGCCTCTACTCTCCCTCTTCCTCCTCCTCCTACTTTCTCTACTCTCCCTCTTCCTCCTCCTCTTACTGCCTCTACTCTCCCCCTCCTCCTCCTACTGCCTCTACTCTCCCTCCTCCTCATCCTCCTTCTCCTCCTGCCTCTACTCTCCCTCCTCCTCCTCCTCCTGCTTCTACTCTCCCTCCTCCTCCTCCTGCCTCTACTCTCCCTCCTCCTCCTCCTCCTCCTCCTCCTCCTCCTGCCTCTACACTCCCCCCTCCTCCCCCTCCTCCTACTGCCTCTACTTTTCCTCCTCCTCCTTCTATTTCTACTGCCTCTACTCTTCCTTCTCTTCCTCCTACTACTACTGCCACCACTCTCTCTCTTCCTCCTCCTCCTTCTTCTGCCTCTACTCTCCCTCTTCCTCCTCCTCCTACTGCCTCTACTCTCCCTCTTCCTCCTCCTCCTACTACTTGATCTATTGTTCCTATTCCTCCTTCTACTACTACTGCCTCTTCTCTTCCTCCTTTTCCTCCTTCTCCTCCTACTGCCTCTATTCTTCCTACCTCTCCTCCTACTGCCTCTACTTTTCCTCCTCCTCCTCCTACTGCCTCTACTCTTCCTTCTCCTTCTCCTCCTACTGCCTCTACTCTTCTTCCTCCTCCTCCTACTGCCTCTACTCTTCCTTCTCCTCCTCCTATTACCTTATACTACTATTACTGCCTTTACTCTCACTTCTCTTCCTCCTCCTGCCTCTACTTCTCCTGTTTTTCCTATTAGTACTAGTACTACTGCCTCTACTCCTCCTCCTTTTCCTCTTCTTCCTAATACTACTGCCTCTACTCTTCCTCCTCCTCCTACTGCCTCTACTCTTTCTCTTACTATTACTGCCTCTATCCTCCACCTCCCCCTCCTACTGCCTCTACTCTTCCTCCTCCTCTTCCTACTACTATCACGTCTCCTCCCAATCCTCCTCCTCCTACTCCTCTTTTTCTTACCTCTACTACTCTTCAATGTTATTAAATGCAGTACAGTATAAACATGTAGCGCCTGTATCGATCCGTAGCAGAGTCCTCGTGCGGAGTCCCGTGACAGAGGAGGAAAACTGCAGATAACGTGGGAGAACCCCAAAGAGTTGGAGATGTACATAAACAAGCTTCAGAATGTTGCAGAGAGGCTCTCCACCCAGAACAGGAAGCTCCGCAAGTGTCACGCCGACTTCACTGACAAGGTAACGAGGGTATTTAAATCTGAAGCTCCGTTATCAGCAGAAATCATCTGGACTTTTCCTGACGCTTAAAGGGGAAGAACTCTATGATTACATGTTCTGACTAATGAGCGTGGGTTTGTTGTGTGTGTGTGCATGTGTGTGTGTGCATGTGTGTGTGTGTATGTGTGTGTGTAGGTGGTTATGCTGATGGGTGTAGATCTTCTGAGGCAGCAGCAGCGGTGGAAGGAAGGATTGCAGGAGCTCAGGGCCGGATTCGCTACCATCGAGTCCCAGGCATGGGCGCTGAACATAAAACATCATCACTCACCACCAGAAATACTGATCGATCCCTGAATTTATCATTAATAATCTGTTAATTGTTAATAGATCACGAGAATGTTATATAACGCCTCATCATCAGTAATCACCTGACGTGACGCAGTAATGTCGTAGTCCAATGAGTGATGCTTTGACATGGAGATATAGTATCTGACCTGAACCAAGAGATGATGATGATGATGATGATGATGATGGTGTGGGCGGAGCTACATGTCACATTGAGTTTATCATTGTTCGTTATGTATGTGTGTGTGTGTGTGTGTGTGTGTGTGTGTGTTACAGGGTGTGCGAGCGAGTGATATGCATGCCTGGCGACAGCATTGGAACCATCAGCTGTATAAAGCCCTGGAGTTTCAGTACCAGGTCGGACTGGAGGCGCTCAACAAGAACCTTCCGGAAATGCACACAGACCTCGTGTTTAAGTGAGAATCCTTTTGTGTGTGTGTGTGTGTGTATAGATTGTTTTAGATTTTTGTCTGTATTAGTGGATGCTTTGTGTGTGTAACAATGAATTTGTATGTGTGTGTGTGTGTGTGTGTGTGTGTGTGCACAGGCAGGGCCGTGTGCAGTTCCGACCGGTGTGTGAGGAACTGCGCGTGAGGTACTACAGAGAGTTGAAGCGCTTCATCAGCATCCCCAATCAGTTCAGAGGAGTGTACGAGAGTGACAAGGGGGCGGAGTCTGTATTCACCGCCATGATCGACAACAACTCCCGAGCCTTCATCACCATCTACAGCAATGCCGAGCAGCTGTTCAGCAGACTGCAGCAAGTACAGGACAGGTTCAGGGTGAGCTCATGCGCATGCACACACATACACACACGCACACACGCACTCACGCACTCACGCGTACGCACGCGTTTGCACAACTACAAAGACCCTTCAACAAACATATTACATAAATATAACAGTAACAGGTATACATTTAATCAGGCAATACCTCTAAACTAGTAAAGTAGGAAATAAAGGGTTGCCAATTGTGGAAAAATTTGGCTCTACATCCTCTCAAGGTGTATTTAATTTTTTCAAGTTTTAAAAAAAACATGACATCCTTAAGCCACTGGGAGATGGAGGATATTTAGCAGACTTCCAATGCAACAATAACAAACGTCTTGCTAATAAGGACGTGAAAGCTATAATATCCTTCTGTATAGAATTAAGTGAAAGTGAGCAATCAGGAAGCCCATGCACATTTTATATTAAGTAAATAGTAATAATGAAAATCTAAATCATATCTACTGAGACAGGACGCTGTGGTGGCGTCTTGTACAGATTATTCATAAAAGGAAAATGAAAATCAGTGTTGTTACATTACATTACAAAATTACTGTCTTCAAAAAGTAATCAGTTACATTACTGCGTTACTTTCTGATAAAAGTAACTAGTTCTCGAATACTTTTCCATTGCAGAAAATGAAAACTCCTTTGTGCTTCCTCATGCATGTTGTTTTAGTCAAGACCTTTATAATTATTCTACCATCATCACTCAATGAAGTTTGGCCTATAATCTGTTAACTACTAATACCCCTATCTCACCTTCACGGTTTCGCGCGGTGGCCATAAGTACGGTACATCATGATTCACCGCGAGTTTCGGCGCTGTGATTAGGTTTCCATCTTTCTGCGTGTCGGTCCTCACATAGTCAAACCGCATAGGTGAGTTAGGGGTATAACAGCAGGAATAACAGAGGGGGCGGGGTATCGGGGGTGGGGCTTGTAGGATGACTTTCTCACACACACACACACACACACACACACACACACACACACACACACACACACACACACACACACACACACACACACACACACACAGAGGGTTACATAAATTGTCTGAATAACGGATTATATTAAAAAAAAAAAAAAAAAACTAAGTAACTGAGTACTTGAATGGCGGACCGAACGCGTTAGATTACTCGCTACATCAAAAAAGTAATCTGAGTAGTCTAACGCGTTACTTTGCAACCCGTTACACCCAACACTGATGAAGATAGACAGCTAGACCGACAGGCTGAAACGGTCACACAAGATGGATGACGGACAGACTGACACACAGACAAACATGATCGACAGACAGATAGAATAGACAGACAGGCTGTTAGACTCACACACAAACAAACTGACAGACAGACAGATAGATAAGTAGATATGCAATTGGTTGTGTTTGCAAAATGACAAAGTTCTCAAGATAAATTGATGAATATATGTCTAGATATGCATAATAATAGAAAGACTAAAAGAGACTGATCGAAAGATAGATATACTGTACAGTTCTGTTTTGTTCAGGCAGACGGACACAATGAGAAAAAGATATATACACTGAGAGACAGACAGGCAGCCAGACGCAAACACACACAGATGCAAAAAATAAATAAAAAAATAAATAAAATAATAAAATCATAATAATAATAAATTAAAAGCTGAATCGTATCTCCTGCGACAGGACACTGTGGTATTGTGATGAATAGAAGTAATATTTTAATCACGACAATATTCATATAGGAAACATGGAGATAGATAGACAGATAGACAGACAGGCTGACACGGACAAGCAAGACGGATGACAGACAAACATGACGTACAGACAAACATGACAGACAGACAGATAGATATATAGATAGATATATAGATCTGCAATTTTGTTGTGTTCGAAAAAATGACAAAGTTCTTAGGATAAATAGACTATAATACAGTAGATATGGTTTAGATATACATAATAATGTGTAAGATAATCAGGACTATCATATAGATATATAGATAGACTGACATGGTCAAACAAGATGACAGACAGACTGACACATAGACAGAGAGATAGAATAGACAGACATGCAGGTTCACAGACTAGATAAATAAATCGACTGACACAGACAGACTAGATAGGTGTTTAGATAGATATAAGGATAGATAGCCAGGGGGTCAGGGGTAGCTCAGTGATTAAGACACTGAATCATGGTTCGGAAGGTCCCAGGTTCAAATCCCACCACCACCAAGTTGTCCCTGTTGGGCCCTTGATCAACTGCTCAGATGTATAATGAGATAAAAATGTAAGTCGCTCTGTATAAGGGTGTTCGCCAGATTCAGAAAAAAATCTGAATAGTGTGTATTGAGACCGGACGATGAGGTGTTGTCCTGTACAGATTATTCATATAAGAAACATGAAGATGAACCCGACAGTAGGTGTGTACATAGTGTTTGTTAATTCTGTTCTGTTCTCACACACACACTCACAGCGGGCGTAATACCACATTTCAGTGTCGTACACATACAGTACAGTACAGAGGCGTAATTATTCAGACCTGTTTTTTTTTTAAATAAACAAATATCAAGTTCTATATTTAGAGCCAAGACCATAAACATATGAATAGTGATTTCCCATCACTCTGTCGTTTCTTACAGAACGTGCTTGTATTGTGCTGTGTGTGTGTGTGTGTGTGTGTGTGTGTGTGTGTGTGTGTGTGTGCTGGGACTTTCCCTATGCAGTGTTCAGCACACAGGGGCTACATCGGTGCGGTCCCATATGACTGGCATGTGTGTGTTTTTGCAGCAGGATCCCGTGTGTGTGTGTGTGTAAGAGAGAAAGAACATGCAGTACAGTCCTTTGCGTATGTGTGTGTGTTTCATCCCTTTCGCTTCCTCTTTCCTATCTTCTAAAGTAACTCTGACTCTTGGTTTCTGTTTTGTGGTTGAATGTATAAACTTCTTACTTTCCGTGATTTAAATCCACACATACACACACACACTTCCACTTCTCTCTGTGCTCCAGTGAACCAAACACCGAAATGTCATCGCACACAATTTCGACGCATCCGTTTCTGAAGCAGACGTGCGTCAAAACCGCACTTTCACACCCGAGTGATCTTCTGACAATTCTGGAATATCACCATGGCGTCCTCTGTAACCTTTCAAGTCAAGTCTGGTCAAGTCGGACCCTCCGTGCGATTTTCATGCACCCCAATGTTAAAACACTTGAAGATTTTCAAGTCGCCATGAGACGTCCGTTTCTATCGTGCTTTTAATTGTATCATCTACACCCTTAAATCAAATATGTAAAGCACAAATAAATAAAGTAAAGATTGTAAGTTTGTGTTGTGACCCTTATTTGTAACTCAAGGGACTTCACACAAGGTCAGAACCTCTCCGAAGTCCCCAACATATGAAACGAGAGCTCGTTCGTAAGTCCAATTTGTCCAACAAACATTGTCTAGTATACTAGGATACTAACACACTCGGTTTTACACATGTAATGGGTTTGATGCACGGGCGGCACCACAAACACGGACACGAGGCGAGGCCTTTCAGAGAAAGGGGTAATTTTATTAAGGTTCCTTAAAAAAAAAAAAAACGTAAAAGGAACTGAGGAGGGAGGAAGAAAAAGAGGGGAAGGAAAGAACTGAGGGTTGCACATGTAGGTCCAGGAGATCCATGCATTCATAGATTTGCCTCCAGCCGGGCTGAATCGGTCAGCCCCGCCCCTTCACAAATCGGCAGAATGAGATGCCACCTCGATAGGGAGCCTCCGGAGTGAGGGACGGGCGAAAATAATTTGGGCACATGACCGTCACTAGTTTACTACGTGCCAACACAGTAGACAATTCTCTCAATTATTTTCACTTTTGTTGCCATCATTATTTCTTGCCACTTCTTAACAGTAGTCCCAGCTTCATCTCCGCTGCTTTTACACTTTACGCTTCCGGGACATGTGATCTAACTTCCGGGATCGAACATGCGTTCGTATCTTCGAGCTAAAAGTTCATAACTCGAACGTTCGTATATGTAGAGGACTTACGGTACGTTAAGATAAATAATTCTATCATTTAACAAAAGAGTGTGTATGTGTGTGTACAGGAGTGGGTGGTATTGGGGCAGGTGGATATGGAGGTTCTGGTGGAGAAACACCTCCTCACAGTACAGGACTGGGAAAGAAACTTCAGAGCTCTCAAAGCAAAAGGGAAAGAAGCCGAGCGTCTTCCGAGGTAAAAAAAAAAAAAAAAAAAAAAAAACCTTTCGTACAGCACCTTTTGTTTCCCTTAACCGACTCCAAGTTTCTTGGAATAGTGAAGTTTTTGTGTACGGCACTTTTTGTTTATCATTTATGGAAGTTAGTTTCGTTTTATACAGTAATGACTATAAAGTAATCAGTATCTCAGCCCCAAATGTTTTATATCTTAGATAATACACTTCTTACTGTAGAGCTGTATTATGTTTACTGTTATTATGTGTGTGTGCGTGTGTTGAGCATGGAGAAGGTGGACTGCTTCACGGTGAACTGTGAGCCTGTAAAAGCTGCGATCGATGATCTGATCCAGAAGCTGTTCGACACAATGCTGACAGCGCTCAGGAAATCCATCCAGGGTAAAAAAAGAATTCAGATTAGTGTGACAAATCATAACCGTGTGCTTTTGAAGAGAATCATGCAAAACACAGACAGCGCAGCACTCCCACCTGCTGGATGAACACAGAAAACTTGCACTATCTATCTACAGACAGTATTTGTGTTTCTAATGGCATGATAGAGAGAGCCTTGTGTGTGTGTGTGTGTGTGTGTGTGTGTGTGTGTGTTTGTGTTTTTCTGCTGTCAGGTCACATACAGGCCGTAGACTCGTTTGTTAGCAACGGTATGGCTACGTTATCCACACGACCAGAGAGCATCGAGGAGATCGGAGAAGCCAACTCCAAACACAGCCAACTCCAGGCCCAGAAACCTGAGGTATTGACAACATTATTTATCATCTCAGAGGAACATCGAGCTCCATGGTGAAGGTGTGCTGAAGCTCACACATTGCTACTTTTTCGATACATCCTGTCTGAAGTTTTAATGATATCCTGCGCAGAGATTTGAACACGTAAATCAACGTTCAGTGAAGGTTATGTGAACAAGATGAAAAGTTCCATTGCACAGAAATGTACTACCCTTCAATAACGTCACTGTAATGTCGTGTGTAGGTGCTTTCTCAGTCCTAGCAGATGGAGAAGAACAGGGCTGTAACGTTAATACGTTAATAATACATTTTATTTATAATGCACTCTATATTTGAAGCAAATCTCAAAGTGCTACTTTGATTCGACCCAACAGCTCTGATAAAAAGCTACGTTTTAAGATCAGATTTAAAAGCATCAACAGTCTGTGGAGTCCTCAGATACTCAGGGAGAGCATTCCACAGTCTAGGTGCAGCTGAGCAAAAAGCCCGATCTCCCATAGTATGAAGCTTGGTCTTATGAGGTTTCAAAAGATGTACTGATGCAGAGCGGAGGTTGCGTGTGGACCTATGTGAGGTAATAAGTTCTTTGAGGTAGGGAGGGGCATCCCCATAAATAGACTGGTGGGTAAGAAGGGCAACCTTGTAATCAATTCCGAATGAAACAGGGAGCCAGTGAAGAGATTTAAGAATGGGCGTAATATGGCTGTATTTACGCCCTCTCATAAGGAGCTTTTGAAGTATTTTTCCAGTAGTCCCAATGAGAAGTGCATTGCAGAAGTCCAGCCTGGAGGAGACAAACGCATGGATTAACTTTTCCGCATCTGCAAAAGTGAGTGCTGGACGCAGTTTTGCAATATTCCTGAGGTGAAAACAAGACGTCTTACACAGATGTTCGATATGAGCCTCATACGTCAAATGAGAGTCCATTTTAACCCCAAGGTTAATTAGAGATGTTGACAATGGGATATCCTGACCAGAAAAGGTAATACTGGTGATGTTAGATGTCCTAACCTGGTGTGGAGTGCCTCCTAAAATACCTTCAATCTTAGAGCTGTACAGCTGCAGGAAATTTTGCTTCTCCATGACTTTATCTCCTACAAACAGATGGTCAAAGTGGCTGATGGCAGAGTAGACGAGGAGGTTGAATTTATCCTGAGGTAAAGCTGAGTATCATCAGCGTAGCAATGAAATAAAATACCGTGCCGGCTGATGATACAGCCCAGGGGAAGCATATACAATATAAACAAAGTGGGGCTGAGCACAGAGCCCTGAGGAACACCACAGGTGACATTGTGTTGTGCGTTGTGTGTATATTCTTAGTTTCAGTGAATTGAGAAGAGCAGGGCTGTAATGTTGCTGTAACATTGTGTATAGGTTCTTGCCTATCTCCAGCAGAAGAGAAGAACAGGGATGTAACCTTGCTGCAGTGCTGTTTGTAGGTTCTGTCTCAGTTCCAGTAAATGGAGGAGAACATGGTTTTAATATTGCCGTGATGTTGTCTGTAGGTTCTGACTCAGTTCTAGCAGATGAAGCATTCAGGTGTAGCTCATTGATTATGGCATCGGACTACTACGGTTCAGAACATCCCAGGTTCAAACACCACGGCCTCCAGGTTGCCCCTGTGGGGCACTCGAGGCAGGCCCTGTTTAATGAGATTTAAAAAATTGCAGAATGCCATAAATGTCAGGGCTGTGTAGGTTCTGTCTCATTTCCAGGAGATGAATGAGAATGTTGTCTGTAGGTTGTGTCTCAGTTCTTGCAGATGGAGAAGAACAGAACTGTAACATGTGACTGTTCAGTACCAGCAAGGCTGTGACATTGTGTGTAGGTTCTGCGTCACTTCCAGGAGATGAAGGAAAGCAGGGCTACTGTATAAAGTTATTGTTTCAGTACCAGAAGTTGAAGAAACACGGGTGTGTAATGTTGCTGTAACGTTGTGTGTAGATTCTGCCTCAGTTCCAGCAGATGGAGGACAAGAACAGGCTCCTGCGCTCGGTTGCAGGAGGAGGCGTCGACTCAATCAGCTCACTCAGAGCAAAATGGGACAAATTCGAGCTGATGATAGAGAGTCACCAGCTGATGATCAGAGAACAGGTATACACACACACATACACATACACGTTTACTGAACACGGTAGTGAATCTTAAACTTCTTAAATGTTGCTCTTTTTTTTTTTTACCTCTCTCTCTCTCTCTCACACACACACACACACACACACAGGTGGAGGTGATGAAGAGCAGCGTGTCGGGCCGGGTCAGCGTGTACTTACAGGAGCTGCAGAAGTTCCGCTCCCGCTGGGATCAGCTCCGCCCCGCCGATGATGTCATCGAGTCATGTGACCCCGACGCCTTGCAGCGCTGTGTGGAACGAGTGAAGGAGAAGAGGGAGGAGTTTAACGAGCTTGAGAACACGCGCACAAAGCTGCTGTATGACACACACACACTTTTAAAACCAGAGAACATCATAACAGATATTATTAATACAATACACAAGTGAAAGAATATTTTAGAAACTTGTTAGTAATGCTGCTTTGTTTATCTCTGCATGTGTGTGTGTGTGTGTGTGTGTGTGTGTGTGTGTGCGTGTGTGTGTAGGGAGGATTGTGAGCACTTTGGGCTGGATGTTCCAGATACGTCTCTCGCACTAGACACACTACGCGACCTGCAGCAGTGTTCAGAAATGTGGAGTCTGTATGAGGAGTTTCAGACCGCGCTAAACACCAGCACGCAGCAGGACTGGATCACCTTCAGGTACGCAGATGTTTAATGTCAGTATGAAGACTTTCACGGATTTAATTATTAACGCTGCTGAGTAATGCTAGCTAACCTTAGCCTTGAGATTATTCCCGCCAACCTACAGCTGTGTTTAGACTTCAAAAAAAAAATTTCACGCTGAATACGGACTGAGATAAAAACACTACGGCGAGCACAGAGTATGACGCTTTAATGTGCGGAGTGTGTTTCCCTCACAGGAGCAGGACACACGAGTTCGAGGAGGTTGTGTTCATGTGGCACGATCGTCTAAGGAAGCAGGAGGAGCACAACACCATGACGGTCATGCTGCAGAAAGAAGTGGACAAGTACAAGGTGCTGCATCAGTCTTACTCATTTTCTTATTTAACTTGAAGGTACTTTTTTTTCATTCAATTTGAGTATCGGTTTTATTTTTTTATTAATATGGATGGAATTACTGTTTACCTGGTTAGATTGATGATTACAGTCACATCAGAATCATACATACGTCTTACTTTAATACTTTCTTTTCAACTTAAAAAAAAAACTTCTATGTGACATGCCACTGTACTGTAATCATGTACTGTATGTAACAAACCTGCCACTCATATCTTGTGTCAGGTAGCTGGCTCACCCTTGCGAGCTAAATTCCGGACGATGAGTTGGTTGTTTGTCTTGCTGAAGAAAATCAAGGGAATTTGTACCACAGTTAAAGCGTCACGTCACATCAGGAACACATGCTGTTATTTGTAGTCACGCTGCATCATATGCATGAATATTTAGAAGTATTGAAATTTGGTGGAGTCACGTGGGTACCCCAAGCAAGATGGTGGCTCGCTAGATTGGCTCCTGCCCACTCGTTAATAATTATATAATTAATGAGGTATAATAGTTGACATTCCGGGTGAAATATGTTTTAAAATTGTCCATGATCCGGATTTTAAAGACCTAACCACGTTTTTGACGGCATTACAATGGCGACGACATCCAAATATTTCAAGGAGGCAAACCGCATGGCGACCAGACAAACTACACCGCTAACGACTGCTTCGAGATCACCCGAAAAGCAGAGTGACGAAAAAGTGAGCCTGGAAAAAGTTTTTGCTGAAGTAACTAAAATGAGCAAGACCCTTCAGGTAGTGGCAGCGGACACAATCGCCATTAAAGAGACAATGACGGAGTTAAAAGACACGGTAAACGGGCTGCAAGTCCGAATGGAGGAGGCAGAGGGCCGTGTTTCACAACTGGAGGATGTGACAGAGGGTCTGTCGACAGATAAACAAGCCAAAGAAAAAAAGATTCAAGTTCTGTGGGACCGGGTTCAAATACTTGAGAACCATAGTAAGAGGAACAATGTAAGGCTTGTAGGGCTGAAAGAAAAGTATGGGACGAACGGCACCTTGGAGAGATGTTTAAAAAGACTTCTGAGCGAAGGCCTGGGGATCGACATGGAAGGGGAATTCGAAATTGAGAGAGTTCATAGAATACCGGCCCCCATGCCGAGTGAGGATCAACCGCCGAGGCCGGTGCTGATTAGGTTTTTGAGACAGTCAGCGCGGGAGAAAGTGCTGCGAGTCGCGCGGGAGCGCCGTGGAATTGAATGGGAGGGTGCGAGATTATCCATATTTCCCGATATGACGCGGGAGCTGGCTGAAAAACGAAAGACGTTTCTGTCTGCCAAGAAATTATTACAAAAGCTAAATGTGAGATACACGCTTGCTTTCCCTGCTACCCTGAGATTTATGTGGAAAGGTACAAATCATAGTTTTACCAGCACTGAGGAAGCGGAGCGATTTATTAGCACACTGAGCAATGACAGTACATAAACAGGTATGCTCTTATAAGACAGTATTGCATATGGATGGTGAGGAACATATAAGTCAACCAGGGGTAGATAAACGCGAGTGGGTTTTGGGCTTTGGATGGTGGGCTGCCCGAGCAGCGTGCAGCTGGATAGTGACGTAATCGGCTGCACGAGCGGTGCACCACGGACCAATAGGAGTTATTTTTTGTTGTTGCGTGTTCTGTTTGCAACTTTTTCTTTTTTCTTGTTTTCATGCTACGGCTTTAAGACCGGAGATTGGTCTAAGCTCCCAGTGTGTGTTTTGAGGGAGCATTTTATGTTACTTTATTGTGTTTGTTTTGTTTCTTATAAATCATTCTTTAAAAAAAAAGGTTCGGTCATGACAAGGTTTACTATTAAGAGTTTGTTCTTACACAGGTCAGAGTATTATGTTAATACAGGTCTATATACACAACATTGGCTTTCATACTCCCTAATTTCTCTTTTTTGGTATCACATAATGTACTTGATATCACATAACACACTATGGTGGGGAATTATATAACATGCATGTCCTGGAATATAAAAGGCTGTGGGAATGCTATAAAAAGAGGCAAAGTTATGACGTACTTAAAACACCATAAAGTAGATATTGCATTTATCCAGGAAACACACTTCAAAGGGGAAGAGGCGCTACAATTGAAATATGGGTGGGTTGGACACGTGTTCCACAGCTCCTTTTCCAGTAAGCGGAATGGGGTCGCTATATTAGTCAACAAGAACCTAAACTTTGTGTTGACTGGAGAGACTAAAGACAAGGAAGGAAGAATGGTGTGCCTACAGACCACGATAAATGGCACCGTAATGGTGCTATGTAATATTTACGCCCCAAATACAGGGGATCCTAATTTTTTTTATCATTTAAATAAGACTTTGGGGGAAACGGATGGCCAAATAATACTAGCTGGAGATTTTAACCAAGTGTGGGATGCTTTTATAGATAAAAGTAAATTTAGTGGCCAAACATATCCCAAAGACAGAGCAGCAATTCATATGATGAGTGAAGATAATGGGTTAGCGGATATTTGGCGTTTGGTGAATCCACGTGAGAGGGAATACACTTTTTACTCACATTGTCATAAATCTCACTCCAGAATTGATATGTTTCTGATATCCAACACCTTGGCAAACCAAGTTACCCACTGCAAAATAAACGCTATCGCTTTGTCAGACCACGCAGCCGTGATGTTGGGTATTGACATTAATACATGCGATGAAGAGAGAAAAGGCAGGTGGAGATTAAACACATCATTGTTGTCCCATGAGGCCTTCAGTTTGTTATTAAAAGAAGATTTGAAATCCTTTTTCGAGATTAATACTGGTAGCACTGAAAAAAGGTCAACTGAATGGGAAGCTTCTAAGGCGTATGTTAGAGGAAAAATTATAGGCTATGCGTCTAAAAGAAAAAGAGAAGATCGGGCCAGAATACAAGAATTAGATAATAAAATTAAGAATGTTGAAAAAGAATTATCCCAATGTTTCTCAAATCAATTATATCAAAATATTTGTAAACTCAAATTTGAACTGCAGGAAATTTATAATAAAAAGGTGGAATATGCTCTATTTAGATTGGGAACTACTTTTTATGAGGAGGGGGAGAAGACTGGTAAATTGCTTGCGAGACAGTTGAAGCAAAAACATACATGTAATTTAATAACAGCTATTAAGAAAGGAAATACAATAGTAACATCAACAAGGGAGATAAACAACGTAGTACAGAAATTTTATAAAGAATTGTATACTGCTGACGTGGGTCTTAAACAGGAAGAACTGCTCAGTTTTTTCTCCAAGGTTAAAATGCCTAAATTATCCCCAGAGGAAATTAATATGTTAGAAGGTCATATTACAGAACTTGAAGTTAGAAAAGCCGTATCTATTATGCGGAATGGTAAGTCGGCAGGGTTGGATGAGTTCCCGGTCGAGTATTATAAACAGTATATAGACGTACTTGCACCCAAATTAACAGAAGTATACAATGAGGCATTTGCCAGTGGATCTCTTCCCTCCTCTTTTAATGATGCTCTTATATCGGTGATCCTTAAGAAAGATAGAGATCCCACTGAGCCCTCAAATTATCGACCAATAAGTTTAATTAATGTGGACTGCAAGATCCTTAGCAAAATTCTTGCGTTGCGATTGGAAAAGGTTTTACCCAATATTATAAACTCCGATCAAGTTGGATTCATGATGAATAGGTCATCAACAGATAACATGAGAAGGTTACTTCACCTAATTTGGCTAAACAGAGATAAAGCTGATCCAATCGTCGCGCTTTCACTTGATGCAGAGAAGGCATTTGATCGGGTTCATTGGGAATTTTTGTTCACAACTTTGTCAGGTTTTGGGTTTGGGCCTTGTTTCATCAAATGGATTAGAACATTATACAAAACGCCTAGGGCATGTGTGATCACCAACGGCAAAGTCTCTCCATCTTTTGATCTCACCAGGGGGACGCGACAGGGATGTCCACTGTCACCATTACTGTTCAATATCGTACTAGAACTGTTGGCCATTGCTATTAGGGATAACGAAAACATCCTAGGTGCATGGGGGGGAGACAAAGAGCATAAATTGTTTTTATATGCTGATGACATCCTGGCCTTGGTAAAAAATCCAGATAAGTCCTTATCTCACTTAATGGAGACAGTTCAATGCTACTCAAAAGTTTCCGGATATAAAATTAATTGGACAAAGTCGGAAGCCATGCCTATATCCGGAATATGCAATGCAAATATGGTAACTAGATTTGGCTTTAGGTGGAGCCCAAGAGGGATAAAATATTTGGGTATCATGATAAGCAGGGAATTGGAAGAGACCCCCACACTAAATTTAGGACCACTTCTACAAACCATAAGAAATAACTTGGAGAAATGGGGGAAAATTCAACTAACCTTATGGGGGAAGGTGAATATAATTAAGATGGTGGTTGCACCTCAGCTTAATTACATGCTTATGATGCTACCACTCACCATACCACAGCTGATCTTTAATCAATATGATACAATGGTTAAACATTTCCTATGGAATGGGAAAAGGCCCCGGATAAAGTTTAAAACATTACATGCACCTCGGGATAGGGGAGGGCTGGGATTATCAGATCCTCGCCTCTATCAGATATCCTTCGAAATGGCCAAATTGGCCAAACACTGGAACAATGATACTCAATTAGACTGGGTTATTATTGAGAAAACCTTGTCATGGCCATATAGCCCTATTGAATATATGTCTCAATGTTCAGATATAACCACAAACCCCATCATGAAGCACTCAAGACAGGTGTGGGCGAAGATTCACAAGATGCATAAATTATCACAATGTAAACAACCATACTCTTCCCTGTGGTATAATTCTATTATTTGTATTGGGAGGTCACCCATATATTGGAAGAAATGGCATATGAATGGCTTGCGTACCGTGTCAGATTTATTTGAACAGGATGCATTTATGTCTTATAATAATCTTGTACAGAAGTATAATTTAAAGGGAAAAGAACATTTCTGGAAATATCTTCAAATTAGAAACTGTGTCTCCACAAAAATTCAGCAAATAGACGAAAATCATGTCCTGGACTTTCTAAAACTGCCTCACCCCCAACAAAAAGCCTCCGTATTCTACAGGATGACCAACCATGTGCTCAGTAGTGACTGCATCAACTTAAAGAAAATATGGGAAAAGGACATGGGGATTGTAATAGGGGATGAAGAGTGGAAAGGAATTTTGTCAAACACAGGTAAATTTATAAGAGAAGCCAGAGGGCAATTTACACAGTATAAAATCACACATAGGTTTTATTTGACACCTCTTCGACTTAATAGAATGGGTTTGACACACAATGATGTCTGTTGGAAATGTCAAAAGAATAGGGGTACGTTTATTCATTGTATCTGGGAATGTCCACTTATTCAGCCTTTATGGCGCCAAACCTTAAATATTTTGAGTAGATGGCTTGAAACAACAGTCCCGTTATCGCCAAGGTTGTGTTTGCTGGGAGATAGGGCGTTGATGCCAAATATCACCAAGGGAAAGTTTGCAGTGATCATGACGGGGGTCTCTGTCATTTTGAAGCACTGGAAAACTCCCCAAATTCCACAATTTAAAGATTGGCTCAATATAATGACTAAGGCAACTTCGTACGAACGTCTGCTTAACAAACTTCATAATAAGAAGTGCGGGGGTTCCTACGGAAACTCCAATTTGGGAAGACTTTTGGAACTTTGTTACGTTGACTTTTCATGTAACACAATAACGTAAATAATTTTTTTTTTGGTCCTTGGTTAATATTGATCTGTTTTACCGTGGCCATTGTGTGTATTTTGACCTAACATACAGTATTTGTATTGAGTTGTAACCTGTGTTTTGTATGATATTATCATGTACCGAATAAATACAATAAAAACTTAAATTATAAAAAAAAAAAAAGTATTGAAATTTGTATACTCTGTGATAAAAAGAAAATGTGTGTGTGTGTGTGTGTGTGTGTAGGCTTTGTTTCCTGTGCTGAAATACGTAAGAGGTGATCACCTGTCTCAAGATCACTGGCTGGATCTGTTCAGACTACTCGGCCTCCCCAAAGGCACCACGCTTGAGAGACTCCTGTTCAGAGACTTGCTGGCCGTCTCACACATCATCATAGATAAAGCCCTGGAGCTTAAGGTGTGAGTGTGTGTGTGTCTATATATATATATATATAGAAAGGAGTGAGTGTGACGAAGTTACCAAAAGAGCTCATATTCTCCAGCATGCTCAGTAAAACCTAACAGCTGTTTTATTTACAGTACTCTGCAAAAGTTTTGGGAACATCCAGACAAAAGCCATATAATAATAATAATAAAAAAAAAAATTAATATAGCGCTTTTCCAGAGCTCACTTTACAATAAATGTAACAATGGAAATACAATACAAGGCCTAAAAGACAGATATGCAGAAGACAGGTGGATTAAACCAGACAGGTTCAGTTTAACGAATCGAAGGTTTGGAATTCTCTACCACACTCTCTCCGTTCTGTTAATACTGAGATGTTATTAACAGAACGGAGAGAGTGTGGTAGAGAATTCCAAAGTTTCGGTGCAATAACCCTAAACGATCTGCCCCCCGATTGAAGAGAGGCGGTACCGAGGGACAACAAAAAATCCAGAATTGGAAGAACGTAGTGAGTGAGTCGGTATGTAGGGGCCAAGCAAATTGAAAATTGAATGGCTAAGCCATTTAAAGATTTAAAGACAAGGAGAAGAATTTTGAATTTAATACGGTAGGCAACTGGGAACCAATGAAGATCTTTACAAGATTGGGGTTATATGGGCAGAGCGTTTGGTATGAATGAGTATTCTAGCCGCAGAGTTTTGAATATATTGTAATCTGGAAATAGAACTGGCAGGTAGACCAATGAAAGGGACATTACAGAAATCAATGCGTGATTAGATGAATGCATGAATGACGGTTTCAGCATCTTTGCTACTGATGAAGGGACGAGGTTGGGCAATACGACGTAAATAGTAGAATGCAGATTTGGTGACGGATTTAATGTGAGACTGAAAGGAGAGTATGGAGTCAAAAATAACTCCTAAATTTTTGACAGAAGTAGATGTTTTGATGTGAGAACCATTAATCTTACAATTGAAATTGGTGGAAATATTGTTGGTGAGTGCTGGGGTTCCAATGAAAATTATCTCAGTTTTGTCCATATTAAGTTTAAAAAAATTTAAGTTAAGCCAATCTCTAATGTCCTTAACACAAGCAGAGATTTTGTCAATTTGGGCAGGTGGAGTAGGTGTTCAAACAGAGTAAAGTTGAATGTCGTCGGCATAAAAGTGATAGTTAAGACCATGACGTTGAAGGATCACACCGAGTGGGATTATGTAAATTGTGAATAATAGTGAGCCAAGAACAGATCCCTGGGGAACACCTCTCTTCAGGGGGATGGTGGGTGATCGAAAATCCTTAACAGAAATGTAGAATTGTCATATCCAATGATTTTTTGAAAACATTTCTAAATTAAAAGAAACGTCTATAAAAAGCACTAAGTAATAACATAAACAATAAACGGTCAATATTTGGGGTAGAAACTCTTTGCTTGAACATAAGTGGTATTGTTCGATACAGATTTGTGCAGTATTCTAAGTAAAACAGCTGGGTTTTACTGAACATGCTGGAGAATAGGAGTTCTTTTGGTAACTTTGCCACACTCACTCCTTTCTATTTTCATGCAAAACCCAGGAGCCTATTAATATGTCGTTTTCTTTACAGGCATGCAAATATTCTTCTGTAATGTTACTTATTCATTAATTTTAGTGTATATTTGTAGGGAATGTTCTTGTACATAATAATGCAGACATAATAAACTTATACAACAAAATTTGTACTACAGATAATATGGTGCCTAAGATTTTTGCACAGTATATATATAGGTAAATTATACTACAATGAAAATCCGAGTCACAAAGCGAATTCCCTGAAAATCTACATTTTAAGCCGAGCTGAATAAGTACAAAACTTTCCAAACCATGACCTTATCCAAATCACAGAGCAAATCCTATGAATTGGATTTTTTCAAGCCGAGTCAAATCAAGTAAAGAGTTTGTTTGAACGCTGTATTTATTCCTTCCTATAGAGAACGTGGAGTAAAGGTGTGACATCTCATTTATTAAATAGATTTCAATCGCACACTCATAAGCGCATATAAAAAAATGTACAGTGCCATCTGAGGTAGTAAAAGTACACTGTTTTCTTTAATAGGGGCGTTTTCTATCTAACATTCAAAGTAGCATATCGCGTACCCTTTTCCCGTGGACTGATCACGATGAAGCGAAGCCTTTGTTACATCATGCTCTGCCAAATACACCCGTAAAAACACACAGTCAAGTACACCCTTTCATTATATATACAGTGGAACCTTGGATTGGTGGAAAAATAGTTAATAAAAAATATAAAGTAAAAATAAAACAAATGAACCTGAACTTTACCTTTAAAAATAATCGTAGCTCTAGTGATATACGAGTGAAGCACGTTAACCGAGACCGAGCATGGGAGACAATTAACCACAATTCCGCAGTGCGAGAAAAAATGTTGGCTTAGTTGTGATCATGTGACGTTCGGCATCAAAACAAAAGCGCATGCGTGCTACTTGATACTCGATGATACTTGGTCCTCATATATTAAGACTCGCTCCTTTATCAAGTCAAAATTCATAAAAATATTCGTAAACCGGGTTTCTAGAAATTTGAGGTTCCACTGTATATACACGCACACTCGATTCTCCTGTAGTTTTCTGTATTTGTTACTAAGCAGACAGTTAATAAATGGCTACTGTAGTGCCCAAAATCAGCGCTGATTATATTTCTGCTCCGAAAGCGTGTCATTTCCTCCAGACCAGGAACTAATGTATTTATCTATTGTAGAAATGCCCCTGTGAGTTATGGTACTGTGTCTTTTCTATTAATCTGTGCGTGTAGGACCTAAACAGCCGCGCCCATGCGGAGGTGAGTATCCGTGAGGCCCTGCGTGAGGTGGAGCTGTGGGCCGCCGGGGCGAGTTTCTCTCTCACCGAGTACACCAATAGCAACGGCGCTCACGTCAGCCTCATCCGTGAGTGGAGGGACGTCATAAATCAGGTAACAAAAACAGAGAGAGAACAAAAGGGGAACGAGGAGTTTCTGTTAAGTGTCGATCTGATCATGGTTTAACCGTTGTGTTCTCCTGGTTTGAGGTCGGAGATAACCGGTGTCTGCTGCAGTCTCTGAAGGACTCGCCATATTACCAGCGCTTCCACGATAAGGTGTCCCTATGGGAGACTCGGCTTGCCGACCTCGACGACTTCCTTCAGAGCCTCAACAGCATCCAGAGGAAGTGGCTCTACCTCGAGCCCATATTCGGGCGTGGCGCGTTGCCACGTGAACAGGCCCGCTTTCACAGGGTGGACCAGGACTTCAGGTCAGGGATCCGTTATGCGATCATGTGTGTGTAGTGAAGATAATATAGAGTGAAATGTCTGTACATGCCTGTTCCTATCAGCAACTGGCGTTCAAGTCACACCGGGACTTTTTGTGAGAAAACCTTCCACCTTGATGGTATACAAGCACTAGTGAAAGACTGAGTTAAGTGCTTTTTACTCTCAGTTCAGTTAGTCTTTACAAGCAAAAGTCCGGGTTTGACTTGAACACCCATTGTATAACAGCCTGTCTTTTTGATTTCCTCATACTCATAAAGGCTATTGCCATCAATTTTAATACATTTTAGCCCCTAATACAGGTCGTCCCTGACTTACGAACGAGTTCAATTCCGCGGGCATGTTCGTAAGTCGGATTTGTTCTTAAGGCTGACAAAGTGAGTCTTGTACGCTTTTGACACGGATATACATGTACAATGTAAAGCATCCCACACACACGCTTGACTAAAGCACTATTCGGACGGGACTAGTTTTACTGGGGGACGTTCGAGTTTGAATTTTTTTCAGCCGACGTCTGTCATTTCATGTATGGATTCGGACGGGACTAACATCTCCGTGCTTATTACGGCGGTAGGCGTGTCTGTGTTTTACATGTAGGCGTTGCACAAGACCACGTGTTGTGGATGAGGATTTTTACTGGAGCGTAGAAAGCAGAAACTCGAATACCGGCGCGCTAGCGATTGTACGGTAGTTCACGCTGACCGAAAAACACAAGAAAACGCGTTTCGGAAAAAAACATTTTCGGCAAACACAGACATTCGCATTCGGACGGGATTAGATTTCTCAGAATATCGCCGGGTTTGCTGAAAAACAGTAAGTAATTTGATCTGGAATTTTTACAGAGGTCGCGTGAGAAAAAGACAGACATAGCAGATTCGGACGGGATTAAAATCACAAAGTACCTCTGTGAAACAGAAATTTCTCTAACGTCAACCAGTAAAACTAGTCCTGTCCGAATAGTGCTTAAATCTCTGTCCGCTTTGCCACACTGCCATCATGTGGCCAAAAACTGTAACAGCGCCTCAGGAAATGAATCTCATAGATTAAGAGATCACACAGTGTTGTCTCTGCACCTTTAAATCACGGAGGAAATCCCGTTCGTATCTGCAGAGATTCATAACTCCAATGAAGTCAGGAGACAGAACCATGCTGAAGTGTTTCGCAGTTTTACAGGCATTGTTATGAGTGTGTATGATGTTTATGTTTGTGTGTGTTTAGAGCCATAATGTCAGATGTGCAGAGAGACAGCAGAGTGACGTCTCTAACCACGAGAGCGGGAATGAGAAACTCTCTAAACACACTCCAGGATCAGCTCCAGCGCTGTCAGAAATCACTCAACGATTTCCTTGAGGTGCTGGATAACACACACACACACACACACACACACACACACACACACACACACACACACACACACATTAACTGTTGTCTATAATTAGTTCACTAATTCATAGTTTTAATTCTGACAGAGGTGGAGTAGTCTCAAAGGAACGTTTTGATTTGGGACACAGCCTTGATGCGGCTGATATTTCTGTTCCAAATAGGATGAAATTAGGAAGATTTTTGTCCTCTGACCCCTGTGTGACCTTTGCAGGAGAAACGATCCGCGTTTCCTCGTTTCTATTTTATCGGTGACGACGACCTGCTGGAGATCCTGGGCCAGGCGACGACTCCCGCTGTCATCCAGACACACCTGAAGAAGCTGTTTGCCGGTAACACACAAACACACGTTTTTGTGTATACCTATGTTTCAGTGCTTCAGCTTTCTGAAATGTACGTGTGTAGGAATCAACAGCGTGGACTTTGACTCGAGCTGCAGCCGAATCATGGCCATGAAGTCACTAGAAGGAGAGACGGTGCCTCTAAGGAACACCATCACTATCTCTAATGATGTGGAGGTCTGACACACACACACACACACACACACACACACTCAAGTCTTAAGTTAAAATGTTATTTTTCACATGCAAACATACACAGTATGATATGCAGTGAAATGCTTTTCCAACTGTCCATGATAGAAAAAACTATTAAATAAAATTCTATAAAAATAAATAAAGAATATGAAATAATAATATAATAATAAAAAATAAAAAGAATATGAAAAAGAAAATATTCCAATCAAGAGTATAAAATAAAGTGTCAAATGACGAGCATCTGCAACGTGCCGGTTGATACAGAGAGAGAAAATGGATTTTTAACCTCTCTAATGAGACTTGCTTTTTACTTTATACGCACGCACACTTGTGTTATAATACATGCGCCCTGTACACACACGCATACAGACACAAAATAAAAGATGTTTTACGTGCACATACGTGGTCACTGTGTTATAGTAAACAGTACACGCACAGATGTTGATTATATCAATGAGAGATGCGCACTAAGACCAATTAGGGGAGACGATTACCCACAATTCTGCAGCGCAAGCGAGAGAAAAATCATTGGCTCAGTTGTGATCACGTGACGCACAGTGTCAAAACAAGAAGCGCGTGTGTGCTACATGATACTCCTGACATGGTCTACTCCGTAAACCAAGACATGTTCGTTTTTCAAGTCAGAATTTATTAAAAATCTTTGCTCGTCTTGCGGAACACTCGCAAACTGCGTTACTCGCAAACCAAGGCTCCAATGTATAATAATAAAAATTATACAAATGTAGAAAATATAGAAAACTTTTAGCTGGAAAAAAGAAACTATGTACAAGTAATAAAATACCACCACTAACAACCAGTAAATAGATAGAATTGAAATGGAAAAGCAACGTCCAGTCGTGAGCAGAACAGTGTGCAAAGTTCCAGGTGTTCCAGATGTGCTCTCTCGTCGTACAGTGCAGTATGTAATGAAGTTTTCTTCTGGTGTATTAGTTAGACAAAGAAATCACAGAGAGACAGGTTGAGTTACACACTTAGAAAGTCGTTACAACAAAATAATCAACAACGCGGAGGTGGTGGCGCTGAGTTCCTCTGACGACAACGGTTTGCGATAACAACACGTCCTAAAGTGTTTTATTCGTCTCGGCTGACAGACCTTTGAACTTTGTCTCAGTGAGGTTAACATCTTCCTAAATAAAGTGTAGTCCACTCAGACCCTGTGTGTGTTTATGTGTAAGGTGTGGCTCAGCGAACTGTCCTTCGAAATGAAGGAGACGCTAAAGGTCCTGCTGTGCGAGTGTGTGAGAGCAGTTAAGGGAGGCGGAGTCGACCCCAACCGCTTCCCCTCACAGGTAACGCCATTACAGTTCGGTTATATAATAAGTGTTATATTATATTGTCTGGTCATTTCTTTTCTTGTTCAATAATATACATGTATGGTTACATAAAGGGTTAAGTGATGTAAAAAGTCAAACCAGGACCTTTGATTGCGCAGAAAAACAGAACAAAGTCCTTAGAGTAAAAACTTCCTCTATTTCTCTATATAATCCCACGCTACACTAATGCACTTTTCTCAGCGTCTCAGTAGTGCTTGGACACCATCAAGGTAGAAAGTTTTCTCAGTACGCTGGAACTCATGATCAGACTGCCTGTCTGGTTCACGTCTGAAACGCCGGCCTCCCACAAACTCCTTAAGATGTGGAAATGGCTTGGAGCGAGGTCAGGACTATATGGTGGACGTAATGATGAACCTTGATGGTGATGAACCTTAATTCATCAGAAATGCCATCACAAGTCCCGGTTTGACTTGAACGGTCTTCATACGATATGGAATGGGATATAAACGTATAAATGTTGTGATCAGGAAAAGATTGAACCTAATAAATATGAATGGTATGTCAAGTACTATTATTAAAATTTTAAAATTTGAAAAAAGGAATGTTTTAATGTGTAAAAAGTGTATATTTTAGTTATAATAGTATTAATTATGTAGGATTGCGCAAAATATATCTAATGTATTTATTATGTCATATAAACCTTATGATTATTAAATAATATAAGATTAGATAACAGTTATATTGCAGGTCATTACTGCTATTACAATTAAACAGTGTAAGATAAATATTAATAAATTGTTAATGGTCTGATGAAATCTATGTTTGTGTGTGTGAACAGATCCTGTGCCTGGCTGAACAGATCCAGTTTACCGAGGATGTGGAAAGCGCCATCCGCGAGCAGAACCTGCACCAGCTGGAGCTGGAGCTGGCGGCTAAACTGGAGCACTACACTGACACCAACGGCCGCATCGAGTCTGCAGGTGCAGGAAATGTTTTTGTGTGTGTGTGTGCGCGTCTCTGTATCTTGTAGTGTGTTTAAGCGAGTTCAATCACCAGAGCCGCGCTCTGTGCCCGTATACTGTGTGTATCCAGAGTCCAGCGTGCTACAGTTGAAGCTGAAGGCTCTGATCCTGGACGTGATCCACAACCTGTCGGTGGTGCGGGAGCTCCTGGAGGCTCAGGTTTGCAGCACGGACGACTGGGTGTGGACGAAACAGCTACGTTTCTACTTGAACAGGGACCAGCGCTGCGCTGTACACATGGTCGACGCGGTGTTCAACTACACCTACGAGTACCAGGTACACACACACACACACACACACACACACAGACACACACATGCTGTTTAACGTATAAACGCATAATAGACCACAGTGTTTCTCTTTGTTTACATGCTTTGTTTTTCTGATTTCTTCTGTGCGTCAGGGTAACGCCCCTAAGCTAGTGCACACTCCTCTGACGGATAAGTGCTACCTGACGCTGACTCAGGCCATGAGGATGGGTTTGGGAGGAAACCCATACGGACCGGCAGGAACCGGCAAAACTGAGTCTGTTAAAGCGCTGGGAGGGCTGCTCGGTCGACAGGTGCTCGTGTTCAACTGCGATGAGGTACACACACACACACAATGCAGAAGAATATTGTTAAACATACACTTAGTGTCATGCTGTTATAGGTGTCATATTTATTTTGTTTCTTTCTTTCTTTCTTTCTTTATTGTTGTTTCGTACATTTTTACAAACATCGTCTGAAAACATTCACTCATCCAGTTTTATCTTCCACAAATAAATACAGTGGAACCTCGGATTGCGAGTAAAGCAGTTTGCGAGTGTTCCACAAGACGAGCAAAGATTTTTAATACATTTGACTTGGAAACCGAGCGCAAGTCTTGGTTTACGAGTGCCAAGTATCATGTATCACGCATGCGCTTCTTATTTTGAAACCGAGCGTCACGTGATCACAACTGAACCAATGGTTTTTCTCTCTCTTGCGCTGCGGAACTGTGGGTAATCATGTTCCCTGCTGGGTCTTAGTGCTCGTCTCTTACTGGTATAATCAACATCTGTCGTTAGTGCTATGTGTGTGCGCGCACGTAATTTGACACCAACACACACACACACACACTCTCTCTCTCTCTCTCTCTCTCTCTCTCTCTCGCCTTTACACCCCCCTCCCCCTCGGCTTCACACACACATACAGACACACACTCATTCTTTTCAAAGGTAAAGTGCTGGTTCATTTAAAAAAAAATTTTTTTTTACTTTACAGCAGTGATTCATAAGTGATGCTCCTTGCTAATTTTTCAGATAAAACATTCTTTCCACACGCACACAGCGCCTGCGCACATAAACAGAAACACTTATCTGTCGGGATTTACTCATACTTTTTTTAAAGGTAAAGTGCCGGTTAATTTGTTTTATTTTTACTTTATATATTGTATTAATTATGTTTATGTATTTAATGTTTTGGGCTGTGGAACGAATAAATAAGTTTCCATTATTTCTTATGGAAAAATTCTATTTGTTTTACGAGTGTTTTGGAATACGAGCCCACTTCCGGAACGAATTATGCTCGTAATCCAAGGTTCCACTGTAGCTCATCACAGGACACGTCATCATGGGAATTATTACAAATGTTTTAAATAAATCTGTTAACTTTACTGTATAAGATTGAACATGTTGAAAAAGTTACAGAAGCACAAAGGATTCAGTTTGTATTTCTGTGTGTGTGTGTGTGTGTGTGTGTGTGTGTATGTGTGTGTATGTGTGTGTATGTGTGTGTATGTGTGTGTATGTGTGTGTGTGTGTGTGTGTGTGTGTGTGTGTGTGTGTGTGTGTGTGTGTGTGTGTGTAGGGCATCGATGTGAAGTCTATGGGTCGTATCTTCGTGGGGTTGATAAAGTGCGGCGCCTGGGGCTGCTTCGATGAGTTTAATCGTCTGGAGGAAGCCGTGCTGTCTGCCGTGTCCATGCAGATTCAGGCCATTCAGGACTCGCTGAGACAGCACAGAGACACCTGTCACCTCCTGGGCAAAGAGGTAACACACACACACACGATTTCATGCCCAATTTGCCCATTCTACAATTTACTCAGCTTCACTAGAATGACTGATCGCTTCATGAATGATCCCTCAGTAATATATGGTGCGAGGGTGAGTCAAAAATTATCCGCACTCCGGTTGTACTGTAGAATTAAATTTAATTAACCTTTAGAAAAGACAGAGACATTATTTTGCAACATAACCTCCTTGTTTCTCAATACACTTCATCCATCCACCAAGAAGCCTTCATATTCCCTCATTAAAAAATGTTTACGGATGAGCACCGAGCTGTCTTCACTTCTTCATCAGGAGTGAATCTCCGTCCTCGCAGGGTTGCTTTCAAGGGACAAGTTACACATGAAAAGTCAGATGGAGCGAGATCAGGACTACAGGGAGGACGCTTTAACACCTTGACGATGTGAGCTGAAGCGTGCAGGCGTACATCGACACGTGAGGTCACGACGCCCTCGGATATCAGTCCTCTGCATTTTATCTGAGGTTTAGTCTTCAGCTCTTCAATAAGCGTCTCATTGTAACGAACACTGTTAATTGTCGAACCTTTTTCTTGATAATGTTCCAATACTTTTGGCCCTGGAGAATTCCAGAAAACTAAGCGTTGATGAATTTTCCAGCTGATGGTCGACTTTTGAAGTTTTCCTCGGTCTGTGATTGAGTGATTTCCATTCCGTACTCTGCTGTTTACTCTCAGGCTCGCAGTGATGAACCCATGTCTCGTCACCAGTAATGATTCTCTTTAAATAACTTTTTACCTTTCTTAGAGTATCGGTTCAAATCTCGTTTTCAGAAATCCAAACAATTCTGTCTGTGCTCTTCCTTAAGCGGTCCTTACCTTCATCAGGTACACCCTTGAACAGTTTTAATATAACCGGAGTGCGGATCATCTCTCACTCAGCCAGAAGTTCTCGTATTTTAAACGTTCAGACATGCAGGTGAGTCGTATCAGTCTTTATCTACAGATGATTCATAGAGGGAACTGTGTGTGTGTGTGTGTGTGTGTGTGTGTGTGTGTGTGTGTGTGCGCATGTGTGCATGTGTGTAGGTGGAGCTGGACCCAAACTCCGGTGTGTTTATCACGCTGAACCCCGCCGGGAAAGGTTACGGAGGCAGGCAGAAACTCCCAGACAACCTGAAGCAACTTTTCCGCCCCGTCGCCATGACAACCCCCGATAACGAGCTCATTGCCGAGGTCATCCTCTACTCAGAGGGCTTCAAACAGGGGAAAGAGCTCGCACGCAAACTCACTGCTGTGTTCAACCTGGCCAGGTTGGGATAAATAAGACACACACACACACACACACACACACACAGAGCTAAATGTACCATCCATAACTTGTACCAATACTGATACACATTTATATTACACGTGTGTGTGTAGGGAGTTGTTGACCCCTCAGCAGCACTATGACTGGGGACTGCGCGCTCTAAAGACGGTGCTGAAAGGTTGTGGGAATTTATTACAGCTCCAGAGGAAACAACACACACAAGGTACTATTATTATTATTATTATTGTTATTGTTGTTGTTATTGTTATTATTATTATTATTATTATTACTGCTACTAACGCATTAACCGTATGTCTGTCCAGTGAGCGAGAGTGTGTTGGTGGTGCAGGCTCTCAGGTTGAACACGCTCTCGAAGCTGACGTTCTCCGACAGCGCCCGTTTCGACGCCCTCCTCAGAGATGTCTTTCCTTCAGTCGACTTCAACGAAGTGCACTACGAAGAGCTGAAGGCCGCCCTACAGGGCGCGTACGAAGAAGCGCAGCTCGAGATCATACCTAGCCAGGTACACACACCAAGGGCAAAACTTTGGGGGGAAAAAAAGAAAGTTAGACTTGATGATCTTTTGAAGAAGATGCCATACTTTGTGTGTATGTGTGTGTGTGTGTGTGTGTGTGTGTGTGTGTGTGGGTGTGTGTGGGTGTGTGTAGGTGAGGAAGGCTCTGGAGCTTTACGAACAGATGAGGCAGCGGATGGGCGTAGTCATGGTCGGTCCGAGCGGCTGCGGGAAGTCCACCGTGTGGCGTGTGCTGCGCGCCGCGCTGAAGCGCCTCGGCGTCACGGTGCAGCACCACACCGTCAACCCTAAAGCGCTGAGCCGGCAGCAGCTGCTTGGACACATGGACATGGACACGCGCGAGTGGAGCGACGGAGTCATCACCGCCGCTTCCAGACAGGTCATCCGGGAGCCTCAAGGTGACGCACAACCTTCTCAAAAGCCCTCGCACACACAGTCACTAATCAGTGTGTCAAAAAGATCTCTATTTTTGTTTTTCAGTATGTTTCTCTGTCGTTTACTCTGCTTCTCTCTCTCTCTCTGTCTCTCTGTCTCTGTGTCTCTCTCTAGAGGTGAGTTCGTGGATCGTCTGTGACGGCGATATCGACCCAGAGTGGGTGGAGTCCCTGAACTCGGTCCTAGACGACAACCGGTTGCTGACGATGCCGAGCGGAGAGCGCATCCAGTTCGGCCCGAACGTCAACTTCCTGTTCGAGACCCACGACCTGAGCTGCGCTTCCCCCGCCACCATCTCTCGCATGGGCATCATCTTCCTCAGGTAGCATCACATCATCACACTCTTTACGAGCAGCCGAGCGAAGTGTAATAAGTGTGTGATGGTGTATAATATAATATGTGTGTGTGTGTGTGTTTGTGGCAGCGATGAGGACACTGATGTGAGCGCTCTGCTGAAAGCATGGTTGAGGAGAGAGCAGCTGGAGAACAGGGACAATCTGGAGATCTGGATTAACGATTACTTCCAGAGAGCACTCGACTGGGTGTTCACGCAGGTACGCGCACACACACACACACAGATACATACACACGTTTTACACATGTTATATACGCAAAAATACTTAATATACTTAATACTTTATACTGTTTCATAGTGACTATAGATTTTTACATAGATTTATAGTTACATCTAAGGTTTTGAATATAAGGTATATATACAGTATGTACAGCAGAATAAACAGCTCGGATCGCAAGAGTAATCTGAGAAAAAAAAATCACATTTTTTTAAATGTGTGGGAAAAACGAATATATTAAATATATCACTATAATATACCTGTAAATATACCTATAATTTCTGTCTCTCTAGGGCGAGTGTGTGGTAGACACCAGTCTGGTCGGTGCCGTCCTAAATGGATTGTCGCATCTGAGGGGCGTGAGCGAGCGGGGCGAGTTCATCGTTGGCTTGATCCGTGGACTCGGAGGAAACCTGCAGCTGAAATCACGACAGGGGTTCGCCAGGCAGGTCAGAGCTCACGTACATGTCATGTTGTAAGGGTGTGTGTATACTGTATGTAAACTGTGTGTATGAGATTTGCATAAAAATAGAAAGGAGCGAGTGTGACAAAGTTACCAGATAAACTCATATTCTCCAGCAAGCTCAGTAAAACCTACAGTAACAACTATTTTACTTATAGTATTGTGCAAATGTCTTGGGCACATACAAAAATATGGCATAAGCAAAAGATGCTTTTGAAAAAAAATTCTGCATAAAAGAAACTTCCATAAAGAGCAATAAAGGGTAATAAAATAAACAGTCAATATTTGGAGTGAAAACTCATTGTTCAAAATCAGAGTTTTAGACACAGATTTGTTCAGTTTTATAATAAAACAGCTGTTAGGTTTTACTGAGCTTGCTGGAGATATACGAGTTCTTCTGTAACTTTATCACACTCGCTCCTTTCTATTTCTATGCAAATCCCAGGAGCGTACATTAGGTTTTTTGTTTCCATCTGAAAACTTGTTTATCTCGTGCTATTTTTTTTCCAGCCATGCATATGTTTTCCTGAATTTTAAGTTATATATGGAAATACTGAATGATTTTGTACATAATTATGCAGACATGATAAACATATATAACAAAATTGGTACAGCATATAGTATGGTGCCTAAGACTTTTGCACAATACTGTGTGTGTGTGTGTGTGTGTGTGTGTGTGTGTGTGTGTGTGTGTGTGTGTGTGTGTGTGTAGGTTCTTACCTGGGCAGGCGAGATCCCTCCTGATCCACGGAACCCTCTGGATCTGTGCTACGATCCTGACTCTGGGCGCATGCGTGCGTATGAGCTGCAGCGTGGCGACGGAGTGTGTGTGGACGACTTCATCAGCATGCACACACTCCCGGTCATACACACTCCGCACACACAGCAAGCTGTGCATAGCTTCACACACTGGCTCCAGGCTGGACACACACAGCCGTTCCTGCTGGTTGGGCCTGAGGGCTGTGGCAAGGGGTAACACACACACACACACACACACACACACACACACACACACACACATATATATATATTATTGCATACACACATATTCATTGTGCATAGAGTTTAAGCACAGTTATGGTTCATTCACATCTGAGTAACATTAACAGTTATGCTGTGTGTGTGTGTGTGTGTGTGTGTGTGTGTGTGTGTGTGTGTGTGTGTAGGATGTTGTTGCACTATGCGTTCTCCAGGCTGCGCTCCACCCAGGTGGCGGTGGTCCACTGCAGCGCTCAGACCACCTCGCGTCACGTCCTGCAGAAACTCACCCACACGTGTGTGTGCATCAGCTCTAACACACACCGACTGTATCGGCCGCGTGACTGCGAGCGGCTCGTCCTTTACCTCAAAGACATCAACCTCCCCAAACCGGACAAGTGGGGGACCAGCAACCTGATCGCTTTCCTGCAGCAGGTTATTTATTTTATTTAAAACATCTCACACACGCACACACACACACACACACACACACACACACGCACACACACACACGCACACACACGCACCCACACACACGTCTAAACCTGCACTCACAAAAGGCCTCTGACAATCACGTGAACGTGATGAATAGGTCATGTGACTTTGCACAGTTAAAGATCTACAGTACAGCTGTTATCACTTTGGGTGTACTTACTTTTGTTGCCGGCTATTTTGACATTAATGGCCGTACAGAATGTCGAGTTATTTTCAGCTGAGAGTAAATCTATACTGTTATATATATATATATATATATATATGTATAAGTATTACAAGTATACAAGTACTAAAACATACTTGGCTGAAATTAGAGGGGTGTACTTACTTTTGTGTGTGTGTGTGTGTGTGTGTGTGTGTGTGTGTGTGTGTGTCCCTGTATCTCTCAGGTGCTGACGTATCAGGGCTTTTACGATGAAAGTCTGGAGTGGGTCGGTTTGGAGAACATCCAGATCGTCTGCTCGATGTCAGTCGGAGGCGCCGTGGGACGGCACGCGCTCACGTCACGCTTCACGTCTATAGTGCGCATCTGCACCATGGAGTGAGTCTCTCACACACTCGCACACACACACACACGTGACGAATTCATCTGGACTTAATGAGTTGTTTGTGTTTTTTTGTGTGTGTGTGTGTGTGTGTGTGTGTTTTTCTGCAGTTATCCAGACAGAGAGCAGCTCCAGACTATCTACAGCGCATACCTGTCACCTGTGCTGCAAAGAACTCTGGGTAATCATCCCACCTGGAGCTCTGTCGGGAAGATTCATCAGCTCGCCGGATCGCTGGTCCAAGTCTACGAGCAGGTCCGCTCCGATTGGCTGATGGATGACGCGTGTGTATATATGAGTTAGTGTAAGATCAATCCGACGTGTGTGTGTGTGTGTGTGTGTGTGTGTGTGTGTTTCAGGTGAAGGCTAAGTTGACCGTAGATGACCACAGTCATTACCTGTTCACTCCCTGCGTGTTGACCCAGTGGGTCCTGAACCTGCTCAGATACGACCTGACCGCAGGTGAGCGCTAATTACACAACGCTAACAGACGAGACGTTCGCAGTAGTGATGTCACTGTGACGCAGAATGTTTGAAGCTTGTATCGAGCAGGAGGGGGCGTGTCCAAATGAAGCCTCGCTTCGAGGCGCGTGTCAGTTCCCTCGGAGTCACCTGACCAACAACAAACGTTTGCCAGAATCACGTGACTGAATCATTATATTGGAGAGTTTTTCTTTTTAAATTTATGAATCAAGATTTAGGATTTTTCAAGAATATTTGTTTTTGCATTTCACAATGAAGGTCTTATATAATATACGAAGAAGGAAAATGCACACAAAATCTTTTGGCTTTGCGATGTTACTACCTAGTTGCTACACAAAATCTGTCCACTAGATGGCAGTACAATGAGACCTTGAATGAATCATCGACACCTAAATGAGGCGTCACCTGACCGTCACTAGTTTGCAGCCATCTACGTCAATGTTAAAGCTGACACACAGCGGAGCTCGTTAGAAATGGCTGACGTTATAGATCAGAAAAAGAAGAAGAAAAAAAACCTTCTCAACTCTTTGACTGATGGCTATTAGTTAGTAACCCAGTGTGAGTATCTACTCAGTGACGTAAATTTCAAAGCAGGTTTTGTATTTCGCTCTGGATAAGAGCGTCTGCCAAATGCCTAAATGTAGATATACAAGGGTGAGTGAAAAACTCTGTGGAATGTGGATTTTTTTTAATTAACGTTTAGAAAAGACAAAAACATCTCCTTGCTTTTCAATACACTTTGTCCATCCGTCAACAAGCTTTCGTGTACCCTCGTTAAAAAATGGTTTATTCTGAGCTGCGAGTCACGAATGCTCCGCTGTCTTCAGTCCTTCACCAGAAGTGAATCTTCGTCCTCATGAATTATTGTTCAGGGGACCTAACAGGTGAAAGTCAGACGGAGCGAGGTTAGCGAGGATGCGGTAATACCTCAAAATGAAGACAGTGTGTGAAGTTTAGTCTTCGCTGTAACGAGCACTATTTCGAATGGAAGAGGTTCTACAGGTACAAATTCAGAAGCGCGTCCTCGCATCTGAGTGAGAACAGTAATGAGGTGTGAACTTGAGCGAATGAGCTCGAAACTAATATCGTGTCTTTCTGTCTCTGTCACTGCTGCCGATGAGTGTATATACGGTACGTCTCATACACGTGTATTTAATCACACACCTTCACATGAGCCGCTCCACCTGGATGTGATCTAACAGGTGTGTGTGTGTGTGTGTGTGTGTGTGTGTGTGTGTGTGTGTGTGTGTGTGTGTGTGTGTGTGTGTAGGTAAATGCCTTACTCCCTCAGACTCCGTGCTGGAGGTGGTGGTGTACGAGGCTCGTCGGCTCTTCAGGGACAAACTGGTCTCAGATAAAGACCTGCATGTGTTCGATAACATCCTCAGCTCTGTCATCCGAGGAGACTGGGGCTCTGATGTGCTGGACAACATGTCGGGTAACACGCACGCACACACACACACACACGCGCACACGCACACACACGCACACACACGCACACACAGCGAGGACACACACACGAGCGCAATTATATTCATTTATAATTATGTGTTTTTTTGTCTCTCTCAGACACATTCTTTGTGACTTGGGGTGCGAGTCATGATGGGCGTGGTCACGGCAAGCCCCTCCCACTTTACGGGAAACCACTTGGACGTCTCAACTCCAGTGACCTCACAGAGGTTATTTCCAAGGTGAGACGGGGACTGTGTGTGTGTGTGTGTGTGTGTGTGTGTGTGTGTGTGTGTGTGTGTGTGTGTGTGTGTGTGTGTGTGTGTGTGTGTGTGGCTCTGTCTTGCTTTCCTGATCTCTCTTTTTGTCTTTCTCTCTTTCTATCAGTTTCTGATTCTCTCTGTGTTTTGCTTTCTCCATTTCTTTGCCTTTGTCTCCTTATATTTTTGTCAATTCCTCTTGCGTCCTCCCTGTCTGTCCTACTGTCCGTCTCTCTCACTCTGTCTCTGTCTCTTTCTGTCATTTTCTCCTGGTCCCCCTCTATTTTTTTTAAATAAATTTCTTGCTTTCTCTCTCTTTCAGTCTGTGTTGCTCACTCCATCTCTCATCTTGTTTTTCTCTCTTTCTGTCTCTTATTCTGTCTGTTTTTCTTTCTCTATTTCTGCATTTGTTCTTTTGTCTTTCTTTCAGTTTGTCTTACTTTCTGCATATTTTCTCTCTCTCTCTCTCTCTCTCTCTCTCTCTAATTATCTAAACTCTCCCTTACTTTTCTAAAAGTTAAATAAAATAATTGATACATTTATTTATTGATGTTCTTTAAACAATTGTAATAAACCCCCCCCCCCCCCCCTGCAGGGTGTTCTTCAGTATGAACGTGAGAACAGGGACTTGGACTTGCTGATCTTTCCCGAGGTGTTGGACTTGGTGTGTCGTGTAGACCGGGTCCTGTCCTCTCCGGCCGGGTGCGTGTTGCTAGCGGGTCGGAGCGGCGTGGGTCGACGCACGGCTGTTTGTTTGGTCACACACATGCACCGCGCCACGCTTTACACACCCAGGATCAGTCGCTCATACACACTCAAACACTTCAGGAGCGACCTGAAAACCGTGAGCTCTCCTCGTGGAATACACTGTCTCTCTGTCTCTCTGTCCATCTATCTGTCTTTCTGTCTGTCTGTCCCTTTGTTTGTCCATCAATCTGTCTCTTTCTGTCTGTCTGTCCCTTTGTCTGCCCATCTATCTGTTTATCTCTCTGCCTGTTCATCTATCTGTCTGTCCCTTTGTCTGTCCATCAATCTGTCTGTCCCTCTGTCTGTCCATCTATCTGTCTTTCTGTCTGTCTATCCCTTTTTCTGTCCATCAATCTGTCTGTCCCTCTGTCTGTCCATCTATCTGTCTGTCTTTCTATCTGTCTGTTCCTCTGTCTGTCCATTTATCTGTCTGTCTATCCCTTTGTCTGTCCATCAATCTGTCTGTCCTCTGTCTGTCCATCTATCTGTCAGTCTTTCTCTGTCTGTCCCTTTGCCTATCTATCTATCTATCTGTCTGTCCCTCTGTCTGTCCATCTATCTGTCTGTCTTTCTGTCTGTCCATCTATCTGTCTGTCTATCCCTTTGTCTGTCCATCAATCTGTCTGTCCCTTTGCCTGTCCATCTATCTGTTTTTCCCTCTGTCTGTCTATCCCTCTGTCTGTCTCTCATTCTCTCTCTCTCTCTTCCTGTCTGTCTGCCTGTCTGTCTCTTTCTGTCCCTCTGTGGCTGTCTCTCTCTGTCTTTCTCTGTCCCACTGTCTGTCTGTTAGTCTGTCTCTCTCTTTCACTGTCAGTCTATCCCGCTGTCTGTCTCTCTCTTTCTCTTTCTCTGTCCCTGTGTCTGCCTGTCTGCCTCTCTGATTCTCTGTATCTCTTTGTCTCTTTTTCTGTCTGTCTCACGGCCTCTCTGTCTTTGTCTGTTTTTCTGTTTGTTTGTGTATTTTTTAAATATCTATCTGTAATGTAATATCAGTCAATAAACATAAATACAGTATATTAACAGGTATAAAAGGTGTGTGTGTGTGTGTGTGTAGGTGATGCAGACGGCGGGTGTAGAAGGTCAGCAGACGGTCCTGTTGTTGGAGGATCATCAGTTTGTTCGTCAGTCTTTCCTCGAGATGGTCAACAGTCTGCTCTCTTCAGGTCAGTGTGTGTAACAACCCGTGTGTGTGTGTAAGATGTGTTGTGTATTCAAAGGAGCACCAGATAAGGTTTTATACTGTGTGTGTGTGTTAAAGGTGAAGTTCCCGGCCTGTACACTACAGAAGAGCTCGAGCCGTTACTCTCATCATTGAAGGATCAGGCAGCGCAAGACGGGTTCACTGGCCCCCTCTTTAACTACTACACACACCGTTAGTCTACACACCGTTAGTCTACACACACACACACACACACACACACACACACACACACACACACACACATTACTATACTAGCATGGTCACACTATTTTCATTCTATTTGTGTGTGTGTGTGTGTGTAGGTGTGCAGCAGAACCTCCATGTGGTTTTGATCATGGACTGCACCAATGAGAACTTCACCATCAACTGTGAAAGCAACCCGGCGCTATACAGGAAGTGCAGTGTGCAGTGGCTGGAGGGGTGGAGGGACAGCAGCATGAAGAAGGTACAGAGAGAGAGAGAGAGAGAGAGAGAGAGAGAGAGAGACATAACATGATGAAGAACAGGAACTGTCCATCCTCTTCGTCCTACAGACACTGCTACAAAAATGAAAACTTTACTAAATGAAATAGGCGGAGTGTGTGTAGTGAGAGTGTGTGTGTGTAGTGAGTGTGTCTAATTAGTGTGTGTGTTGCGTTGTAGATTCCTGAGATGTTTCTCTCGGAAATGGGGGAGGAGAAGAGCTCAGGAACAACACCAAAGAAGCACAAAACAGGTGTTGTGTGTGTGTGTGTGTGTGTGTGTTTATGTTTGTGTGTTCGTATGTTTGTGTTTGTGCGTCACCTCTAATGCCTGAGGTCCTCGTTCATGCATTGTGATTGGCGGCTGGTTAAGTGAAAGAGAGATCTGATTGGTCGTTGAGTGAGTGAGAGAGAGAGAGAGAGAGAGAGAGAGATTTTTGAATTATAATGAAATATTTCTCATGGCAATAAAGCACCTTTATATCTTGCATCTTGAGAGCTGATTGGTTGCTGAGAGAGAGAGAAAGAGCTGATTGGTTGATTGGTTGATTTTCCTCAGATTTCTTTCACTCGTTCCTGACGATCCACGAGTCGTGTCGTGATTACGGAGCGACGCCCAACAGATACCTGAGCTTTCTCAAGGTCTATCAGTCCATTTACAGCACGAAGAAGAGCGAGCTCACGGAGAGACAGCAGCACCTGCAGGTATACACATATATACACACACACACACACAAAGGTATAAGTTGCATATGTCTTTTTCATGTGTGTGTGTGTGTGTGTGTGTGTGTGTGTGTGTGTAGGCGGGCGTGGCCAAACTAAATGAAGCAAAGTCATTGGTTGATGAGCTGAAGAGGCGCGCGGCCGAGCAGAGCATGTTACTGAGAACCAAACAGGCGGAGGCAGACGCGGCGCTGCAGGAGATCACCACATCCATGCAGGTGTGTGTGTGTGTCGTGTGTGTGTGTGTGCCTGTTTTGCTTTAAAACTAGAACTACTGTAAAGTTCAGAACATGCCCAGTAGGAGGTGCTGAAGTGCTTCAACTTCATCTCATGTTCTACACAACTGCTGATATTTGCATCCTCTGTTGTGTGTGTGTGTGTGTGTGTGTGTGCGTGTGTGTGTTAGAATGCAAGTGATCAGAAGACAGAGATGGAAAAGCTGAAGGGAAGGATGGCTCATGAAGTGGCCAAAATAGAGGAGCGAAAAGAGAAGATCGATGATGAACTGAAAGAAGTCCAGGTAAGGACGGACACACACACACACACACACACACACACACATACACACAAACAAGCACACACAATCTAGCATGGAAGTATAAAAGTGCCAAAAATCCTCAAAGAAAAAAAATTGCATGTTGAATTACATGAACTGAACAAAAACTTGTTGGAATAAAAAAAATTTAGATTTTTTTTCTGAATTGCAATTTGATCTGAATGGGAAAAAATCCTTACAGCATTTATAATGCTCAGCAATGTGATTTATCATGGTTGAATATTTCAAATTAAACTGTAATTCAAGCATTTAAAAATACTGACCTCGTAAGTGTTAAAAATACACTTCCGAATAATTTTCGGTAATGTACAGTCACATTCTTGCATTTTGTTGCTTAAACAAAAAAAAGTAACAGTAACAATGTTGAAATAAAGAAAAAGAAGCACTAAAAACACCAAAAAAAACAATCAAATGCTCTGTACCTTTCACACATTTGAAACCAATTATATATAAACATCAAAAATAAGTGGCGATCAGAAAGGGATCAATGTTTAAATAACAAATTACAAGAAATAAATCCCGTAACACTCAAAAATTACACACACAAGAGAAAATTCACCATCATGTAAAAACCCTTCTGTCCATCAAACTGATTTTATTTGACTGTAATACGTTTACTCCTGTGAGGAACTTGATTTATTCTGTTGAAACTTTTGAAAAAGTTTTGAAACAAGTAAATCCAAATTCAGTTGTAAAGTTCTTCTAGTTTTTAATGTTGAATAACAAAAACTGACTCTCGCCATGAATATAGCTGTAGACACTGCCATAGTGTTTAAAAAGAAAGAAAAGATATATATAGTAAAATGTTTTAATTATATTCTTTTTTTAAATGTTTTTTTTTTTTTTTTTTCAAAAAACATGACGATCATGCTTACTCTGGTTTCCTCCCACAGTACAAAGACACGCAGAGTAAGCTAACCGGCTTTCCCAAATTGCCCATCGTGTGTGATTGTGTGTGTGTGTGTGTGTGTGCTCTGTGATTGATTGGCACCCCATCCTGGGTGGACCCCGCCTCGTGCCCTAAGTAATCATGATACTAAGTATAATTTATTTTATGCAACACACATTTATTCAGTACTAAGTCTGGTGACCCTCGCTCAGTTCGTGCTGCTTGATTACTTCCTTAAGATCACGTACAGAAATTCGCCACAGAATTTGAGAAAAGAAAATGCCACCCTATTACCGACCATGATGATATTCGCATGAAAAGCATCGCTCTCGTGTTTGAATGAAAGAATTGCGCGGCTTTGCTTTGAATAAAGTGATTACAGCGGGGAAAGAATTTTAGCGCACCACAAGTGCTCTTCCTGTGAAGATCTCAGATTCTTTTTTCTACCTAAACTTTACTACCTGAATTTGTGAGGTTGAATTTTTTTTCCAAGGTTGAAAAGAATTTTAACACTTGAAAATATGTTTGAACAGCAATTTAACAGGGCAGGGGTACCTCAATGGTTAGGGCATTGGATTAATGATCATGAGGTTCCAGGTTCAAACCCCACCAGCATTAAGTTACCACTACTGTTGGGCCCTTGAGCAAGGCCCTTAATCCACAACTGCTCAGATGTATGATGAGAATACCAAATGCTGTGTTGTGATGTAGTACGGTCAATATTCTTGACTTTTTAAAAGCTTGAATTACATTTTCATTTGAAATATTCAAAGACAATAAATCACAGTGTGAAAATTTCAAGCATTTTAAATGCTTTAAGGATTCAGGTCAAATTGCAATGCAGAATTTTTAGGGCCCAAGCACTATGACATCAGCCCTATGTTGTCATAGTGTGTGAAGGGCCTTCTTGTTTTCCTTAGGATTTTTTTTTTTTCCCACCCTTTTGGACTTTTCGGGGGTCTTAACATGCTCAAAAACTCATGAAACTTGGCAGACAGGTTGGAATCTGCTGATGCCTGAGAGTCTCGTGGCCAGGGGCCCAAAGGGGCCCACACACGAGATTTTGCTGCCTAGCTCATACACACTTTCACCTAGGCACACGAAACTCGGTACACATTTAGAACAACTTTCGCGCTGCATGTCCTGGGCTAAACTCAACAGGATGCCGGTTATTTTCGGTCGTTCGCAGAAACGCACCCAATGGATTTTGATATACTCCTCCTAGGGAAATTCTACAATTGCTACCAAACTGGGCCAAAGAGATCTAAAGACATTGAGGATGCAAAATTGCGGAGGGATTTTTGATATCTCAAACGGGTCAGGCGTGATAATGTCTTAAACGTACGCCGAAAAATGATTAATAACTTTCTGTGTGGCATTATATTGAGTGACATTATATTCAGTGACACCTTCTGTGACATCACACACACACACACACACACACCATAATGCACTCAACAAATATTTAGGGCCCAAACTGACATTAGCCCTGTTTTAACACACGGACACATCTCACACACTAACACACTAACACACACATCACTAATGTTAATACACTCAGACTCAAACCATACACACAAACAAGCACAAACACAAGCACATTTTCTCGTCACACACAGACTGACACATCTACACGTCACACACTCCTCTCCCTCACTCTCACACACACTAACCCTTACACATTAATGCGTGCACACACACACGCACACACACACACACAAACCCCTCTCTCATGACGCGCACACACACACACACACACACACACACACACACACACACACACACACACACACACACACACAAACCCCTCTCTCACGACGCACACACACACACACACACACACACACTAGTGCACTCAACAAATATTTAGGGCCCAAACTGACATTAGCCCTGTTTTAACACACTAACACACACATCACTAATGTTAATACACACAGACTCAAACCATACACACAAACAAGCACAAACACAAGCACATTTTCTCGTCACACACAGACTGACACATCTACACGTCACACACCTCTCTCCCTCACTCTCACACACACTATCCCTTACACACTAATGCGCGCGCACACACACAAACACACTCATACATCACACACATACACACATACATACACCCATATTACAAATGTTTACACTCACGCACACACACACCCCTCTCTCACGACGCACACACACACACACACACACACACACACACACTAATGCACTCAAAAAAATATTTAGGGCCCAAACTGACATTAGCTTTCTTCCAGCACCTGCGGCCTATTGTACACACATACACATCACAAATGTTAACACACACAAACACATCTCACACACTAACACACTAACACACACATCACTAATGTTAATACACACAGACTCAAACCATACACAGAAACAAGCACAAACACAAGCACATTTACTCGTCACACACAGACTGACACATCTACACGTCACACACCTCACTCCCTCACTCTCACACACACTAACCCTTACACAATAATGCGCGCACACATACACACACGCACACACGCAGGCATTCTGCATGCACACACACAAACACACTCATACATCACACACATACACACATACATACACCCATATTACAAATGTTTACACTCACACACACACACACACACCTCTCACGATGCACACACACACACACCACACACACACATACACACACCCCTCTCTCACGACGCGCACACACACACACTAATGCACTCAACAAATATTGTGTGCAGGTTGTGAGGTGCAACCGAGTGGCGATGGCTTTTTCGATGTCTTAAAACACTCGAATAACACACAGGTTGTGCGGTGCGCCCGGGGTGGGAATGGCACAGGGTGCTTGGGCCCGTCATCGTTGCTTGCAACTATATTTTTTATTATAGTCTTGCAACTATATTTTATTTTTTTATAGTCTTTGTTCAGTTCACATAATTCAACATGCTATTTTTTTTTTATCACAGTCTTTATTGGAAATATAAACAAGGTACATATACATACATACATTTGTACACTATTTTTTGTCTACCCATACCTCTCCCCCCACCCCACAAAAAAAACAGCCAGTCAGCAGAAAAAGAAAAAAAAACATTTTTATTAATTAATTACACATCAAACAAAAAAAAAAGGAAAGAAGGAAGTATTAGAAGCGGAAACTAAAAAAAAAAATTTTTTATTACAGATCCAATTTATGTTTCCAATTCTATATTTTCAAAATGGCTCATAAATGGTTGCCAGACATCATAAAATTCCTGAGTGGATCCCTTTATAGAATACCGAATCTTTCCTAGATGAATAAAATACAAGACCTCTTTAATCCAGTGAGCACCCACACGGTGGCGATGGCTCCATGCTATTTTTCTTTGAGGAATTTTGGCACTTCCATAATCTAGACTAAGCTCTTTATTTTCCATCACGGCTGCTTCCATAACTTAATAAATTTGTGTGTGTCTGTGTGTGTGTGCGTAGCCCCTGGTGGAAGAGGCAAAGCAAGCTGTTGGAAACATCAAATCCGAGTCTCTGTCTGAGATTCGCTCGCTGCGAATGCCACCAGACGTCATCAGGGACATTCTGGAGGGCGTGCTGAGGCTCATGGGAATATTCGACACTTCCTGGGTCAGCATGAAGAGGTGCGGCCCCAAACACTTGTAGTCAGGGTGTCATTTGAAACTCATTTTATTACTTGTCTGAAAAACAATGTCCTGGATATAAGAAGAAATTAACGTCTTGTATTTGATTATCATTTCTTTTCTACTCGTGATGAACTCATGTTACCGTATCTGTGCTTCGAATTCATTACCTGGTACACCGTAATCTCTGCCCACCCTCCACCCCAAGTAACAAATTATAGTTGCAGGCAACGATGAGTGGGCCAATGCACCCTGCACCACTGCCACCCGGAGAACCAGAAAGACAGTTAGCAATAACATTACAGAGGAACCTTGGATTACGAGCATAAGTTGTTCTGGAAGCAGGCTCGTATTCCAAAACACTCATAAACCAAATCGAATTTTCCTATAAGAAATAATGAAAACTCAAATTATTTGTTCCATAGCCCCAAAAAATAAATATATAAAAATAATTAATACAATATATAAAGTAAAAATAAAATAAATTAACCTGCACTTTACCTTTAAAAAAAGTTAAAATAAATCCCGACAGATAAGTGTTTCCGTTTGTGCGCGAAGGCACCGTGTATTTGTGTGTGTATGTATGTGTGTGTATGTGTGTGTGTGGAATTAGGCCCTTCCCTCGCCCCGTCTTACACAGTAAAACTCCTCCTCCCTCCCCCCACCTCGCTTTTTAAGTTTCACAACAAACACACACACAACGGAAACACTGTTTTAGGGGTGTAAAGGCGAGAGAGTGCGTGCGCGTGTGTCTGTGTGTGTGCCTGTGTCAAATTACCACGAATCCACCGTGCCGCCTAAATATGGATCTGTCTCTAGAAAAACAAACTTCATGTTTTGAATGACATAAGGAATGAAAAGAGAGAGAGAGAGAGAGAGAGAGAGAGAGAACTATGTTATGAGAACAAAAGCTAAAACTGTGACTTACTAATGAGAGCCAGTTTATTTAAAGCACTCAGGGCTTCTAACGATGGTGATTAAACCTGTTACTGCATGTGTTCATATGTATATTAATGGATCTGTGGAAAAAGACTTAAAGACCCAATTCCTCTGCTTTAAGTGAGTATATTTCCATGCAGTAAATGGAGACGTTTTCCTGAGAGTGTGTGATTAAAGTACGTTACACAGAGGTTAGTTCAATCGTTAAAGCGTTTAATTATTTACTTATCCGCTAAAGGTATCTCGCTAAAGTGAGGACAAATGGAGTTGTGACAGTGATACAAAAAAGTAGGTTATATAGACTTGTACTTTTTGGTTCTTCTTTATTTTTTCCTTCCTTTAATTTTTTTCTAAAAACACTAGTTTTTTTTTTTTTTTTTTTTGGCGCTTAGTATTGTCTCTACTGTGCATTTCAGTTTCTTGGCTAAGCGTGGAGTGAGGGAGGACATCGTGACGTTCGACGCCCGAAACATCACGCACGAGATCCGGGAGAGCGTGGAGGAGTTACTGCACAGGAACAGGGCGTCGTTTGATCCGAAGGCGTGTCTCTCTTTCTTTCTCTCTCACTCACACATACACACACAACTCAGAATGAAGTGGAGGCTAATAAGAAACTTTTCTCAATTCTGAAATCAAAATAAAACTAAATTATTAAAATGTGTGTGTGTGTGTTATAGAACGCAAAGCGCGCCAGTGCAGCAGCTGCTCCGTTAGCCGCATGGGTGAAAGCGAATGTCCAGTACTCTCATGTCCTGGAGAAGATCCAACCGCTGGAGACTGAGCAAGCCGGACTGATGGAGTGTGTACATTCTCACACACACACACACACACACACACACACACACACACACACACACACACACACACACTCAAGCATGCAGACAAACGTCTCCATTACCCTACTTTTCTAACATTTCTGTCTCTCTCTCTCTCTCCATGTCTGTGTGTCAGGAACCTGCGTAAGACGGAGAGCCGGATGAGTAAACTGGAGGCGCAGCTCAACTCTGTTGGAGAACGAGTGGCCGAGCTGAAGGACAAGTAAAAACTGTTCAACACTCAGTGTGTACAGTCGTGGCCAAAAGTTTTGAGAATGACACAAATATTACTTTTCACAAAGGTTGCTGCTAAACTGCTTTTAGATCTTTGTTTCAGTTCTTTCTTTGATGTACTGAAATATAATTACAAGCACTTCATACATTTCAAAGGCTTTTATCGACAATTACATGACATTTATGCAAAGAGTCAGTATTTGCAGTGTTGGCCCTTCTTTTTCAGGACCTCTGCAATTCGACTGGGCTGCTCTCAATCAACTTCTGGGCCAAATCCTGATTGATAGCAACCCATTCTTTCATAATCACTTCTTGGAGTTTGTCAGAAATGGTGGGTTTCTGTTTGTCCACCCGCCTCTTGAGGATTGACCACAAGTTCTCAATGGGATTAAGATCTGGGGAGTTTCCAGGCCATGGACCCAAAATTTCAACGTTTTGGTCCCCAAGCCACTTAGTTCTCACTTTTGCCTTATGGCACGGTGCTCCATCATGCTGGAAAATGCATTGTTCTTCACCAAACTGTTGTTGGATTGTTGGAGGAAGTTGCTGTTGTAGGGTATTTTGGTACCATTCTTTATTCATGGATGTGTTTTTGGGCAAAATTGTGAGTGAGCCCACTCCCTTGGATGAGAAGCAACCCCACACATGAATGGTCTCAGGATGCTTTACTGTTGGCATGACACAGGACTGATGGTAGCGCTCACCTTTTCTTCTCCGGACAAGCCTTTTTCCCAGATGCCCCAAACAATCGGAAAGAGGCTTCATCCGAGAATATGACTTTGCCCCAGTCCTCAGCAGTCCATTCGCCATACTTTTTGCAGAAGATCAATCTGTCCCTGATGTTTTTTTTGGAGAGAAGTGGCTTCTTTGCTGCCCTTCTTGACACCAGGCCATCTTCCAAAAGTCTTGGCCTCACTGTGCGTGCAGATGCGCTCACACCTGCCTGCTGCCATTCCTGAGCAAGCTCTGCACTGGTGGCACTCCGATCCCACAGCTGAATCCTCTTTAGGAGACGATCCTGGGGCTTGCTGGACTTTCTTGGACGCCCTGAAGCCTTCTTAACAAGAATTGAACCTCTTTCCTTGAAGTTCTTGATGATCCTATAAATTGTTGATTTAGGTGCAATCTTAGTAGCCACAATATCCTTGCCTGTGAAGCCATTTTTATGCAATGCAATGATGGCTGTACACGTTTCTTTGCAGGTCACCATGGTTAACAATGAAAGAACAATGATTTCAAGCATCACCCTCTTTTAACATGTCAAGTCTAACATTCTAACCCAATCAGCCTGACATAATGATCTCCAGCCTTGTGCTCGTCAACATTCTCACCTGAGTTAACAAGACGATTACTGAAATAATCTCAGCAGGTCCTATAATGACAGCAATGAAATGCAGTGGAAACTTTTTTCGGGATTAAGTTCATGGCAAAGAAGGACTATGCAATTCATCTGATCACTCTTCATAACATTCTGGAGTATATGCAAATTGCTATTATAAAAACTTAAGCAGCAACTTTTCCAATTTCCAATATTTATGTAATTCTCAAAACGTTTGGCCACAACTGTATAATGCATTTGGAACACAGCCAAGGGTTCCAATCTGGTCTTCTTAAACCACACGTGTGTAGTGAATAGAAAGAGTGTTTAGGACGGAACCAAAACGTGGAACATAAATCACATCAGCATGTTTTGGTAAATTTTTTACTAAAGACTCCATTCCTATTTTCTGATGTGTGTGTGTGTGTGTGTGCTGTAAAGGTTCCAGTGTCGTACCACAGAAGCGGCGAAACTAGAAGCGGACGTGAGCAGAGCTCAGGAAACCATCAGCGCTGCCGAGAAACTGATCCGCCAGCTGGACGGGGAACACACCCGCTGGAGCACACAGGTGTGTGTGTGTTTGTGTGTGTGTGTGTGTGTGTGTGTGTGTGTGTGTGTGTGTTTGAGTCTCTATTAGCACATATATTTCAACTACACGTGTCACATTACTGTGTGTGTGTGTGTGTGTGTGTGTGTGTGTGTGTGTGTGTGTGTGGGTGCAGGTGAACGAGATTAGCGAGGAGCTGAAAACTCTTCCTAAGCGCGTCCAGCTGGCGGCAGCGTTCATCACGTACCTGTCCGCCACACCCGAGGATCAGCGCAGAGACACGCTGCACAGCTGGATGGAGCACGCCGGACTCCACCGTAACACACACACACACACACACACACACACACACACACGCCGGCTTTCAGTTTGCGTCTCCGTGTTGCTTTTCTTTCCCCGATTCATAAGCGTGACCTTCCCGTGTTCTCGCCCACAGAGTTCGATTTACGTCACTTCCTGTGTTCCGAGAGCGAACAGCTGATCTGGAAGAGCGAAGGACTGCCGTCTGATGACCTGTCCATGGAGAACGCCCTTGTTATCCTGCAGGTACACACACACACACACACACACACACACACACACACACACACACACACACACACACTCGAGCGGAAGAGACACGACGATGTCTGGGCCCTTTTTCTTCATATTGTGTCATAATATCAGAGGGGAAACAGTGGGGGGAACAGAATCGCTGGGGAAAATTCCACAAACCTGAAGAGATGCATCAAGGCATCCCATAATAATCACCAAGGAAGTCTTACAGCCCCTTTGTGGTAATTCTGTTTCCTTGTGTGTGATGTATTTTATTTTACTTTATTTTATAGCTAAACCATTGCCAAAAACATTTAATTGACGAAAAGTGATCTCTGACTAAAACTAGACTAAAATGCCCAGTCGACTAAACAAACCAAAAATAAAAACGCACACACACACACACACACAGACAAAAAAAAACAAAAATAGGACAAGATTGACTAAATACGATAAACACTAACAGAGACATTTATCTCAGGACTCCAGGACAAAATTAACACTAGTGTGTGTGTGTGTGTGTGTGGGTCCCGCATTGTTTAATGACATGCTCACTGTTAATGCATGTGTGTGCCTCTGTCTGTCTGTCTGTCTGTCTGTCTGTCTGCCATTTTCATGCCACATCCTCAGATCACTGCATTAAAGAACCGGGTAAGACCACACACACTTACACGCACACTCACACACACACTCACACACAAATAAATAAATAAATACACACATACTGTACACACAAAGGATGTCTATTTATGGTTTTATTATCCATCAACCCTACATCCCTGTGTCTTGTTTTGTTTTGTTTTTGTTGTGTTTTTTGCTCTGTGTGTGAGTGAGACTGATCCTGAGTGTACAGTATGTGTGTGTGTGAAAGAGAGAGAGAGAGAGAGAGAAAACAACATACTCTTACTGTGTTTAAATAATGAATAATTTAAGATATAATTATAACTGCTTCCTCTTGGTCTTTCTCTCCAGAGCGTGGCGTGTCCCTTCCTCATAGACCCTTCCTCTCGGGCCACTGAGTGGTTACGCACACACTTAAAAGCACATCGGTTAGAAGTCATCAACCAACAAGTATATACACACACACATACACACACAAACATCCTGGTACTCATCTGTAGCCTTTTATGTTACTGTTCATCTCTTTGATCTCTCACTTTTTTTTTCAGGACTCTAATTTTATGACATCACTGGAGCTGGCGGTGCGCTTCGGGAAAACGCTGATAATTCAGGAAGTGGAGGGAGTCGAACCCGTGCTCTATCCTCTACTGCGCAGGGACCTCATCGCCCAAGGTGACTCCACTCGTCCCTCCATTCCTCCTCTTACGCGTCCACCCTTTTCCTCCTATTCACCCGTCCCCGAGTGATGTCTCTTTCCATCCATCACTCCTGTCATCTATTAGGTCGTTATTCTGTCACTCCCTAAAATTTCACCTCATCATTCTTACAGTACGCTACGCCTCGACTCATTGTTGTCATTTATTTATAAATTTTTTCCTCCCCGCTTCAGGTCCTCGTTACGTCGTCCAGATCGGAGAGAAAGTCGTTGACTACAACGAGGATTTCCGTCTCTTTCTGGCAACCCGCAACCCCAGTCCTTTTATCCCCCCCGATGCGGCTTCTGTTATAACGGAAGTCAATTTTACCACCACAAGAGCAGGACTACGTGGGCAGGTAACACACACACGCGTACACACACACACACACACACACACACACACACACACACACACACACACACACACACACACTCAGAAATGCACAGACACAAAGCACAAAGGACGTGATCCTAATTATAGAGAAGTGTTCCAGAGAGTACCATTGTGAAAGGGTGGTGATTACAAAAATTATATAATGATTATAGAATTAAGTGGTGATTATACGGTTGTGTAACACCTGTGTGTGTGTGTGTGTGTGTGTGTGTGTGTGTGTGTGTGTGTGTGTGTGTAGCTGTTGGCGTTGACCATCCAGCATGAGAAACCGGAACTGGAGAGGGAGAAGACACGACTGTTGCAGCAGGAGGAGGAGAAGAAGATTCAGCTCGCGCTGCTGGAGGACTCGCTGCTGCAGGTGATCAAGCACGACTATATATATATATATATATATATATATATATATATATATATATATATATATATATCCGCCTTACTATGCAAATTAATCACATGACCAAGTCATGACCTTTTCCCATAATGGCTGTGTGTGATGACGGGTGTTTAGCACGGATAATAGATCGACTGAGGGAACATCACCATGTGTGCTGAAGGGCAGGTTTCATTATAAAAACCTTCTCGATCTTCTAGATTCAAGTTTAAATAAAACCAAATTTGTTCAAGTTCAAGGTTATTTGTCATTTGCATGTCAACACACGGCCAACAATACAATGAAATGCTCGGGACGAGGAAAGCCAGAAATGTCTTTGTATTGTTGGACGTGTGTTGACATACATATGACAAATAAACTTGAACTTGAAACTTAAATATATCTGGAAGATCTAGAAGCTTTTTATAATGAAACTTGCCGTTCAGCACACCTGTGATGTTCCCTCAGTCGAGAGAAGTTGTGTGACAAGCTACCTTCAAGGGGAACTATTTTTATAAGAGTACATTAAATGTAAGCTGTGGGAGTGGCGGCTCAGGCGGCTAAGGCTCGGGTTTGGGTTTGCCACACCCCCCATACTACACCCAGCCACTGCATGCGGTGCCGGTCCCATTTGTAAGATTTTAATTTAACATCTGTTAAACGTTAATGTTTGAGATATTATAAAGAGATTCCTCTAAATAGTTTGCCAGGCATTTCTTTATTCCAACATTGCATGTTTATAATACAAGTAAATCTGAGTATTTTAAAATTGTGGTTAATCGCAGGCTAAGATTAACTAGATTAAAAAAGTCGGGAATCCACATACTTTTGGCCACAGAGTACTTCTTTTCCTATTCCTCCCCGTCACTAGGGGGCTCCCACACACATTAAGGCTACTACTACGACTCAGCCGGGAGGGTCGAAGACTATCACGTGGTTCCTCCGAACCACGTGACGTCAGCCGACCGCATCTTTTCGAACTGCTCGCTCACTTACCATTGGGGGCGGCGTAACACACCCGGAGGACAGCGCTATCCGCTCCTTCCGCTTGCGTGAGCTCACAGACGCCCCTGATTGTCTGTAGAGCCGTGATTAATGTGGGAGCACTAAGTACCTCTCATCCCTCCCCTCTGAGAGAGCTCGGGCAATCAGCTCCCTCTAGACCTCCGGCTGCGAGAGGTTACAGCACCACCCGGGAATCGAACTAGCGATGTCTGGATCTCCACTCGGAGACACACGCCATACAGTATTTATAACGGTAAAGGTGACCAGGTGTACGGAGCAATAGCATGCTATCAGTATGTCTTGATGTCTTGATGACGGTTTGGGAGTCAGGTGCAGTAAACTCTACTCTACTGTACACATTTTGCTAGATATGGAAAATACAAAGTTGCCCTAAAATAGACACATTTGTGTACTTCCCACATTAGAAAGCGAAGGATACTCACCAGTCCCAGGCCGACTGCCTTACAGATGGACTGTTTCCCACTGGACTGAGAGAGGGTTGCCTCCTAGAAGCAAAAAACTGACAGTTTGTGTCTTACCGTACGGCTCTAACTGTCCTCAGCTCTGAACCCGAGCAGAGAAACATCATTCTATTTCGTTCATATTTCTATTTTCACCCTCGGATCGTTAAGAACAAACTCGTTCTCGTAAGCGAGACTTGAGTTCTCGGGTGATGCCGTCACCTCTCGCAGCCGGTGGTCTTCTACTTTTAACTACACGGTAACGGTAAGAATTTTCTTAATTACACTAACTGTCGGTCACCAGTCACGGTTAGTTAGGTCTGAAACACGGTTCGTACAAGTATGTGCCCATAGACACTTCCAGCTACACAAGGCCGGTTATGGACATAGTTGCGCCCACGAGTTTGTCACCTGAAGAAGCCTAACATGACACAAACATGAACCGCATTCTCAGCATTGACACTTGGGGCACTATAGCAAGAAACAACAGAGAAGAAAGCTGATCTTGTTTCCTTAGGTTAACTTCCCTAACTTTGGGAACGATCTGAGCGCTCAGTAGATTGAACTCCATCAGTACATAATCAGTACACACATATTAAGTATACAGAGCTGTAAGTCCCCAACCTACGAATTCCAGTCGAAGAGTTTGTTCGTTAAGTTCAATCTGTTCGTAAGTCCATCAAACATTGTCTAGGTACTAGGATAATAACACGTGCCTATACACAGTATAAAACCAACATGGTCCATGATCTCACGAGAATCGTGCCGATGATTGTACCGTTGAACGATCCATGTTAAAAGAATGAGCGATCTCAATCATTTTCACTTTTTTGGGGGGGGATTTTCCCCCTGATTTTCTCCCTAATTTAGTCGTGTCCAATTCATCCCCGTCACTAGGGGGCTCCCACACACATTAAGGCTGCTACCACTCAGCCGGGAGGGCCGAAGACTATCACATGTTTCCTCCGAACCACGTGACGCCAGCCGACCGCATCTTTTCGAACCGCTGGGCGGAGTAACACACTCGGAGGGCAGCGCTATCCGCTCCTTCCGCTCGCGTGAGCTCACAGACGCCCCTGACTGGCTGTAGAGCCGTGATTAATGTGGGAGCACTAAGTACCTCTCATCCCTCCCCTCTGAGAGAGCTCGGCCAATCAGCTCTCTCTAGACCTCCGGCTGCGAGAGGTTACAGCATCACCCGGGAATCAAACTCGCGATCTCCGGATGATAAGGCGAGCACTTTACCAAATCATTTTCACTTTTGTCTCCATCATTATCGTTTGTCGCTTCTTAGCAGTACCAGCTTCATCGCCGCTGCTTGTTTCCGGACATCCTGGGATGCAACCATGCACGCTCGTGACAACGCCGAACATGTGATCTAACTTTTGATCGAACATGTTTGCAGAACGCATGTTCATATCTTTGGATGTTCGTATGTAGGGGAGGGACATCCAGTCTCTTGATTTGATTTGAACATTGCTGTATCATGCAGTACCGGAGCATTCTTCACAAAGTACTGCACATGAGCACGATATCGGATCAGCACCAGTACCAGTACCAAAATCATTGGTTTCTGGTATCATCAGTATTTTAAAACATACATGTGTATGATGTCTTTGTGTGTGTGTGTGTGTGTGTGTGTGTAGACTCTGGCCACAGCTCAGGGAAACATTCTGGAGAATAAGGAGCTGATCGAGTCTCTGAACCAGACGAAGGCGAGCAGCGCCCTGATACACACCGCGCTCACAGAATCACACAGACTGCAGGTCTCGCTCCACCAGGTGAGAGAGTAATGCAGTAACGCAGTAATACGGATGTCCTCTAGGGGTCAGCAGAGCTGTATCACTCACCCGTCTCTCTCTCTCTCTCTCTCTCTGTAGGAGAGTGACGCCTATTTGCCTTTAGCCGAAAGTGCCAGTAAGATGTATTTTGTAATCACGGATTTATCACGCGTCAACAGCATGTACTGCTTCAGCCTGGCGTCTTTCATCAGAATCTTCCACAGAGCGCTACAGACTCAACAGGTACGGTACGCACAGAAACACACCGCTCTGGATCTACAGGAGCGTAAATCCCTGCACCCGGACAGCACAGAAGACTCTGATACATTTACGTCACGGAAAAAAAAAAATTCTCCATAGAGCATCATCAAACGTTCCCCAGGGTTCCATCCCAAACCAAGTGAACAAACACGTCCATGTAGCGATCTAACCAAAAAAAAAAAAACAATCGAGTGTCGTTAAACATCAAAACAGGAGGGGAAAAAAATAATGGAGATCTCAGGGAATTTGCGTGTGGATGTGGTGGGTTGGGTGGGGTGGAATATTTCACAATCTGCCGAGTGGAGACGCCTTGTGGTTAACTAGAGAGAGCTCAGAGGAGACGAGGTGAGACCGGTTAAAACCTGACAGGAAGGCTACAGGATCTATAATAAGACAAGACAAGACAAACTTTAATCATTCCAGAGAAAATTCTTTTGCAAGAGACCGCTCCAAGATTAAAGAAAGGAAAAAAGAAATATATATATATATATATATATATATATATATAGCAATGAAACTGAAAGACTGGTCAGTTTAGTGTTGGTGTTTTCATGGCTAAATCTGAGCAGCCTGGTGGCCGATCTTCATTGATTGCACATTCCACCAGAGTGTGAAGGTTTAATTAGCAGAGTAGTAGCACAGTTTTGCTTAAAATAAATTGCAATGCACACAACATAAAGGGAGGCATGTCAGAGTTCAAAAAGAGGACAAATTGTTGGTGCGCGTCTCGCGTCTCAGCAGGTCTTTGTGATGTATCAAGAGCCACGGTATCCAGGATAATGTCAGCATACCACCGAGAAGGACGAACCACATCCAACAGGAGTAACTGTGGACGCAAGAGGAAGCTGTCTGAAAGGGATGTCCGGGTGCGAACCCGCATTGTATACAAAAAACGTAAAACCACAGCTGCCCAACTCATTGCAGAATTAAATGTGTCAACTCAGTTTCCACCAAAACTGTTCGTCTGGTGCTCCACAGGGTCAGTGTACATGGCCGGGCTGCTACAGCCAAACCTTGGGTCACTCGTACCGATGCCAAACGTCGGTTTCAAAGGTGCCAGCAGCGAAAATCTTGGGCTGTGGACAATGTGAAACATGTATTGTTCTATGATGCGTCCACCTTCACTGTCTTTCACACACCGTAACTCTCCCGGATGTGGGAGAGTACACGCATGTAAAAAGTGCAGTAAGCAACGTTAACTAGGTCACTGGTTTATTGTACGCAAGTCCACCATTGCACAAGATATCCTCATGAACAAAGCTGATATCAAATCAAGGAGACGAGCACACAGACCATGACATCATCGGTGATGTCACAACGAGCCAAACAACCTTAAACTGCGTTCTGTGCATGTGGACTAAAATAAAAATCTCCCGGCTACGCCTGGACATGGCCTGAATAACTTCAATAAATCAGCATTTGGTGGAATAATAATCCCGAGTTGCAGTTACAGCTTTCATGTGTTTTGCCTCTCCACCGGTTTTTCACGTTGGTGTTGGGTAACTTTATACCAATCTTTCTGCAAAAAAAGCAAACAGCTCAGCCTCACTTGATGGTTTGTGATCCTCCGTTTTCCTCTTTATTCCATTCCAGAAGTTTCCGCAGTAAATTACTGCTCTCTTATTTTTTTCCAGAGCTGTACGCAAAGAAATGAAGTAATAAATAAAGTAAAATACAAATGTAAAAAAAGTACAGAAACCAGATTCGAGTAATATGATACGTGACACGATGTTGCTAATCGATATCACACGGTAATAAAAATCACTCTTTACAACCGCGCCGAGCGGAAAAGCATCTCAGACTCAAGAGCTAAAGTCAAAGCTAATGAGCAAAGAGCAGGAATCCGCGGCTAAACACGCCCTCGCGTTACCGCTCGCTCTCCGTTTTATTTGCTGTTTACCCGAGACCGGTGTTTCTCACTTGGTTAATAATTAAGTTTGTTTAAATTATAAATCTGTCTAAGTAGCTATTAAATATTAATCACATCCTTCGTTTTAATTACACCAGGGGGATTGATTTTGTGTGTGTGTGTGTGTGTGTGTGTGTGTGTGAGTTCAAGTACCTCAAGGGGTTCATGTACCACTGTGCACAGTGGAGGTTTAGCTAATGAAGCGTTTTTGTTTTAATATCTGAGCAGAAATAATCGTGATGCTCTCTGTGTGTGTGTGTGTGTGTGTGTGTGTGTGTGTGTGTCAGGATTGCGACAGCACCGAGGCGAGGATCGCAGCCCTGGAGGCGTGTCTGAAGAGCATGGTGTACGAATACGTCTGCCGCTCACTCTTCAAGGTGAACACAAACACACACACACACACACACGGTGTTAGGGTTCATTTGACGTGTGTGTGCTTCTGGGGATTTAAACTCACAACCTTGTGATTAAGTCAGGCCCATGACCACTAAACAAACTCTTGCTTTCCTGGACTGAGTGTGTGTGTGTGTGTGTGTGTGTGTGTGTGTGTGTGTGTGTGTGTGTGTTTATTGATTCATCAGTCCTCAGTGTGGAACAGAGAGTGTGTAAAGAAAGGGGACAGTAAATCTAACAACAGCTGCTGTGTCCATGCATCTGTGAGTGAGGGATAAAGTGTGCGTGCGTGTGTGTGGGGAAGTTTGTGTTTTCGCCTTCAGACCTGGGTGTGTGTTAAGGACAACACACACTCGAGAGTGCCTCACTCACCAGTACTAAAGTATTAGCTTGAGTTTTAGTCTGTGTATAAATTGTGTGTGTGTGTGTGTGTGTGTGTGTGTGTGTGTGTGTGTGTGTGTGCAGGTGGATCAGCTGATGTTTGCGCTGCACTATGCCAAAGGGACACAACCGGAACTCTTCCAGGAGAACGTACAGCCAAACACACACGCTTCTGTCATATACACACCCAGAGCTCTTAACACTAAAATACTGTGAACATGTGTTTATTATACACACACACTTGAGGACACACACATACAGTACACTGCACACACAGCGCTGTTTAATTCTCCGATCTGACTGTTCACACGGTTTTCTGCTAACACGCTGTCCCAGAGCATAGGGAAGGAGTCTCCAGTTTCAGGGATTTAGCTGTAGCATTAGCTTCAGGACAGAACCCGCGTCCTCAGTGACTCGACAAGCGGCTGGAGGTCACATAAGGTGTTAATGTAACTGTACAGTCGTGGCCAAAAGTTTTGAGAATTACATAAGTATTGGAAATTGGAAAAGTTGCTGCTTAAGTTTTTATAATAGCAATTTGCATATACTCCAGAATGTTATGAAGAGTGATCAGATGAATTGCATCGTCCTTCTTTGCCATGAAAATGAACTTAATCCCGAAATAAACTTTCCACTGCATTTCATTGCTGTCATTAAAGGACCTGCTGAGATCATTTCAGTAATCGTCTTGTTAACTCAGGTGAGAATGTTGACGAGCACAAGGCTGGAGATCATTATGTCAGGCTGATTGGGTTTGAATGGCAGACTTGACATGTTAAAAGGAGGGTGATGCTTGAAATCATTGTTCTTTCATTGTTAACAACGCGTGCAGTCGTCATTGCGCTCCATAAAAATGGCTTCATAGGCAAGGATATTGTGGCTACTAAGATTGCACCTAAATCAACAATTTATAGGATCATCAAGAACTTCAAGGAAAGAGGTTAAATTCTTGTTAAGAAGGCTTCAGGGCGTCCAAGAAAGTCCAGCAAGCGCCAGGATCGTCTCCTAAAGAGAATTCAGCTGCGGGATCGGAGTGCCACCAGTGCAGAGCTTGCTCAGGAATGGCAGCAGGCAGGTGTGAGCGCATCTGCAAGCACAGTGAGGCCAAGACTTTTGGAAGATGGCCTGGTGTCAAGAAGGGCAGCAAAGAAGCCACTTCTCTCCAAAAAAAACATCAGAGACAGATTGATCTTCTGCAAAAAGTATGGCGAATGGACTGCTGAGGACTGGGGCAAAGTCATATTCTCGGATGAAGCCTCTTTCCGATTGTTTGGGGCATCTGAGAAAAAGGCTTGTCCGGAGAAGAAAAGGTGAGCGCTACCATCAGTCCTGTGTCATGCCAACAGTAAAGCATCCTGAGACCATTCATGTGTGGGGTTGCTTCTCATCCAAGGGAGTGGGCTCACTCACAATTTTGCCCAAAAACACATCCATGAATAAAGAATGGTACCAAAATACCCTACAACAGCAACTTCTTCCAACAATCCAACAACAGTTTGGTGAAGAACAATGCATTTTCCAGCACGATGGAGCACCGTGCCATAAGGCAAAAGTGAGAATTAAGTGGCTCGGGGACCAAAACGTTGAAATTTTGGGTCCATGGCCTGGAAACTCCCCAGATCTTAATCCCATTGAGAACTTGTGGTCAATCCTCAAGAGGCGGGTGGACAAACAAAAACCCACTAATTCTGACAAACTCCAAGAAGTGATTATGAAAGAATGGGTTGCTATCAATCAGGATTTGGCCCAGAAGTTGATTGAGAGCAGCCCAGTCGAATTGCAGAGGTCCTGAAAAAGAAGGGCCAACACTGCAAATACTGACTCTTTGCATAAATGTCATGTAATTGTCGATAAAAGCCTTTGAAACGTATGAAGTGATTGTAATTATATTTCAGTACATCACAGAAAGAACTGAAACAAAGATCTAAAAGCAGTTTAGCAGCAACCTTTGTGAAAAGTAATATTTGTGTCATTCTCAAAACTTTTGGCCACGACTGTAGACGGATAAAAAGTCATGAAGGAAATCCTTAATAACGAAACCTATGAAAGTGGTGGAAGACTCGCTGTCGTGTGAGAGGAATCAAAAGTTTTAGGACTTCAAACTCTGAATCGATTATTTCGATTACGATTCCATTATTAAGTTACGACCGGCACAATTACAAAATATCTAGCAGCCACAAAATTTTACAGTGCTGTTTATTTAGGCCTCCGAGTGGCGCAGTGGTAAAGTGCTGGCCCTATCCAGAGATCGCAAGTTCAATTCCCGGGTGATGCTGTAACCTCTCGCAGCCGGAGGTCTAGAGAGAGCTGATTGGCCGAGCTCTCTCAGAGGGGAGGGATGAGAGGTACTTAGTGCTCCCACATTAATCTACAGCCAATCAGGGGCGTCTGTAAGCTCGCGCAAGCGGAAGGAGCGGATAGCGCCGTCCTCCAAGTGTGTTATTCCGCCCCCAACGGTGCGTGAGCGAGCAGTTTGAAAAGATGCGGTCGGCTGGCGTCACGTGGTTCGGAGGAAACATGAGATAGTCTTCGGTCTTAGGGCACATGGCAGGGTACATCCTGGACAGGGTGCCAATCCATCGCAGGGCACAGACACACACACATACACTCACTCATTCACACACTACGGGCAATTTGGGAACGCCAATTAGCCTAACCTACATGTCTTTGGACTATGGGAGGAAACCGGAGTACCCGGAGGAAACCCGGAGGGATCGATCCCGGACCCTGGAGGTGCAAGGCGACAGTGCTAACCACTACACTACTGTGCCGCCCAATTCAATTCAATTTTATTTGTAGAACGCTTTTAACAATTGTCATTGTTGCTAAGCAGCTTTACACAATCAAAATAATTATTTAAGTTTGTATGGAATGTGCATGTGTATGAATCAAAATAGTAAGATAGTCCCAGTCTCAGTGAGCAGCAGCAATAAGAAATGTAAGAATAAACAAAAGAATAAACACAAGGTAATTGCACTAAAATAAATACATTTATGTAGCTCATAATTTCATGGTAGCTCTATAGGTAGAGAGTTAAGGCACTAAGTTACTGATCAGAAGATCGGCGGTTCGAGCCCCATCTCCACCAGGTTGCCAATGTCTGGCCCTTGAACTAAGCCTTTAACCCTATCTGCTCCAGGGGGCGCTGTATCATGGCTGACCTTGTGCTCTGACCCCAGTTACTCTGGGATACGCGAAGAAGGATTTAAATAAGGAAATAGAGGTTTAACTTAAATATAACAATATACAGTGGAACCTTGGATTACGAGCATAATTCGTTCAGGATGTGGGCTCGTATTCCAAAACACTCGTAAACCAAATCAAATCTTCCCATAAGAAATAATAATAATAATTCGTTCCACAGCCCAAAATAATAAATACAGAAAAATAATTAATACAATATATTAAAAATAAAACAAATTAACCTGCACTTTACCTTTTAAAAAAAGTTAAAATAAATCCCAACAGATAAGTGTTTCCATGTGTGTGTGTGTGTGTGTGTGTGTGTGTGTGTGTGTGGAATTAGCCCCTTCTCTCGCCTCATTTTACACAGTAAAACTCCTCCTCCCTCCCCCCACCTCGCTTTTTAAGTTTCACAACAAACACACACAACGGAAACACTGTTTTAACGGGAAAAAAAAGAAATCTCTCTAATGACACTCGCGTGAGCGTAGACTAACGGAATCACTGCTGTAAAGTCAAAAACAAACAAACAAATTAACCAGCACCTTACCTTTGAAAAGAATCGCGACAGAGCAGAGTTTCTTTGTAGAGCAGAGTGTGTGTGTCTGTGTGAATCTGGGGAGGGGGGTGTAAAGGCGAGAGAGTGTGTGTGTGTGTATGTCAGTGTCAAAAAACTCAGCACTCGTAAACCAAGACATGCTCGTTTTTCAAGTCAAAATTGATTAAAAATCTTTGCTCATCTTGCGGAACACCCGTAAACCGAGTTACTCGCAATCCGAGGTTCCACTGTATACAATGCAATGCATGTGAAGGGGGACCTGGATCTTGGTGCAAACAGTAGAGCGCAAAAAAGTGCAAACATGATCGTCCAAGAAAAAAATTGGAAAGCTGAGTAAAATTTTACTTGCCATACCCAGGCCTGATTACTGCCAGACCTGTCGAATAAAAAAAATCACTTAAATAGAATCTGTCTGACAAAGTGAAGCACGCTAAAAGATCTCAAAAAGTTTCCTAGGAGTGACGGCCTCCCGAAATGACTCCAAGATCACGACGATGACGCCGCCTCCAGGAGCTCATAAAAGAACCCAGAACAACATCTCAGCCTTGTGAAAGACTCGTTGCCGGTTATCACAAACGCTTGATTGCAGTTGTCGTGGCACAAGGATGGCACAACCAATTATTAGGTATAGGGGGGTGCAATTACTATTTCACACAGGGCCAGTTACTGTAGGTTCGGACAGCTTTTTTGTTTCTCTCTTAATAATGATAAAATAATTTAAAAACTGCATTTTGTATTTACTTTGTATTTTTGTGTAATTTTTAATTTTAGTTTTGAGGATCTCAATCATTGAATTGCGATAAATAATTATGCATGCACGTGGTAACTAACGAGCAAGATTTAATAAAGGTTACCTCATTCGAAAAATGTCGTTAAAGAACGCCAGAGTTTTGCTCGAGTCAAATGTTCTCATACTCGTGAAGGTGTTGGCCATCGTGCTGTTACTCCCCTCACTCAGTAAACCAGAGACCTTCACATCGGAGCGTCACAGAATCAAGTGCATGATGTCATGGATGCATCGACAGTTACATTCAATGTCGACTAAATTTATTATCGATTTTAGTCGATTAATTGTTGCACCTCAAGTTGAAATCATTAAGTCATAGTGTGTTAATAAATGTCTTTCACATGTCTTCTTTATATATATATGTGTGTGTGTGTGTGTGTGTGTGTGTGTGCGCGCTTCAGGAGTGGGATGCATTCATCGGTCTGATTGTCGCAGACACGGTCAGGAAGACGGTACGGAAATTAGCACCTTTTCGTTTTCTTCTTTATCTTTGCTGCCATCACCTTCATCATCATCTCCTCCTTCTTGTCATTTTCTTTCTTTCTTTTCTTGCTTCTCTACCTTTGTCTTTTTGTGCTTCATCATCATCATTCTTATTTCTTTCATTTCTTCTCTTGTTGTTCTTTTCTTCTTCTGTCCTTCTTTTTCCAATTTTCTGCTTCTTTTTCTTTATCTTTGTCATCATCATCATCTTCTCTTTGCCTCTTTTTCTGTCTTTTTTTTTCTTCATCCTTGCCATCTGCAGGCTTCTTCTTCATTCTTCTTCACAACGTTGTTCTTATGTTCATCTGTCATCTTCATCTTTTCTTTTTGCATGCCTTTGTTTTCTTTGTTCTTTTCTTTTTCAAACTTTTCTCATTGCGTCTTCTTTTTTCTGCATCTTCGCTGTCATCAGGCATTGTCTTCCTCTTTTTTTATCATCCTTCTTTTCTTTGTTTGTCCTTCTTTTTCCAATTATCTGCTGCTTCTTTTCCCTTTTTATTCCTTATCTTTGTCATCATCATCATCGCCCTCATCATCATCATCATCTTATTATCATCTTCTTCCCTTCTTTTTTCTTCATCTTTGGCCTTTCTTCTTCTTCTTCTTCTTCTTCTTCTTATTATTATTATTTATCATTTCTTTCTTCTTTTTCTGCTTTCTTTTTTCTTCATTTTTGCCATCATCACTGTCATTTTTTATCCTCTTTTTTCTCTGTTTCTTATTTTTATTTTCTTCTTCTTGAATTTTCTTTCTTTTTCTTGAATTTTATAGTGTTCGTCCCTTTTCTTACTTTTCTGTTTCTTTTTGCATCTGTTTTTTTCTTTTCTCCTTCTCTTATGAATTATTTTCTGCGTTGTCTTTTCCTTTTTATTTTTTGTCATCATCTTCTTCTTCTTTTTATTTTTTTGTTTTTTTCTTCCTCAGTCTTTTCCCTTTGCATCATTCTTTTCTTCTTTTGTCCTTCTTTTTCCAAATTTATGCTTCTTCTTATTCTTTTTTTTATTCCTTATCTCGGTCATCATCTTATTATTATTATTATTATTATCCTCCTCATCATGTTCTTCTTCCCTTCGCTTCTTTTTTTCATCTTTGGCATCATTGGGCCTTTTCTTCTTTTTCTGCTTCTTCTTTTTTCTCTTTTTATGCCATCATCACTGTCAATTTGTTCCCATTTTATTTGTTATTTCCTTGTTTGTGTTTTTCCTCCTTATTTTTTTTCAGTTTTTTTTCTTCTTTTTTCCCACATTTTTCTTCTACCTATTTTTGTTGAATTTTATATTCTTTATTCCCTTACTTCTCTTTCTCTCCCTTTACCTTCATGTCCTCATGCAGTTCTTTTCCATTGTTTCACGCTTGCCCCTTTCTCATTTTCTTCTTTAGCTCTACTCTTTACATTCGTCTTTATCTTCTTCCAAATCTTCTTCCTCTCTTTCTTCTATTTCTTCTTATTCCTGCATTTAAAAGCTGCCTCTTTATCCCTCAGGACTCCCAGACGTCTTTGCAGGAACACATTCCTTCATGGATTGATCAGGAGAGACACACTGCTGTGGCTTTAGTCAAGGTAACACATACACACACACACACACACACACACACACACACACACACTCAGGTTGCTAGCATCTCAGAATACTAATCCCCTGTGTGTGTGTGTGTGTGTGTGTGTGTGTGTGTGTGTGTGTGTGTGTGTGTGTAGAGCACGTTCCCGGCGCTGTTTCAGTCCCTGTGTCTGAGCGACGCAGATCTCTGGCTCTCATTCTCACAAAGCTCCGTCTGCGAACAGGAAATCCCTTCCTCCGTCATCAAGAAGCTCTCTCTCTTCCAGCAGGTCAGCCGTCAATCAAACGCTCACTGGCTCCTCCCACTGCGCTAGAACGCAGCTTATAACCTCAGTCATGATCTCACACTCTGATCTCTGCATTAAATCCGTGTTGTATGTTCATATGTAGCTCATGTGAGCAACACGGTATTTTTACCAAGAGGTACGCACCATACAGTAGTATTACCGCGGTACCTGCTGAAGCGTGTGTGTGTGTGTGTGTGTGTGTGTGTGTGTGTGTGTGTGTGTGTTGTACCCACCCTGGTACTCTATAAAGTGGTGTCTATCCTGGTAATGTCTGAAATACCACGGTAATACTACAGTATATTATGGGATGTTCTATAATCATCATTCTTTTTTCTTTTCTTCATTATTTTCTTTCTCTTTTCTTTATTCATTTTTTTCTTCTTGTCATTATTTTTCTTTATCATCTTCTTTCTTTTCTTGTTCTGTCCTTCTTTTTCCAGATTTTTCCCTTTTTTATTCTTTATCTTTGTCGTCATCATCATCTTCTCTTTGCTTCTTTTTCTGTCTTCTATTTTCTTCCCTTTTGCCATCTGCAGGCTTCTTCTTCTTTTCTTAGCTTTCCGTTCATCTGTCATCATCATCATTATCATTTTTTCTTTTCTTTGTTCTTTTCTTCTTCAATCGTTTCTCTTTGTGTTTTTTTTTTATTATGGGATATTTTTTAGTTTACCATCTATAGAACAGCTGTCTCTCCCCCTCTCTCTCTCTCCTTAGCTATATATATTCTCTCTCTCTCCCTCTCTCTCTCTCTCCTTAGCTATATATATTCTCTCTCTCTCTCTCTCTCTCTCTCTCTCTCATCATGCGTCCCTTCTTGTGTAATGGAGTGAACTGTTTGTTTTGGGAACTGGTAATAGCAAGTTGAAGAGAAAAATCCAATATATGTCTTTCATAACAGCATCATCTCACCATGTCTTTTTTTTTTTATTTATTTTTTTTTTTGATCGCGTATCTGTTCTGTCTTTCGGCAGGTCCTGGTAGTCCAGACTCTCAGACCAGACAGACTCCAAAGTGCCATGGCCAACTTCGCCTCACACGCTCTGGGTATGTACTAGTGTTTATTTTAGCAGCTTATTTATTTATTTATTTATTTTATAAAGTCAAGTCCAGTCAGCTTTTATTGTCATTTCAACCATACGGTATACAGTAAAACGAAGTAATAATCCTTTTATCCTGCAGGACCAAGGTGCTACATACAGTATAACATGAATTAGCAACATAAATAGACAAAACTAACTAGCTAATTAAGACACCTCATTAGCTAACTAGCTACGAAAACACCTTCGAAGACACCTAATCAGCAGACTAGCTAAGATCAAACAAATTACCACCGTAAATGAACAAACGTAACTGAGTACAATACAAAAGACAGAAAAGGAAAACATAAAGTACACGTGCAACTGTGTCAACGCTGAACGCTCAACAACAACACGACACAATGCAATACTCTGTGGTAATGAGTTGAGGTAGAGTAAATAAATTGTCCATGAAATGAATGATGAAAAACAGTAAACTGAAAGTAGCAGCAAAGAGAGAAAAGAGTTCTTGTGTAAGTAACAGTTAATAAATATTGTGCAGATGTTTTAGTCACATTTTTAGTCGTTTGATAATTTTGAGTGTTATTTATTTATTTTTTAAGTAAAAATGTTTCAGGCTAATTTTAGTCATGCATGCTAACACAAGTTGTTAAACAAGAACATGGCATTTATTTTGATTTAATGACACAATAACAATAAATTCACACAGCATTAGACCAATTATTTCTTTTTCATTCAAGTATTTTAATTTCAAGTGACAGTTTCATGAGCAGTTATAGAGCAGAGAGTGCGCTACACACGACGTGATTTCACCGTGACTGTCAGATGGTGCAACAAGAACAACAAGACGCTACAGGAGGTCTACAGATTTTAAAATAACAGACTTACACGACTTCCTTCAATCAATCAATCAAAAAAAAAAAAAAGGCTGTAAATTACGGAGAAACTCTGGATGAAAAATGCTAACACTTCAGTCAATTAAGCAATTGTATCACACGCGACGGAGAGCTGTACGGCTGGACACAACATGCCTTTGATGCAGCCCGAGTACGACTTCTAATGCGATGATGCTTTTATACAACGGTTATAACAAAGCACTGTTTATTACCAACAGATTACAATTCGTTTCTTTTATTCAACCGGTTATTCCGTTCCACCTCTGCATATCCGTTTACGGCTCTGGCAGACCTAACCAACCTCTAACTGACGGAGCTGGCGAGTGAAATTAACAGGCCTGAAAGAAACATCCGTCAGTCACCTGTTCCAGTACTTTTGATCACCCGATCAGGTTCATGTTTTGGTCTCAAACTCAAATGTCTTCAGTGTATAGCAAAAATGATGGCCTTTGCCGTTCCAATACTTATGGGGATCCCGCTCTGCATGTGTGTATGTGTGTGTATGTATGTGTGTGTGTGTGTGTGTGTGTGTGTGTGTGTGTGTGCGTGCACGTGTGCATACTGTATACAGTATATAAATATAAATAATCACTCCACATCCTGGTGTCACTCTCAGAGATGAATCACAGCCCTCAACTCATCGTACATGCTAATTGACACTGGCCTCAGTGCGAATGTGAAACACACTCGGCCAATTTGTCCATAAACAAGCTGTTTAATTTGCTAATCAGGCAATTAATGTAACGCAGCAGCACGGCAGGGTGCGGGCAGACCTGCAGCGTTATCAATAACGCAGTGTGTGTGTGTGTGTGTGTGTGTGTGTGTGTGTGTGTGTGTGTGTGTGCGCAATAAAGTGGTTAGACATGCTGCCTTGGGAACCTGTTAGAGAAGCTCTAACCCACAGAAAGGTTGGATGTATTCAGCGGCTCGGCCTGTAGCGCAATGCACACGTGTGACGCAACCCCCTCGTTGCCATGGTAACAGCTAATTCACCATCACCACCGGTTATAGCTGCTATAACACGAGCGATAACAGGAACGTTAAACTATACTATAAATGGAAGAAGGTAACTGAGTGTGTGTGTGTGTGTGTGTGTGTGAGAGAGAGAGAGAGAGCAGGTTGATGGGGTGTGGCAGGCGATTTAAGAGACTTCAACTCTTGAAGACCTGCTTCTGTGGAGATAATGAGAAACTCACTGACACACACACACACACAGAAACACACACGTTTCCAGTTCTTAGCTAAAGAGATGCCTTACAGGGTCAGTTAACCTTCACTTTCATTCCGCCTGTCTCTTCCTGTCGCTCTCATTCCATCTCTTTTCTCCTGTCTGTCTCTCATCATCTCTCTCTCTCTCTCTCTCTCTCTCTATTTATTCCTGTCTGTCTCCCTCTTTCTCTCTCTTTCTTTCTTTGCCCCTGTGTCTCTCTTCAGGCATTTTTCTCTTTCATTGATGTCTTTAACAGCCAAGAAAGGAAACACCAGTGATGAAAACCACAGATAAATGAAGAAAGCATGAAAAACGTGTGTGTACTGTATATATACAGCATGTGTGTGTGCATATCCCATGACATGATCACGCTCTGCTCCTTACCTGATTGTGCCGTGTTCCACTCTCTGTGCTCCGCCACTAGGTGGGGCAGTTTGTCAGGGTCTGGGAGGTTGTTGAAGTCAGGGATGATTTTGTTGATTTTGAAGAATCAAGTGTGAATTTGGTGATATTTATGGCATCCATTGAGGAAATGCAGCTCTGTCTCCATTCTATTGAGTTTTATCGACTGCTGGCACGGTCTCTTCTCTCAGAGCCAGCCAGGACCGTCTGTGTCATGCCGTCTCTCCGGCCAGACACTGATCTGTACTTCGCCAACATGTTTCTCAGATAGTCTGCCACGCTCTGCAGATAGCACTGCATCTCACTCTGTCGTTTGGTTTGGGTTTCCCAGCATCTTAAATAGTTCCCTATCAGGGTTTGTGTCATTTGGTTAATTCTAATTCTGTTTGTTCATTTCGCCTGGTTCCGAGTCTTCATCCTGTTAGCGTGCGATGCTGGTGTGTTAGCATCTGACGCGGGTGTTGTGGAACAGTGACTCAGGACCAGTTGGATGAGAGGACTGGTGTCTTTGCTCAGCTCTCGGTACTGCAGAGCTTCATACTGGTGTGAGTTGAGGTCGCTCTCTTTTCGGTGTCTCAGACATTGTTCAAGGTGTTTCTGTGCACTTTTAAAATAAAAGAAACCTTAAAAAAAAAAACTGCATGCAGTGTCTCAGTTGGAAATTTGTCCTATTTGCCAAATTGCTGGTGTGTCATCGAGCCCCACACTTCACTGATGGGTTCAATCACTGGTTTAAATATTCTAAGCCAAATTTTAATTGGACTTCCCACAAACGTTTGATGTTTTATCCTGTACGAAGCTCTGCATGATTTTCACTCGAAGTGAAAGTTCACTTTGAAGTTCCCTGTGGAGCTCATTGGCAGTCCTAGGTAGGGATCATTATTGGAATCCCGTGCGTATGTAAAATTGAAATGTGTGTTTTGTTTCCTGAGAGCTGGATCTGTTTTTTGAGGGGGGGTATGTTAGTTTTAGTTTTGCAGAGGTTGAGTATCAGGGTGAAGGTTGTGCGGTGAACCCAAATGCTGGGGGACAGCAGGACCAGGTCGTCTGCATACAGCAGGAGTTTAATCTCTTAATCTTTGAGTTTAATTGTCTTTCGTAATTTGAGTTACAAAGTGAAACCCTCATATATTCTACATTCATTACATGTAAAGTGAAATTTTAAAGTTTTTTTTTTTATTTCAATAATTATCGAAAATATTTATTATCTCAAAATATTTAATTTAAAGTTTGAGTAAATTACTGTCCATGTAGTATAAATACCATGTAAACCTCAGTCTAGTGCAGTACACACATGGGGAAGACTGTCGGCATGAAGCCATAGAAGGTGCTGTATCGAAGCATATTCATGGAAGTTTGACTGGAAGAGGCAAGTGCAGTAAGAAAAGGTGCACAAGAAACAGAGATGACTTCAGTCAAGCAAAGCGGATTCAAGACCTAAGAAGAGTTTCACAAGGAGTGGAGTGAGGCTGGAGTCGGTGCATCAAGATCCACCACGTACAGAGGTTTTTAGGAAATGGACTAAAATTGTTGCATTTTGAGTCTCCAGCCACTCCTGAATCACTTCAACATTAAAAGTGTCTTACCTCGGCTAAGGAGAAAAAGAACTGGGTACTTAAATCTATCTGATGGTCCAAATGGTCCAAATTCTTCTTTTCAGATAAAGGAAATTTGGCATTTCATTTGGAAATCAAAGTCACAGAATCTGGAGGAAGAGTTGAGAGGGACAAAATTAAGAGTAGTGAGGAAGACGTTTAAGAACCTTAGGAGTTTCATAAGCAGGGGAGACAATGTCATAAAGACGAAAAGAAAAGTACTCGTTTGCTACATACAAACCAACCCGGCACTTGTTCAAGCCAAAGTTGCACAGTTACTTTTAGATAGTTTTAAGTACAGCAATTACCAGCATGCTTGAATGAAATGAAAATTAGTAAATAAGTAAATAATTAGTAAATAAGTCATATAGCCAGAATAGGCAAGATTAAAAGTTTTAAAAATGAAGGCTTATATCATAATTATTATACTACTGTGTTGTTATGCACGAGTCATTCATTCGTCATACCCACACCCGGCTCGACCCGATAACAGACCAGGCAATGACCGCCTCGCAAAAAACACAATGTACTTTATTAGTACTAGTCTTATGGAGGAGGGAGTATCTAATTAATGTAGAAAATGTAAAAAAAATAAAATAAAACAAATTGTTCCAGACTTATGACAAAAACTTTTCATGTTGGTGGTATAAACAAAAGCAAAAAAAATCTACAGATACCATTAAGAGGAAAAAGTGAGTCTCTAATAATGAATCTGCCTGTGTATGTATGCTTGTGTGTAATGACAGTGAGAGTGGCAAAGTCGGAACAAAAAGCAGTGTTATTTTCTCTGTATCTTTATTAATAATTAGACAGACACCGAATATGCTGTGTTAGTCGCGGCCCTGTCTGTCTGCAACCAACCATCATCTCTCTGAAGATCATCTGAAACCCGCCCGACGGTATGTTTACAGGTCTCGGGCATCAACCTGAGCATCACTGGCTTTATTTATTTATTTATTTATTTTTGGGACAACCAATCACATCTTTTGAATAATGTCATACATACCTAGCAACAGGGTCAGCCCCACCTTCTCACTTAGACAAGAGTTGTTGTCCTTTTTTTTCCTCAAGAGTGATTGGTCCTAAATCACTCCCAAGCTGAAGGTTTGTAAGCTAAGTTCCGAGCTCTGTGAGTGGATTCTTGGAATAAATATGGTCCCTGGTAATGCCTCAACCGTGCCACACACACACAGGCTGATTGCCTCCATGCCATGCCACATTGATGCAGTAATTCATGCTAAAGCAGCCCTAATTTTTCAGAATTTCTGTATTGTAAATACAGTAGAACCTCGGATTGCGAGGTACGCGGTTTGCGAGTGTTCCGCAAGTCGAGCAAAGATTTTTAATCAATTTTGACTTGAAAAACAAGCAAGTCTTGGTTTACGAGAGTATCATGTATCACGCATGCGCTTCTTGTTTTGCCACCGCGCGTCACGTGATCACAACTGAGCCAATGATTTTTCTCTCTCTTGCGCTGCGGAATTGTGGGTAATCGTCTTCCTTGCTGGGTCTTAGTGCTCGTCTCTTACTGGTATAATCAGCATCTCCCTCTCTGTTTCAGCGTGTCTCCAATGTGTGTGAGCGCACGTAATTTGACACCGACACACACACACTCTCTCGCCTTTACACCCCCCTCCCCGGCTTCACACACACGTACAGTACAGACTCACGCTCTCTGCTCTACAAAGAAACTCTGCTCTGTCGCGATTCTTTTCAAACGTAAAGTGCTTCTTTTGGTTAATTTGTTTTTGTTGTTTTTTTTTTACTTTACTGCAGTGATTCCGTTAGTATGCGCTCACGCCAGTGTCATTAGAGAGATTTCTTTTTTTCTTAAAAAGCAAGGTGGGGGGAGGGAGGTGTGTAACTGTGTAAGACGAGGCGAGGGAAGGGGCTAATTCCACGCACGCACACACACACACACACACACACACACACACACACACACACACACACACACACACACACACACACGGCGCCTGCGCGCACAAACGGAAACACTTATCTGTCGGGATTTATTTTTACTTTTTTTAAAGGTAAAGTGCAGGTTAATTTGTTTAATTTTTACTTTATACATTGTATTAATTCTTTTTCTGTATTTATTTTTTGGGGCTGTGGAATGAATAATTTGAGTTATTCCAGTTATTCCACTTCCAGATTGAATTATGCTCGTAATCCAAGGTTCCATTATAATTACTTTAGGGAATGTACTTTAAAATATTAGAATAGACGAAACGTCTAAATTAAAATGGAAAAGGCTTGAAATATGGCAGCACGGTGGCTTAGATGTTAGCACTGTGGCCTTGCACCTCCACAGTCTGGGTTTAAATTTCTTTACAATATTGAAATTTTTGAATTATTGAATAGGTTTGGACTTAGACAGCAGCTCTGTCTCACTCCACGTTCCTGAGAGATGAAATGTGGCTGTTTGTTGCCAGTTCTTGTTTCCCCACTTGTTTCCTGCGAACAGAGACGTAATGAGGTCGTATGATTTACCCCCTACACTATTTTTCCAACATTTTACAAAACAACCCCTGGTGCCAAATGGAGTCAAAAGCCTTTTTGAAGTCAATAAAACAGGCAGCAGGGTGTGTAGGATGGAAATATGATCAGCTGTGCAGTAGTGTGCAGTAATTGTACTCGGCGCTCAGCAGGGAAGTTTAGAAATCGTGCTTTAATTATGCTGCACATGATGATCGTCCCCAGATTACCGTTCACACAGACGCCTCGGGAGCTATCGGGGTCAAATTTATCTCAGCTTTGATAAGTCAGTGCTATTAGACCTCGATTCCAGACGTCAGGGTCGAAACCCACCGGAATGAAGAGTTCGGAATGAAGGACTGATTGGAATTTAGAGCTGGTGTGTTTGATCATTTCGTTCAAGATCTCACCAGGTCCTGAGGATCCTGTTCCGTAATCAAGGAGTTTCTGTCATTCAAACAGTGGTCTGTAACTATCTCTCTTTTTGCCACTGTTTTTTTTTTTCTCATGCATTTCCCTCTCTGTCTATTTCAGTCTATTTGCCCATGTCTGTCTCTCTTCACCTGTGTGCATTCTCTCTCTCCTCTCTGTCTCTCAGGTCAGATCACTCACTCATCGTCTATACCACTTTATCCTGTATTCAGGGCCGCGTGCGGCCTGGAGCCTATCCAAGGAGGCTTAGGGCACGAGGCGAGGTAGACCTTGGACAGGGTGCCAATCCATCACAGGGCACACACACATACACACACTCACACGCTCATTCACCGACTATGGGCAATTTGGGAACGCCAGTTAGCCTAATCTGCATGTTTTTGGACTGTGGGAGGAAACCGGAGTATCCTGAGGAAACCCCCCCAAGCACGGGGAGAACATGCAAACTCCACGCACACAGACCCCGAGGCGGGAGTCGAGCCTGGCCAGGAATTGAACTCGGACCCTGGAGTTGCAGTGCTAACCTCTAAGCCACCGTGCCACCCAGTTCAGATCAGCAGTGCTTTATTAGCATAAATGTTAAAAATGTTGCCAGAGCATTTAATGGAGATTGATTACAGCAAATATCATAAGAAACACTACTGTATATAAACGTAGTAAACATGAAAAAAAAAAACTACAACAAAGTAAGCAAACGAAAAAGCAGCAGGAATATCTAAATTATAGTTAGAGTTATATTCAGGTATATTCAGGGTGTACAGTATGCACGCTTTGTCTCGTTATCTCTCAGACAGCAGTTCCACCTTCTCCTAAAATTATTTAAAATTTCTCATCATCTGTCAGTTTGGGAAATTTTGGTATTTTTCATCTACGATGTTTCTTACACATTTATATTTTTGGCAGTGCAGGAAGAAGTGCAGCTCCAACCCAACCTCAGCGCTCGTACACTGAGCACACGACACGACGGGACAGCCAGACTGTGTTCACTGTGTGAGCAGTGCTGCTCTGAGACCGCTGGCTGTTAGGGGTTAGTGTGCTAGTCTCAGGACTAGCTGACAGAGGGAACTAGGTTTATGGTTGACCTCCTGGTTATTTCAGTACTTTTATTAATTTTACTGCTCTTTTTGTGTACAGCTATAATCAGAGGGAGATTTCTACAGAACTGAAGTGTGTGTGTGTGTGTGTGTGTGTGTGTGTGTGTGTGTGTGTGTGTGTGTGTGAGAGTCCCAGCGGGTGTAATCGTGTATACTGAGTGGACCCCAAACTTCACATCAGTGCAGCGCAATAGGCGTCCTGACACTATCAAAGACTTTACACCAGATTCTAATTGGGATTTCTATTCTGTAGAATTTCGTCTTGATCTCATGGAGAGCTCTTTGTGCTGTCTGTTTCAGTTTATTCACTCCCAGATCAAAGCCCCCTCAGGTGCTGATTTCCAGTCCCAGGTAGTCGTAGTGTAATGCATGCTCCCAGAGTGAACTTGTGTCTGATTCCTGAGATACAGCCTTTTTTGGGAAGATGGCCAGGTTGATTGTCGGGGCCCGGTTCTGACAGTACCGCTCCAGCAGGTCCAGGTGCTGTTTTAAGCCATGTTCAGTACCAGACAGCAGCAACAGGTCGTCTGCATAGAGCAGAAATTTGACTTCTGTATCGAGTCTAAAAGCTGCAGATTGACTCATTAAAGTAAATATTGTTGGACTCAAACTGCAGCCCTGTCTCACCCCTCGCCCTTGCGTGAAGCATTCTGTAGTTTTGTTGCCGAGCTTTATGCTGCATTTGTTGCTCAGACAGATGGACTTGATAATGTCGGTTACTTTACCCCCTACACTTCATAAAATAATTCTGTGTGCCAAACATTGTTTCAAAATCTATAAAACATTCAAGTGTTTTAGTACCCCCCCTTTTTTTTTGGTGATCATGTTGGTTGATAATGTAAATGTGAACAGTAGAGAGAGTGTTTTAACTCTTTTTCAGGACACCGTGCTCGGTAAGGAAGGCCTCGATCCAGGCGCTGATACTACAGCACCTTCCCCAGCATACGGTCCATGTAGAGGCCCAGTAGTTGTGGAGTCTAATTTGTCCCCAATCCTATAGATCTAGTATATAACCGCTGGTTCCAGATTTCAGGAAATACAGCCAGCTTGGAGACCAAGGATGAACAGTTTTAATACGGCACTCTGAGCATTTCTGTCCTGACGCTTTCAGGACCACATGATTTCCTGGTTTTAAAGTTCATTAGTGTGTCAGATAAGTCAAATCAGAATGTCACGTAGTCAAGTATGCTTTCATTGTCTTTTCAACCATATACAGTTGAAACGAAGAAACATTTCTTCTGGACCAAGGTGCTACATACAGTACATACTACATAAATTAACAAAACTAACTATCTAGCTAAGACATGTAATTAGCTGATAAGCTGACAACTGTAAATTAACAAGAACTAAGTACTATCAGTATTACTTTATTTCATCTCATGTTGTTTGGTAGTCACGTACAGTACAGACCAAAAGTTTGGACACACCTTCTCATTCAAAGAGTTTGAATTTGTGTTATGGCAAGAAATAAAGCAGCTAAGTAAAGAAAAACGAGCGCCATCATCACTTTAAGAAATGAAGGTCAGTCAGTCCAAAAAATTGGGAAAACTTTGAAAGTTTCCCCCAAGTGCAGTCACAAAAACCATCAAGTGCTACAAAGAAACTGGCTCACATGCGGACCGCCCCAGGAAAGGAAGACCAAGAGTCGCCTCTGCTGCGGAGGATAAGTTCATCCGAGTCACCAGCCTCAGAAATCGCAGGTTAACAGCAGCTCAGATCAGAGAGCAGGTCAATGCCACAAAGAGTTCTAGCAGCAGACACATCTCTAGAAGAACTGTTAAGAGGAGACTGTGTGAATCTGACCTTCATGGTAGAAGATCTGCTAGGAAACCACTGCTAAGGACAGGCAACAAGCAGAAGAGACGCGTTTGGGCTAAAGAACACAAGAAAGAAAACTCGCTGAATGAGAAGGTGTGTCCAAACTTTTGGTCTGTACTGTACGTTCTCATTGTTTCTTAGCATTGCTTCAAAATTTTTCTGGTTTATTTTGGACTAATTTGTGATCTTGTGTAATATTTTATAGGAGCTTTCTTTTCAAAATAGGTTTTCCATATTGCTGGATCGTTTATAGTTTTTCTGTTCTATGTAGCCTGTTCAATTGTTGTTGTTGTTGTTTTTAATAACTGATTTTTATTATTAGAGGATTCTTCAGTTTCCCTTAGTGTCTAATGGTAGTGCTGTGCTTATAAGTCATCTGCTTGTACTGTACACCACCTCCAGGTGAATTAAATAACATTGATTATCAGTAAACCGGTGACAGGATCATCGACACCCAAGGCTCACCCATGTCCGCGGGGACTAAAGGCTTGAAAATCCAATGCAGCACAAATCAGTGAAAAAACTCAATGCTGGTCGTGGTAGAAAGGCACCAGAACACCCAGTGAACCACAGCTCACTTTTTAAAATAAATGACAAAAGGAAATTAACTTTTTTTGTAATATCCAAATTATTATTAAACCATTCAGTCTCACTCAGCTCTCCACGTTTGTTGCCGGTTCTTATCCTCCACTTGTTTCCTGTGCAAATGGAGTTTTGGTAGCTTGCGGTAATGAGTTTTAGTTAATTAGTTTCCCGAATTCTTTTTAGGAACACGTTCATTTGGTCGTGGTCTGATGAGAGGAGCTGCGGTCTGACAGTGAAGAAGCACTTATGCAGGACGAGTCAGTGTCAGTCACGGTGTAGTCGAGTACACTCGAACCAAGAGCTGAGAGAGAGAGGTGAACCGACCTAAAGAGTTTCCTCGAATCCTACCTTTAAGCGTGTACAGGCGGCTGGGCCCGACACGGTTAAGTGTGTTAAATATATCTCTTTTTTTTTTTTTTTTCCCTGTGAATATCCGTTCTATCACTTTCCGAACCTGTCCTGGCATTGAAGCCTCCACGCAGCACTACATTTCCCTCAGCCTGGAAATGGCATGTTTCTGTGTGGAGGTTGTGGAAGAAGTCTTCAGTGCAGTGTAGTAAGGGATCTCTGCAGGTGGAGTATAAACTGCACAGATAAACAGGCTTTTCTCGTTTTTCACTACACCTCGGTGAAGCTGAAGCCAAATATGTGCGAGCTCGTATAGATATAGATAGGGTGTAAGATCATCTTTGTACCAAATCATGACTCAACCAGCGTCTCTCCCAGGTTTTATATGGGCTCTTTTAAAGGATGGTACAATAATTTCTCTGTAGCCTGAGGGAAAGTGAGTCTTTAAGTGTCTGAACGGCACTGTGTCTCCAACAGTATCATAAGGGGCTTGTGTGCATTTTTTAGGAACTCTGCACTTGAGGTTTTAGTTCCCAAAACTTATAGAAAGTGATTTTATTTTTCATTAGCTAATGATAGTGGAGATGAAAAAAGTAATTAGAATATTTACACTGGTAAAAAAAAAAAAAAAAAAGTGTAGATTTCATTGTTTAACTGTGGTGTCCAGTCCAAGTGTGAAAATGATTCCTCACTCTCCCAGAACCAGAACCACTCTTTCACATTCTGAGTCCTGGAATATGGCCATGCAATCTGGGAAGAAAACCTCAATAGATATGATAACCTGGCCATTCAGTACATTCAGGTGGTCAGCTGACTTCATTTTATTGCCACATAGCGTTGCTGAGTCTCGACCTGAGCGACTGAAGCAACCGCAGATCATAACACTGTCTCCAGAGGCTTGAACAGTGGACACTATGCATAATGGGAGCATCGCTTCATGCTCTTCCCTTCTCACCCTGACACGCCCATCACTCTGGGATAAGATCAATCTGGACTCATCAGGTCACATGACAATTTCCATTGGACAAAGTCCAATCTTTCTGCTTTTTTTCAGATGAGTCTCACTAACAAGAGTTTTTTTTTTTATATATATATATATATATATATATATACACACAGCTGTTTAGTCCCAATCCATCTTTCAATGAATTAAACATTTCTATTAAACATAGTTCTGGATTTTACTGTTGATTTTTTATTTTTTTTTTTACTATGCAACTTCACCGAGTCTCTGTTCATGACGTAGTTGACGTTTCAGCGCTACCCTTCCAGGATTTGATGATGTGCTGAAGGGTTTTTAGTCCACTTCAAGTAATTTCAAATCCCCTCAGTTGTTTTTTTTTTCTTTTTCTTTTTTTTTTTTTTGCAGCCAAATAATTTGATCTTCTTTTTTTTTGGGAGGCAGTTTACTGTATATAGACTTTTGGAAGTCTGGAACAACATTACTAGCATATAAATAAATATAAGTACCATTAAACGTATTTACAAATACAAATAAAAAAAAATTACAACTTGAAGGACTCTTGTATTATTAAAAAGGTATGTAATACATATATACATTAGAATATTAGGATTCTTTGGTTCGAGTAGTAGTGTAAGTGTTTTAGTTGTAGCACTTGTCATACTTGGTTTGGTTGTGTTTTACCTCAGGGGATGTGAGATGCTGCAGGGGCAACAGTGTTTGAGCTTCATGAGAAGGTGCGCTCTGCCACAGGGCGTTGCTCAAGCCGGGATCTGCCCCTGTGCACGTCTGCGCTCAGCTCCTGCAGTCTGTGCTTGGCTACTGAGGGATCTGATCTGATGGACTGTGGTTGGTTCATCCAGGCTTTCTTGTGTTGGGCCTTCATGTGGTGAGTGTTGTAGGTTTGTAGATCTCTTCCGTTTTTCGGATGTGAACAAGCTTCTGCTTGTTCTCTCTCGGGTCTCTCTTGAGTGCAGCATCCGTTAGATTCCCGGTGAAGATTCCGGTGCCGTCCCGAATAAAATAGGTGTGTGTGTGTGTGTGTGTGTGTTAAGGTCAGATACCGGTGGTGGTGTTGGGGATGGTGGAGCACTCTCTGGTAATAGTTTTGTTGTTGTTGTTGTTGAATGATATTCCAGTAGTAGTCTCTCCTGAGTAAAACTGTTGAGATGGTTATAGCGGCATGTTGAAACTCTATGAGCTTTTTCAGCCTCCCTTTTTCACAGAGTCTGATACTTTGGAGTGCGAGTGTGAATCACTGTGCGTTTTGCCGGTTACTTAGTTTGGATTGTCAGAGTAGCCTGAGTGAAATGTCTGTGGTGGGACAGCAGAACTTTTTCTGGTGTGTGTGTGTGTGTGTGTGTGTGTGTGTGGGTTTGGAGATTTCTGTGTTTTTTTTTTTTTAAATGTGTAGTGTGTGGTTGTTGTGGATGATTGGTCAGCTGGATTGAGGCTAATTGGTAAGTGGCGGCTAGCTGACTGCTCATTTCTCTCTCTCTCTCTCTCTCTCTCTCTCACACACATAGACGCTGGTACTGTCCCCAAATGTCTCTCTTTGCCCATGTGTGTGTCTCTCTCTCTCTCTCTCACTCTTTTCCCATATCTATGCCCATATTTGCCGACACGAAAAAAAAGAAGAGAGAGAGACAGTTAATGAGTGTGTTCTCTAGAGGTTGCATAGGAGGATCAGACATGCGTGCTCACTCACTCATCTTTCTGTATGAGCTCGCTCTCTCTCTCTCTCTCTCTTTGCCCATCTTTCTGTCTCTCTCTCATTTTTTGTCCATTTCTTTTATCTCTCCCATGCTGGCACTGTTTCTCTCTCTCTCTCTTTTAACACACACACTTACACACAGGCACTGACTCTAGCTGTCTTCCTCTTTGCGAATGTCTGTTGTTGTTTTTTTCTTCATTTCTATTTACCGATGTCTGATCCTTTCTTTATGAATTATTCATCTTTTACACTCTCTCTCTTTCTCTCTCTTTCTTTCTCTCTCTTTCTTTCTCTCTCTCTCACACACACACCAGTCTTTGCAGCAGTGCTAATGTGTGTGTGACTCTATCAGCAGGTCTTAATCTCAGCAGAGTAATAACGGGTTCATGCTAACACGGGGTGCGAACGCTAATGACTTTGTCCAGCTAATCTGGTTTATGAGTACTAATGTGCCAGATGCTACAGTTCCACAACACATCTGTGTGTGTCTGTGTGTGTGTGTGTGTGTTTAAATATGTCAGCGAGTGTTGTAAGCGCTCCTAATCATATTAGCAGTATTACTCTGTATAGTCATGTAGAACTCTGTGACATTTACATGAAGAGCATTTGTTTTCCCCTTGGGATGTCAAAGTTAAGGGCAGGGTACTAACGTCTGTCCTGAAACCAAGCCGTGTCTGGTCTTGTAATAATGTGAACACACACATACACACTGGAAACTGTAAAACACACACACACACACACGAAAGACAAGACCTGAGTGCTGAAATGTATTTATAAAGATAAACAGAGCTTTAACACGGCATGAACTCTGAGCTCAAAGAGTATTATTAGATAAGCTACATGCACACACACTCACACACACACACGCTCGGGTCGTGTCTCACCCTGTGGCAAAATAGTAGGATAACA
>CM059218.1:3921126-3923626 GCA_030347435.1 Clarias fuscus | reverse complement strand
ATCGGTTGTTTGAAGGTGTGTGTGTGTGTGTGTGTGTGTGTGTGTGTGTGTGTGTGTGTTTGTCAGGCACATTGCCTTAATAAGCTGCCTGTGTCTCGTGGGTGATGTTCAGTAACAAGGACCTGCTATCAGCTCTAAACTGTGTCTAATACGTTTTTTTTTTTGTACTATTGATCTCTGACACACTAACACACACAAACACACACACGTGTGTATACTGTGTATACAGTGTGTGTGTATATGTATGTACTGTATATACATATGCATATATCGACTCTGTATATAACTCTGCTGTAAGTATGTTTAGTGTGTGTGTGTGTGTGTGTGTGTGTGTGTGTGTGTATGTATGTGTGTGTGTGTGTAGGAGGCAAGGCGTTCCAGTGGGACTGCGTGCACGGCTTGTTAGAAAGCGCAATTTACGGTGGACGCGTGGACAACGTGTGTGACCTCCGAGTGCTGCGCTCGTACCTGCGGCAGTATTTTAGCAACAAGACCCTCACACACTCGCGCACGCGGGCCGCGTCCGGTTTCCCGCCTCAGGTCAGCCTGCCCAACTCCTGCAGCATAGCGGTGAGCTCACACACTCACACACACACACACACATACATACACACTGTCTCGTCACCTCAAATCACAAGGCTTATCATGATTGTTCACATTAACATCAATAATAAACAATTTAGTTCAAAACCAGATTTTTCATAATTTCGTCAGTTTTCCAGAATTTTCTCACGATCGCTGCAGTGACTTCAGATATTCTTTTCCCCACACCACAGCACATGATCCTAATAATTAAAAAGTATTAATCACACTGCCAATCATTATTCTGAAACTGACACGCTACTGACAGCGATCGAAGTTAAGATGTTAACTGACACCTCCGGAAAGCCCCGCCTCCTTTCACTTATCTCGCGTTTGTAATGCTTTAGGCAGTTTTTTTATTATGTCTCTCTATGTGTGTGTGTGTGTGTGTGTGTGTGTGTGTGTGTGTGTAGGATTATCAGCGTGTGGTGGAAAGCCTCCCAGAGGACGATAAGCCGAGTTTTTTCGGACTTCCAGCCAACATCGAGCGTTCTGCTCAACGCATCACCAGCACGCAGGTACACAGTGTGTGTGTGTGTGTGTGTGTGTGTGTGTGTGTGATCATGACCCACTGTGACCCAGTTCTGGGAGTTTCTAAATTGTCAACAGTGCAACGTTTTGCATAAACAGTGTGTAAGGGAAGGATGTGTGGCCTCCACGTACCAGACCTTCTTTAAATCTTTGTAAGTCTCTGTAAATTGTCTATAGTAGTGCCAACGCTATTACATACAGTGCAGACCAAAAGTTTGGACACCCCTTCTCATTCAGCGAGTTTTCTTTATTGTGTTCTTTAGCCCAAACGCGTCTCTTCTGCTTGTTGCCTGTCCTTAGCAGTGGTTTCCTAGCAGATATTCTACCATGAAGGCCTGATTCACACAGTCTCCTCTTAACAGTTGTTCTAGAGACGTGTCTGCTGCTAGAACTCTGTGTGGCATTGACCTGCTCTCTGATCTGAGCTGCTGTTAACCTGCGATTTCTGAGGCTGGTGACTCGGATGAACTTATCGTCCGCAGCAGAGGTGACTCTCGGTCTTCCTTTCCTGGCGCGGTCCGCATGTCAGCCAGTTTCTTTGTAGCGCTTGATGGTTTTTGTGACTGCACTTTCAAAGTTTTCCCAATTTTCCCCAGAGTTTTTCTTTACTTAGCTGCTTTTTTCTTGCCATAATACAAATTCAACCTCTTTGAATGAGAAGGTGTGTCCAAACTTTTGGTCTGTACTGTACATACAAAGTCCTTGCCTCATGATTTAATATCAATTCGTCAAGGCTTGCTGTTAATTACCAGAGACCTGGATACCTGTGACGCTATGAGAAGCTATGAACACGCCATGTGCATGAATAATGAACGGCACCATACACAGCGTAGGATCAGGATTAGTCTGCGCGATCAGATTGTAGTTATTTCAGCAAACATCCCTTAAAACGACAGCAGCCTGCTCGAGAGCCAGGACATTTTCAAAATAGTGAATAATCCAGTAAATATCATCTGAAGATGCAAGAATTAAGGATTTTTTTGTCCGGACAATCATAACACGCTTGTTATCATTATCAGTGTTAGATTTATGGTATTGTAAGAGGCCAAATGTATTTCTGTTTGTGTGCGGGTGCAGGTGATCTCGCAGCTAAGGATTTTGAATCGATCCGTAACCGCGGGGTCAAAGTTCGACCGAGAACTGTGGGCAAGTGGCCTCTCACCTGTACTCAACTTGTGGAAGAGACTGAATCAGGTACACACACACACACACACACACACACACACTTATTTTGCTGAGTTAGAACCCCGTGCGGGCCACCAAATTCCAACCAAAGAGGTCTAAAATGTCTATAGAATTTATTCATTCAGTAGTTCAGTCTGCACTTCCTTCTGGATGTGTTCCCAGGCTGGATAAAATATATAATCTCTCCAACATATTATGGGTC
>CM059218.1:3768626-3916126 GCA_030347435.1 Clarias fuscus | reverse complement strand
ACACACACACTATCGGGCAATGGAACCAAAGTGAAGCTGCATTGTTCATTAAACAGTAGTAACACACACACACAGTACCGTTATTTATGCTATATTTGTACAACAAATATTTGAATATTTATTCAATTTAATTCACTGTTTATATTGTTGTAGTAATAATTTGTTCAATAAACATGTATTTTTTTCAATACTGTGTGTATACAGTATATGTGTGTGTGTGTAGTTTTGTGTACTGTAGCTCCTACTGGGAACTAAAGCTATCTGTTACAGGAGTCTGAAAGAACAGTCCGGTCTCATGCAGTGCAAACTGAGATAGAAACGTGATTATCGTGACGTGAACGTGTAACATCAGCACACACACACACCACTAGCAGCAACCACGCAAGCAGGTGTTTATGAATCAAATATCCAACCTGATTATACAGACAGATGATTTCATTCATTCATCCTTTTATCTTATTATTTCAGGAATTAAAAGAGGAGTGAAGAAGAAAGAGAAAGAAACAAGGATTTAGGAAGAAAAATCTAATGCATGAAGCAGAGCATCTGATCAGTCAGTCATAACTTTATGGCCACTTGCACACTTCTGAGTAGGTCTCCACTTTTGCCGCTAAAACACTTATTGAACACAGCTGCAGTTTTGAAGTTGCCCTGAACTAGTCGTCTAGCCATCATAATTCGTCACTCAAATGTTTATGCTTGTTATGGACATCAACTTCAGGGAAAAAAATTCCATTGCTTCCTAATACACTAGTCTGGCTTTACAATTTGTTGTAATTAATTTTTAGAAAAGACAAATATGTCATTTTCAGCTTTTATTCTGCGCTGTAAGCCCAGAATGCACTGCTGTCCTCAGCTCTTCATCAGAAGTGAATCTCCGTCCTCGTAGGTCTGCTTTCAAGGAATCGAACAGGTGAAAATCAGTTGGCGTGAGATCAGGAACATTAGGGAGGAGGACGCTTTAACACCTCAAAAACCCAAGTTTTTTGCAGTGTGTCGACAATGTGGGAAGAAGTGTGCGGACGTGCATCGACACACAAGATTAATCCAAGGTTTACAGTTGGCTTCAGCTCTTTAAATATATAAGAAATACCCCTTTTTTTCTGATAATGTTCATTCAATTCAATTCAATTCAATTTTATTTCTATAGCGCTTTTAACAGTGGTCATTGTCTCAAAGCAGCTTCACAGAAATGAAAAGAAAATGAAAAGAAGACTTATGGAAATGTATACATGTGTAAGAAAAATGTGTCTAGATAATGAGATTGTCCATGATGAGCAAGCCAACGGTGACGGCGACAGTGGCAAGGAAAAACTCCCTGAGATGGCAATAGGAAGAAACCTTGAGAGGAACCAGACTCAACAGGGAACCCATCCTCATCTGGGTGATGACAGATAACAGAAATTGTAGAACATCATGTGTGTTATGCAGATGAAAGTTCGATATAACAGAAGTTATTTAAATTAACACAAAGTCCAGTTCAGCTCAGGGATGAGTCAGCAGGTGCAGAGGGCAGATGGGGGTCTGGATCACTGGGAGCTCAGGAGCAGCATGTGTAGCTCCAAACCAACATGAAGAAGAATTCAGCTGGAGCAGGTCCTTCTCTGGATGCCTCAGGAACCTCGCAGGGTCGGCCTCTGTCTACTGAAGCTGGCAGTGATCTCCAGATGCCTCGGGATGGGTGGAAAAATAAAGAGCAGGTGAAAAGAATTAGCGTGGTTGCCATTCAGGATAGATGTACTGGAGTATGAGGCAAAGAAATTAATTATGTGTATGCCAGATTAAAGAGATGCGTCTTGAGTCTACTTTTAAATTGGCTCTTTAGAATCCCAGTATATGCACTGATGAATTTTCCAGCTGATGGTTGACTTTTGAACTTTTTCTCGGTGGAATCCGTGTCTCATCACCAGTAGGTTCCCTTCAAGAAACTTTAAAAGAAAAAAAAAAAATTAAAAAAGAAAGAAAAAAGGATCGGTCCAAATTGTGTTCGCAGATATTCCAAGCGCTTCTTTTTATGCTCTTCCGTGAGTTGTTTCGGCACCAGGTACATCCTCAGACCTCATAAAAAACGAAAGCACTGAAAAACAGTCTGCCATCGTAACTAAATATTGTAACTGTACCTAGTCTGACAAGAGCAAAAATGCCTGGGTCAGGCGATCTCCAAATCAGCAGAGGGTCAGGACCTGCCAAAAGGGCTCAAAGGAAGGAAAACTGGTGAACTGGTGACAGGATCATAGGCATTATTCAATTCAATAAAACTTTATTTATATAGCGCGTTTAACAGTGGTCACTGTTACAAATCTGAATTACAGAATCAAAACCTTATGGAAATTAGTTCAAAAAGTGTGAGGAAATATCGCCTGAGGATGATGGTGGCAAAGACCCCCCCCCCTATTTAATATTAGGTGGGTGACCATAACGGTATGGCTGATCTGGGCATTTTAGTCTGAGCCATATTCACTTTTTCACCTGGACAAATTGATTGGCTTTGAAAAAGGAGGTTGCATCAGCAGAATGTGGTTTTGATTTGTTTCCAGTATATATATATATATATATATATATATATATTTTTTTTTTTTTTACCTGAGCCTCCAATAACGAAGGTGGACTCAAAATTAACTTAAACTGTTATACTGATTTATACATATACTGTATTTCCTCACACTTTTCAAACTTATTTCCATAATGCTTTGCGACAATGACCATTGTTAAAAGCGCTATATAACTGAATTGAACTGAATATCAGTTGTGTAGCTATAAAAGTCTGCACACAGGCTTGGATGTGGGGGGTTTGGGGAGGTCTGTATTTTAATTAGTTTTTAGCAAATGATATAAACCTGCCTGGGGCGTCTAGAAATCGCCCTTACAAGGGTTAAATTTGACTCCAGCTTTAAGTTCAAAGTCATGATCGTTTATGACTTTCAGTAAGAAAAATGTCAAAACTTTAGACATAAATGTTTTGTTTTTTTCCCCCCTTTTTTGTCATGTCGCTATGATTAAGAACCATATATTCAAGCTGGGTTATTTAACACCCACCTGAACACGCTGCATACCGAAGACAAATAAAGGCCTTGGTTCATTTGCATTCATTTCACAGAACCCAGAAAGAATAAATCCAATCTGTTTTCTTTTCCCCCCCCTTTAAATCCTACCCAGAGAGAGTTGGTTCATTTGCAGTCAGTGACCTCGTGTTAATTGTGTTCCAATCACCCGGTGAGAAATAAGGTTATATACATAAATACTCTTACATATATATGATACATAATAGGAATATTAAACAGTGCAAGGTTTAGAAGCTAATTTGCTCATACTGGGGAAATGTACCTGCACTAATAGCCTTGCTCCTGTACACTGTGTATACACACTGCTGCCCAAGAAATTAAAATAAACTTTAGGACTTGTATTAGCAGACCGAAGTTAACTTAATAACAAAAGTTGACTCTTCTGTCAAGACGGTTTATCCTTCACATCCATCATACTTTTCCGTATTATTAAACATTCGGAAAGTAGAAGGAACAATTTCCAGTGAAACGTTTTTCCCACTGTATGAATTTCTCGCGATTCCTGCAAATCTAAGAGCTATGTATACGAGAAAAGAAAGAAAAAAAAACATGAGGAAAACAAATTATTGAGCACATCAGGCAATCACGGAATGTTGATGGCTCTGGAGCGTCTCTTTCACGTCGTCAGTGTGGGCGATATTACTTCCTCGCCATACTGTCCTCAGTGGGAGCTCGTTACAAGGAAACAACAAAGAAATGAATTTATTCATGATATTACAATCAGACTATCCTTCCTGCATCATATCAAATCTAACACTACATTACTCAAAGCTGTATGAACAGGAAACGGTGCAATGTGAAAGATTATTCATAGTGACAGGAAAGTGGCTGATCAATTTAAACTGCTAGAACATAACAATTACGGCTTTTATATACAGGAGACGCAGGAACGCTGGAAACAAAACAGAACTATTAGACCTATTAGGCTTTCCTTCGAATGTTTCCCCTCAGAAATTACCAGGAAGAATCTCTATCCAGACTAAATTTCAGCGTAATTACATATATCACCATCTGCTAACCAAACGCAGCAGTAATTCTCCGGGTGAGACCGTCATGTTGATTTTTTTATTTTTTTTGCGCTTTGTTTTGTAACACTCAGATCGCTGCTCCGTGCCCCCGTGACTGCGCGTCTGTACTATAATAATAATGATTCACCCGTTGGTCTTTCTGCCAAAACCACTTTATCATACTCAAAATGCAGCAGATGACCCGCTTTTATTCACCACACAATATCAGACTGTATAACTGTCATCCTGTGCAAATGTCACTGGGTAACTGGCTGCGTTGCAAATGCTATGATATACAAATTACTCAGTCAAAGAGCAATATGGATGTCACAGAGGATATTAAAAACCTAAACATCTCTACTATACCAAAGATATCTAGATGATGTGCTCTTCCAGATTCCCTCAGAGCTAGGATCGGCATTGCACAATACATCCCACAATACTTGAAAAATATACAGTACAGACCAAAAGATTGGACAAACCTTCTCATTCAAAGAGTTTGAATTTGTATTATGGCAAGAAAAAAAGCTGTTAAGTAAAGAAAAACGAGTGGCCGTCATTACTTTAAGAAATGAAGGTCAGTCAGTCCGAAAAATTGGGAAAACTTTGAAAGTGTCCCCAAGTGCAGTCGCAAAAACCATCAAGCGCTACAAAGAAACTGGCTCACATGCGGACCGCCCCAGGAAAGGAAGACCGAGAGTCACCTCTGCTGCGGACGATAAGTTCATCCGAGTCACCGGCCTCAGAAATCGCAGGTTAACAGCAGCTCAGATCAGAGAGCAGGTCAATGCCACACAGAGGTCTAGCAGCAGACACGTCTCTAGAACAACTGTTAAGAGGAGACTGTGTGAATCAGGCCTTCATGGTAGAATATCTGCTAGGAAACCACTGCTAACGACAGACAACAAGCAGAAGAGACGCGTTTGGGCTAAAGAATACAAGAAAGAACACAATAAAGAAAACTCTTTGAATGAGAAGGTGTGTCCAAACTTTTGGTCTGTGCTGTATTAAAAAAAAAAAAAAAAGGCAGAAATGGATTCAACAGTAATAGAGACAGAACGTCTGATTATATTGACGTAGGTTTTCTTCTCGACTCAACTGTAAAACTGAAAAATACAGTATATACAGTCTGGCTAAAAGAACAAAAAGTCACCATTTCAAAGGGTTAGGGGTAGGAGATTTGAAATGAACAAAGTCATTCACAGTCCAACTGTAAAAAAATAAAAATAAGAAATAAAAACCTTATTGAAGGGTAGTATCGAACTGTCAAGTCAAGTCAAGTCAATTTTATTTATATAGCGCTTTTAACAATTGACATTGTCGCAAAGCAGCTTTACACAATAAAAAGAAGTAAGTTTTTATGCAATGTATATGAATCAAAATGATAAGATTGTCCCTGATGAGCAAGCCGAGGGCGACGGTGGCCAGGAAAAACTCCCTGAGATGGTAATAGGAAGAAACCTTGAGATGAACCAGACTCAACAGGGAACCCATCCTCATCTGGGTTATAACGGATAGCAGGGATTGCTCAGCATAATAATGTGTAAGACTGGAAGTTCAGTATAACAGGAGATGTGTTAAAATTAAAATTAAAAGGAGTCCAGTTTGTTCCCGGAGGCTCAGGTAGACTGTAGGGGATTCCGGTCCTGAGTTATCGAACAACTGAAGTCACAGGTCCCCAGAGCATCAATCGATGACAGGACAGTCCACACGAATCCAGGCAGACCACATGGGGCATCCATGCGACGAGATCTCCAACCAGAAGCAGGACTCCAGGACGGGTTAGACGGCTCAGAGGGCAGAGGGGTCTGGATCACTGGCAACTCAGGAGCGAAACATGTATAGCTCAACAGAGAGACAGAGAGAGGGAAAGAAGAGAGGGAGAGACAGAGAGGAGAGAGCAGAAAAGGAGAGAACAGAAAATAAGGAGAGATGGCAGTTAGGTATGGTCACAGTCAACATGTATAAGGTGAATGTATATTTAGTGCAAAGTGCAAGCAGGGACTCCGGCAGGACTAACTATAACAGCATAACTAAAAGGGAGAGCCAGAAGGAAACACAAACATGAGGGCTCCCTGAGATGTAAAGCAACCAATCACCTCACCGTCAACAAACCTGAGTGAACAATGAGAGTGGGGAGGACAGCATCTAAACATACCAGTTCACCAGAATACTCTACGCCCATGAGTCCCCCAGATCTGCTCCTTTACCTAAGGTTAATCTATTTACAAAAATGCTTGGCTAAATAAATAGGTTTTTAGCCTAGACTTAAACACTGAGACTGTGTCTGAGTCCCGAACATTACTAGGAAGACTATTCCATAACTTTGGGGCTTTGTAGGAAAAAGCTCTGCCCCCTGCTGTAGTTTTAATAATACGTGGTACTGACAGGCAGCCTGCATTCTTTGATCGAAGTAGGCGTGGCGGATCGTAAGACACTAACAGTTCACTCAAATACTGTGGCGCGAGACCATTTAGTGCTTTAAATGTCAAAAGTAGTATCTTAAAATCGATGTGAAATTTCACAGGGAGCCAATGCAGTGTAGATAAGATAGGGGTGATGTCCTCGTATCTTCTGGTTCTAGTGAGGACTCTCGCTGCTGCATTCTGTACTAACTGAAGCTTGTTTATACACCTAGTTGAACAACCAGACAGTAAGGCGTTACAATAGTCCAACCTACAGGTGATAAAAGCATGAACTAGTTTTTCTGCATCATTTAGTGACAATATGTTTCTTATCTTGGCAATATTTCTAAGGTGAAAGAAAGCTATCCTGGTGATATTATCTACATGAGCTTCAAACGAAAGGCTGGAATCTATAATCACACCGAGGTCTTTTACTGTTGCACTTGATGGAACAGAAAGGCCATCTAAAGTTACAGTGTGATCAGAAAGCTTACTTCTAGCTACTTGTGGTCCTATGACCAGAACTTCTGTCTTATCAGGATTAAGCAGAAGAAAATGAATTAACATCCAATCTCGTATGTCCTGCACACACTGCTCGATTTTAGCAAACTGGTTTTTCTCATCTGGTTTTGCTGAGACATATAATTGTGTGTCATCAGCATAACAATGAAAAGTAATACCATGTTTACGAATTATGTTGCCCAGAGGAAGCATGTAAAGGGAAAAAAGCAGTGGGCCTAAAATTGAGCCCTGTGGAACACCAAACTCCACTTGAGAACATGAGGAATGGTCACCATCTAAATCTACAAACTGATAACGATCAGTCAAATAGGATCTGAGCCACAAGAGGGCAGTTCCCTTAATTCCTACTACCTTTTCTAATCTGTGAAGGAGAATACTATGATCAATGGTGTCAAAAGCTGCACTGAGGTCCAGTAACACAAGTATAGTGACGCAACCCTGATCAGAGGCCCATAGGAGGTCGTTTACTACTTTAACAAGTGCTGTCTCTGTGCTGTGATGAGGCCTAAATCCTGACTGATACAGTTCATTTATGCTATTTCTGTGTAGATGTGAACATAGTTGCTGTGATACTACCTTTTCCAAAATCTTGGAGATAAAGGGAAGGTTTGATATCGGCCTGTAATTAGAAAGCAGACAGGGGTCAAGGTCAGGTTTCTTGATTAGCGGTTTAATAACGGCTAATTTAAAGGATTTGGGGACATACCCACTACTGAGTGAACAGTTAATTACTTTCAACAGGGGTTCTATTATTGCTGGTACTATCTGTTTGAGAAAATGTGTCGGTATAGGATCTAATATACAGGTTGACGATTTTGAAGAAGAGATGAGTGAAATTAGTTCCCTCGCTTCAAGGGGAGTAAAGTGTTCCAAGTTCTGATATGATGTGGTTAGATCATCTGAATTATTTAAATTGTCTGGTTTCAAAGCCTGAATTTTTTGCCTAATATTTATGATTTTATTATTGAAAAAGTTCATGAAATCCTCACTACTGCATGATGTTGTTGTGATGAACTGTGAATATCATTGAACAAATGTGGTCAAATAACAATGGGGGCTTCAGTTTCCTAGGTAGCATAAAGACTGGATTTTGCAGCAATGGAAAAAAGTCAGGAGTCTGATGAGTTCAGATTGAGTCTATTCCAGAGCTCTATTCCAGATGGGTGTGTCAGGGTAAGAAGGGAAGCGCTTGGCAGTGATGCACCAATCATGAATAGTGTCCACTGTACAATACAAGCCTCTGAAGACAGTGTTATGATCTGGGGTTGCTTCAGTTGCTCAGGTCTAGGCTCATGAGGCAAGAAAAAATTAATATGAGGCAGTTGTCAGCTGACAACCTGAATGTACTGAATGACCAGGTTATCATATCCATGGAGTTTTTCTTCCTTGATGACACAGGCTCTGGGAGCACGAGGAATCATTTTCACATATGAACTGGCCAACATCTTCCAATTTAAGCCAAAGGCAGCTGAATGAAATCTGCAACTTTTTTGGCTAGGCAGTGTATATTTTTAAGCCAGTGTCAACCATAAAATGGTCAACAACAAAGTCATGCGTCTTGTTCCTTTTCAAGAGTATGAGGATGCAATGTGTGTGGCTCTGTCTGAGAATATCCCTGCAAGTTTGATAATGAATTAACCTCTGTCTTCCACTCCAGCCTTAACTTTTAACCATGCTAGCCAAGTGACAAATTTGCTGATGCTCTTTTGAGATCTTAGCAATATCAATCAATCAATCAATCAACATTTATTTATATAGCACCTTACAGCAACCTAAGTTGATCCAAAGTGCTTCACAGTACTAAAAATGACAATAAAGTGGCAATAAAATAGAAATAAAAAAAAGAATAATTATAATACAAAAACAAAATGAAACACACAATTGTAAATTAATAAATGAAAAATTAAATAATAATAAATAAAACAAAATGATAAAATTATTAAATATTAAAAGCCATTCTAAATAAGTGAGTCTTTAGTTTTCCTTTAAACAGAGGGAGGTCCTTAATGTTGCGTAATTCAGGTGGAATGTTGTTCCAGAGTTTAGGACCAGCCACTGCCAAGGAGAGATCACCCCATTGTTTTCACCTTGACCGAGGGACCCCTAGCAGGTTTTGGCTGGCAGAACGTAAAGCTCTACTTTGTTGATAAAAAGCTCACACAAGTAGGAAGGTGACAGACCATTAACCGCATTGAGCGTTTTGTTGTATCATTGTGTAAGATATAGTTCAATCCTACAAAAGAATCCTCAATTGCCTCACAAATGGCGATTCAGGCTTTTCCGTCCAGGCATAAGTATTCCAATTCCATGTCTTACTCTTACTCTTACCTCTTTGCAGTACTGGGTAGTGAAATGTTTATTAACCCAGTGGCATCCGTAGGGCCATGCCGTAGTTGGTTGCTTCACAAAGGAGCAGGTCACTCAGGACACATCCGCTTTTTACACCCGTGATGAAATGGAAAACGAGTGGTTTATCAAGCCACGCAGTTCATCAAGGCAAGATTAGCTATGAATGCCTGCTAATTCTAGCTCATCACCATCAGGCTAGATTCACTGAGAATGGCAGCTAATCTGCAACCCCAACATCTGGCGCAGTTTCTATGCTTCCCAGTCGGAGTCAGCCATTCCACAATGTGGTACTGACTTCTGGTGAAACTAGGCATAGTCATGGCAGTGCAGCAATTTTTCCCCCCAAACAAGGCTCACACATGCGTCCCCGTGGTAATTTACGAGGCCTGTGTGCTACATTGCGAAAGGATGCAGAGCATCCCTCAGGTAAGGTTTCCACACATCGTCAGTTGGCCGAAATTGAAGGTGGTCCATTTGGTCCGCAGATTCTTCCTACGTGCCGATTTGCTCATACAACGACCAGAAACGTGGCACAAGTTTGTGTGCATGGGACTGCCCCAGGTGGGTCCATCCATAATTAGCCACACGGAAGATAAATTCATATGGGAACTGAACAACGGCGCAGCAGATGGATGTATATCCAGATAAGAGGCGTCTGCCCAGGAAATGTTTGGTGAGCCGCAGGTAGACCTCTTCATTAATGCCAAGTCCTGACAACACCACAGCATGCTAGGGCAGGATACGGTGGCTCTTAGCCATTTGTTACATGTCTCTTCTCTGCTAACAATACTTCTTTCCACATTGCACTGTGGAGAACTGAATGCTGGTTTCCGCTGCTTCTTTTAATAAGTAATCCTAGCAGCCCCTTGTATTTCCTCTACTGGATTGGAAGATTTGGCCCACTCAGCGAGATCATCTTATTGTACAGTACAGTATGTCTGGGCTGTCAGAAAAGTCACCCACTGAGGAGTGCAACATAGCAGTTAGGAAAACATTCCAGAGTCTCTAGCACACAGAATTTGTATTCCATTAGGTCCACAAAGGTGTTCAACTTGGTGAGCACACTGGCTGATCTGGTGCGCTGGTCCATTCTAAAGCTACTAGCTCTTCTTCTTGACAGCCTTATTTAATGGAATTTCTGGGACTGAAATCCACCATGAACGTTTAAGGTTCACCCGGACTGAGAATCGCTCTTGTGCTGCAGTCCATTAAGGTTCCACTTCACATTTTATATCACAGTGGAGTTAACCTACATCTACATCTAGGCATTTGGCAGATGAGCGACTTACATTTTTATCTCATTATACATGAGATTTACATGAGTTGGGGTTAAGGGCCCAACAGGGACAACTTGGTGGTAGTGGGACTTTCCGAACCATAGTCCAATGCCTTAACCACTGAGCTACCCCTGACCCCTAACCTAGTGTGGATTTCACAGCTTTGAGCATGACATTGCTTGTGATATCCTATTCATCATACAGAAAGTGATAAGGAGTTGAGGTGAGTAGATCTACATCTGTCCTTAACATTTTTAAAGAACTGTATCCACATTTTATTGAAAGCAGGTGCATCATGGTTACAATGGATCTTACATTTGTAATATCATTTGTTCAAATGTAAGCTTTCTGACAGTGACACTCGCTCTCAAATGTCTTTCCAAGAACTGCATAGGGAGTAAAGTACAGGCACTGCAAAACACACTGTACGTAGAAGTCGTCATAGAAGAAGAGGAAATCTTAATTAGTGAAATTTAATATATTTGTTTCACACTTGGCTCTGAAAATGGCGTGTTTGTGTTGTGAAAAAAGAACCGTCATAACACCATTACCACCATGTTTTCAGGACAAGCTGTTCCAAAGTTAATTTCCCCTCTGCTTCTGTCTCTCTCTCTCTCAGATACACACTCAAGATATTCACCTGACTGGAAACCAAGTTTCAAAACAGGAAACAGGAAAAGGAGGAATGTGTGTGGGTTCGCAGTTGAGATTCTACGGTAAATTGTAATGTAGTGAGAGAAATAGAGAAAATGAGAAGCAGAGAAACAATAAGAGAAGAGATCGAGAAGAGAGATTGCAGTACAAGAGTCAGAAATAGAGCGAAGGAAAGAGAGATTTTGTGCTTTGATTGTTGTCATGAGGACAGAAATGTAAGCTTGGAATGATGGGTGAAACTTTTTAGTTCCCCTTCAGGAAACTTTCTTTCATTTGAAGTTAATTGAAGTCAGTTGAAGACAATTAAAATATACTGTGGATATGAGCAGTGATCTGTGGCCTTCAGACTCTCCTAATAGACGTGTGTTTGGTTCTAATCAAAATATCACAAAAATATCCTAACAGTTCTGAATGTTGTGCACATGTTGTGGAATCACATTAGAACCAACTAGCAAAATAAGACACCATGCAGCTTTGAGACGAAGACGTCTAACCAAAACTTGTCCACTGAAAGAAAAAGGAAAAAAACATAATCACCGATGATACGAAAAGAGAATTTTTTTTTTATAAATAGAATAGATGAGCTGATGCATCACTAAGCTGCCGTTACCATAGTTACTGAAATGTTAGTTATTTATGTCCTTATTTGTTGAGTTTCTGATAAGGACAGATTGTTCAGTTATGTTTTTTTTTTCACACACACACACACACATGCTTGAAGATTTCTGTTTTTGGTAATTCGTTCCCTAAAGATAGTATGAAGAGCGTGAATATTAGGAATGAAAATTAGCCTGCACCATAATTAAAAACGTGACCGTGAGAAATTTAGCGAATATTTAAAGCTCGTGCAGATTTCCTTTGATCACAGTTTAGTAGCAGTTAATCCATTTTAAACTTCTTCTTATAGGTTAATGAAATGGTTTATTGTAATGAAATGAGTGGAAGGAGAGTACTGCGTTGTACAAACTCTTTGTAGACAGTGTGTGGTGTGTTGAAATTTTTTGTTGATTATATTCCTATGAAATAAGTGCTTTTTGGTGGGCCGTACTCATGAAGTGAGGGTGGGCCATGGCTCAAACGGGTAGCTTTTCAGTCATCCCGGTCTTCATCTGCCCTTCTACTGGCCACTTTGGGTCCTGCTTCCCCAAGTGATGCATGTATGGGCAGAGAGATAAGGGCCTTGCCAAAGGGCCCAACAGTGGTGTGGCTCGAACCTTTGACTCGATCACCAATCTGGAGCCTTAACCCTCTGGGCCTGAGTGTTTTTTTTTTTTTTTTCCTTATTCAATAATAAAGAAGGCTTGCCATCTGGGGCTAGGAATCTGAAAGCGCTAAATGGGTTGTGTTCTTCTGTACCAGTTGGTACAATAAGGCCACAGATAATTACAATTTCTTACAATTAGCTCTACACTGTACTATGAGGGTCTATGGATCGCTACAGAGTAACATACGATAAGGTTGTCTCAACCCTGGCACTTATTGCCGTAGACATTTGTAGCAAGTGTCATGGCAGACAACTGGACACGGCATGCTTTTGGACTGTTCCAAGGGACTCTTTTTAAAAATAAAAAAAATATTTTATGGGTTTGCATTTCTTTTTTTCGTACTTCCTGTTTCCCCTGCCGTAGGGCTCTGTGGGTTTCTACCGACAGCCATTGATGACCAAGGCCACTTGAAATCACAAAATTACAATGGGTTCCCTTTTTGCGTCAGGTTTCTCTCAAGGTTTCTTCCTTTTGCCATCTCAGGGACTTTTTCCTTGGCACAGTCAGTCTCAGCCTGCTCGTCAGGGGCAATCTGATCACTTTGATTTCTACATATTTTCTCACACATGACCTCATTTTCTTTGGATTCTGTAAAACTGCTTTTTTATGATAACCAAAAAAAAAAAAAGTCATATGCATGGTCAAAAAAATAAAATACTGGCAAGCTTCAAAATCACTAGGAGTCACCACAACACTCCCTCTCTCTGTGGTTGGACATGATCTTACCATACATCCTCCTACGGCTCTCCACCATTTGTGAATTCTGAGTGATTCATAGCAACTGGACTTGAGCAGCAGTTTTGAAAAGAAAAGAAAAAAAGTGCTTAGATGGTTTCATGTATCTCTGAGGAAGCACATGTTAACCTTCTTGCTTCCTCATTGATATCTGTGTAATGGAGCGAGTTAGCTAGTGCATGAGCTCGAGAGAAATGGTGAAAAATCCAAAGTACCAAAGAAAACTGTTGATTTTCAGCTGCTTGTAGAAGTTTATATGCAGAAGCTTCTCCACCCCTGCAGGCAGACAGAGACAGGAGGGATGTTAAGGATGGACAGATATAATAAACGAATGTGGGCACTCTCTTTACGATGATGACTCACTCATCCTCTTCAGGGTGAAGTCATTACTTCCTGTCTCACAGTCTCCCCATCTGTCTGTCTCTCTTGCCGAAAAAGCCGTTTCTGTAGGAAAAGATAAACACGTTTTGTAAGCTGTCAGGTCTTGACAACGTTCCGAGCCGTTTGCCCACATCCTGTCTTCTCTTCACTGATCTTCATCACTCCATCCTGGACCTTCTGCTTCTGCAGCTGATGCAACAATGATGCCAAGGCAGCAACACGCACGTACTGTACCGTATACGCTCTTACAACGGAGTCGAAACCTGTAGAGCTCGGAAATAGACAGCTAGAAGGATACAGACAGAACGATGGACGTCTAGGCGCTTCCTTGGTTCCTTATGGAGGGAATAAAAGACAACAGGACGTGCAGGTTTAACAATAAAACTAAAAAGTTGCTGATTGGTCAATCGTCATGATGTCATTATGACACCTCAAGACAAGGACTTGTGCTTTGATCTGGTGCGAGCTAAAGTCTTACATTTCATCTCTCTCTCTCTCACCATCCATCCATCCATCCATCCATCCACCTTCCCTTCCTTTCTTCCTTCAGCAGATAAGCTGCCAGAGCTAAAGGCGCAATCAGCACAGCTACAAAAGACGCGTACTTGCCTTAACACTTACTTGAGATGGCTGCGCAATCAGGGAACGGGAGTCAAGAGTATGGAGAAAGAATATACTCTACAAGATTCTTGGATGTTCTTGGTTCCATTCGACTGCTGATTGTCCTTAAGGTGCCTTCATTGGACTTGGTGTTGGGAAGAACTAGTCGATTTTCATAAAGCACATTATGTTTGGCATAATCAGATCGGACTTGCACCCTTTGACGAGACATACTGTAGGTTTTGTACTTTTGTGTCTTGGCTTTAGTTTCGTTTCATCCACGCGGCTCGTAAAGAGTTAAACATCCAGGGCGTCCTTCCCTCAAAGTCATGAATTTTACATGACGGTTCACGGCCAAGCGTAGATCCTGATATTGCGTTTTTCATCAATCAGCACATTATTAGCACATCATGTTTCAGCGTTTCTATTGTCACGCAGCATAGCGCTGGGTTAAGAACGAAGAATTCATAAATAATTCATGGAGAAGCGAGGAAGAAAGACGCTGTTTGTCTGATAAATACGCTGCTTTCGCATAGCCGGGAAATCTGGGGTCAGAACGAGGGGTCAGGCTTTTCATCCCCCACGACTGCGTGTTCAAAATATCCCCGTGTGTGCAACATCTCGCGCACGCAGTAACCAGACACACAAGTGAATGCTGAACCTTGGGAATCTGTTTATTTGTGTTTTAAGACAAATAATAATAATAATAATAAAAAAAACAGGAAATAATTGAATCTGGGTGTGGCTGTGGAACCAACACTCTTACACTAATCATACTTTCAGCATTGTGTGTGCATGTATGTGTGCGTGTGTGTGCGTGTGTGTGTGTGTGTGAGGAAAGGCTGGTATGAAGGGAATGTACTGTTTTTGATAACGACTGAAAAACACCCTACTCTGGCTCGTACTTTCATCTTTCTGAACCAGCGAGATGACTGGAATGTGTGCATGCATGTATGTGTGTGTGTGTGTGTGAGAAAAATAGAATAGTCTTAGAGCAGTTTGGTCCCATTTTTTGTTTGCAAGAAGAATAAACATAAAACAGAATTAAATAAAGTGTGTGTGTTTGTGTGTGTGTGTGTGAAGATGCATAAAAACTACAAAAGAAAAGGTCCATTAGTTACACCAGTTACTGTTTGAAATACTGAGTGTGTGTGTGTGTGTGTGTGTGTGTGTGTGTGTGTGTGTGTGTGTGTGTGTGTGTGAGTTGCTTGCATATATGTGAATGTATTATCTGTACGCGCGTCTCTCATCGAGGTGGCCGTGTGTGACATGCACACTCGCATCGCTCGTGATGCTGCAGGTTGATTTCCTCGAGAGTCCAGTGTGCTCTGGATTTCTTGTAGAAATTTGGTCCTGGGGCAAACTTCAGCACCTACAGACACACACACACACACACACACACACACACTTCAGTTATTCTGGGAAGTGATTACGTGCGAAGTTGGCACTGAGTACGACAAGATTTATGTGTGTATATTAAATTCGTATTCATCTTCATAAGCATGACAGTCCTCGCCGGCTATGCTGCTTAATTCTGCATTTTCATAAACAGAAGCCTCGATGGCAGCGCTGCTTTGCCCCTATAGTGTGTACATCAGAGTACACCAGACATGCACTTCCAGTTTTCATATCATCTCTCTCGAACCAACTCTCTTCATCAGGCACAAGCACAGTATACACCTCTACACTTTCATCTTTACAAAAATGTTAACGTTATTCTCACACACCACCATCATTATTATCTGGCGAGCTTTATCACACATTCACAAGTCTCATCTCTGCACTCCCTCACCCCTACACAACCCTTGTTCTCGCACCCCTTATCCTCAAACAACCTTCAGCTTTCCACAATCCTCATTCTCACACATTCCTCACCTTAGCACAAGCCGAATCCTAGCACAATCCTTACCTTCATACAGTCGGCGCCTCCGCACACAACCCTCACACAACCTCGATCGTGCACAACCCTCAGCCTCAAACGTTACCAATACTCGAGCAACCGTCATCTGTACGCATCCTTTGTTTTCATAATCAACCCTCATCCTCGCCCCGTCCTCATCTCTATATAATTTTCACGTAATGGTCATCCTCACACACTCACACATCCTTTATTCTTATTGCTCGCACCCTCAAACATTTTTGCACAATCATCATCGGCCAAAACACTGGCTGTTTTTATTTTTCATGGTTTCATATAGACTGTAGACTATATTGCCAAAAATGATTCGCTCACCTGCCTTCACATGCATATGAATTTCAGTAACCTCCCATTCTTAATCCATAGGGTTTAACATGATGTTCGCCCCGCCCCCTTTGCAGCTATAACAGCTGGAAGGCTTTCCACAAGCTTTAGGAGTGTGTTTATGGGAATGTCTAATCATTTTTCCAGAAGCGCATTTGTGTGGTCGGACACTGACGTTGGACGAGAAGGCCCGGCTCGCAGTCTCCGCTCTAATTCATCCCAAAGGGGTTCTATCGGATTGAGGTCAGGACTCTGCGCAGGCCGGTCAAGTTCTTCCACACCAAACTCGCAATGCAGTCAGACAAGTCCTGTTCTCCTGGCAACCGCCAAACCCAGACTCGTCCATCGGATTCCCAGAACATGTCTCCACTGTGCCTGGGTCCAGTACTGCATCCGGTGCTTTGCATTGAACGCAGCTGCTCGGCTATGGGAACCCATACCATGAAGCTCTCGACGCCCTGTTCCTGAGCTAATCTGAAGGCCACATGAAGTTTGGAGGTCCGTAGCTATTGATTCTACAGAAAGTTGAAGGCATCTTTAAGTGAATATTTTTGGCAATATAGTGTGTATAATACAGAAACTGTCTGTGTGCCAAAGAAGCTACTTCTGAAGCATCTCCAACATGCAGGTCACCAATCTTGCTCCTCTAAAAATTTCAAGTTGCTAACTTCAGCCGTTTTGGAGAGATGATTTTAGATTAGCTCCAAAAATGATCATTTTCCAGTGTTATACTGACTTGCTTTAAACAGTAATAATTTCAAATACAAATTATTCATATTTCATTATGAGTATTGATACTAAGATTGGTGTAAGCATCTAGAAGCATATGACCTGTAAACATAGTTGTTTAAATTAGAGCATCCCTGGCCAAATTAAGGATCCCCCCCACCCCCCCCCCCAAAAAAAAAAAAAACTGGAGTGTCAATAACCATATCAAATTCATATTCCGATATTTTAACAATTTAGCATTTTAGAATAAAACACTTTTTCGGGTTTACGTCTTTCCATGTGAAATCTAAATTGGCCAAGCTTTATTTGATTAACAATTAACATTATTGAAAATATTGAATTCAAAAAAGTTATGGACACTACATACTGTAAAATGGCATGAAATGATATTTTACAAATGTGTTCCTTTTAAACTGATAAATATATACGGTAAATGTTTACAAAAGAAACAAAGCATGGATTTGCGGATAAGAAGCATTAATTATTATGAAAAACGGTGTTCTATGATACTATCTGAAAATTTGCTTCTTCTTTTTTTTTTACCTACTGTAGGTGGGACACTTTTTAACATCATAATATGCTTCGGCCGTCATCTTTACACAATCCTCACATTTCCATAATCCTTATCTTAACATGATCTGCACATCTTCTCCTCACACAATCCTCATACTTACTGTAACTAACCCTCATCTACGAATTTGCTTACACTCACACAATCCTCATTTTCAAACAACCCTTATTATAACCCTTAGTCCTCAATTTACATAATCCTCGTCCTCACACAATCCTCATCGTCACACAACTTTTATCCTCTCCTCGCTGCTTCTCCTTGAACCACCCTCACACATTCCTCATCCTCACACGGTCTTCATTTTGGAGCAACTTTTCTCTTTACAGCCTCATCCCTATTTTACAGTTTAGACCTTCATTCAAAATACACCACTGCACTTTATATGATCAGACACACAAAGCAGTAAAGCTCTGATTTTTAATGAAGTAGTGGATTACATTGCAGATGTCTACATCTATATATACGCATGTGTGTGGGCAGAGAGCCAGGAACAAGCGAGCCACAGAATCAGAGCACTGTGACCACAGTTTCAGCATCACTTGATTTTGAAATGTCTTGATTTTCATCAAGCTGAAACTTTTCAGATTTGTGCATTTGTCATGATGATAATTAACAAGTTTAAGTAATGATTTGACAAATGTGTACATGTGTATTTTTACAGGGGCTAAAAAATAAATAAATAAATAAATAACTAGAACTTTTTCACTAGAACTTTTTTGTCTATACCCACTGACCATGACCAAGAGCAATACTGTTGAGTCGGTGTAAATTAGCGGGACAACAGGACGGTGATGTACAGTATTGCACACAATCCCATATGCTGTAAAGTCCAAAACAAATCCACAATCTAAGAGAAGCAGTGGGTCATTTGCTACTTTAGCCAGTACTGCTTCGAAACTCAAATGCTTTCAAAACAAGATTCAGATTGCTTTCCACGATCTGAAAAAGTGTATTGGAAAATAGGGGGTGGTCATAATCATCGTCAACTTGGATTATGATGTCTCTGTTCTGTCTAGTCCTAGAACATGGAGTAACATCATCGCTTGCAACCAGCTGCTGAATTTTAACAGACCTCATATACAGAAATAATTGCTACCCTGATCTGGAGAAATCCATGGCTCACAAACGGCCCGTTTATCACCATCTGTTAAATAATTACTTACTGCCTTGCTCTGGTTGGTAAGTGCCTGAAGCTAGTTTCTGATAGTTTCCCTCAATAACATTTAGAATTAATGCCCATCCATAGTCACAGTATTAAGAGATTTCCTGCAGACACGTTGGTTTCTAAGCATGTGTGTGTGTGTGTGTGTGTGTGCACGCCGGCATTGCATTGTAAGATACCTCATGGAGCTTGCTGACTGTTTTGGCAGAACTACAGGTGCAGTAGTTCCAAAGATCTGTTCCACAGGCACAGTTCCCACCACAGCGCTTCACCAAGAGGCATCTTGGGAAGAAAACAGCATTGGTGGCCTTCAGTTCCTCCCGCAGATTTATGGAAAAATTACGTGGCGTGCAGCTGTACAGCCTCACTTCCTCGTGCAGACGATCCAGATTAACTGTCAGTCAGACACCAACAGAAACATGTGTAAGGGTTTTTTTTTTTTCTTTTTTGACTGAACAGTTAAACTACTCCCCCATTCACACTTGTGGCTTTGGAAGCATTTTGGTAGTTCAGTGAAAGACTAAAATTAATCAACTACTCTGGGTTTTTTTTTCTTTTGCAATAACGTTTAGGAAAACATTTCTCTGATTTGAATTAATCTCTGTGGGTATTTTAGTGGTCTATGGACAGTAACAGCGAGACTGTACCGCCAGCTTTACCCAGGGGTAGAGGGGTATGCTATTGGGCTCTAGACCACTGGATTTACCCAGAACTGTCTTTACCACTCTTCTCATCTACTGTAGACGACTGGAGTCTCTAGTGCTGGAAAAAAAATGGAATTATGACCCATATGACTTTGCAGGTGTTTTCACATAAGGCACGATTGATTTGTACCGTGCCCTCCTCACTATAGTACTGATGACATCGCATCTAAACAACAATCTACTTCCATTTTAGGTACAAATGGCTCCATATCTGATTCTAGCTGTATGGTTTTCGAGACCACCTTTTCCAACAGATTCAGGCACGGTTCCCGAGTGTGGAACGATCAAAATCAACCGGACTTTGGGGTCAAATGTTCTCGCAAAAAATCCCAGGGCCCTAACATGAAAATGCCCTTAGAACCGTTGCATGTCCATCCTGTACCACTTCAAAGACTGCTTTGGGAATTGTGGATAAATATCACCAACTTTACCTGGGGAACCGGGGACCAGGGGACATTTAATTTGTCCCCCTTCACCAGTTTTACCATGGGGAATGCCCTGTATAGCAAATCTGATGACTTCTTTGCTGCCAAGTGAGGATTCAACTCTGCTACTCCCTGCTGGTGAGTCACACTCGCAGTGTTCCAAGACCTTTACCAGGGGAATCATGGCTTCTACCATCAGTATTACTTAATATGACCTGTACTCCCACATACTGTACATCCTGGGAATCATGAGATTGTTGCCTGTACCACTGGTTTCACATAGACAATTGTCTGGGATTTGGTGCTTGTCCTACTGAGCTTTAAATGTGGTTTATACACCCAGCTTTACCCAGGAGTTTTACACTGAAGATGGCTTGGAACATGGCTTGGTTCTCAACTCTGCTCTTGGTGTACCTCCATCGTGGACATTTTCTCTGCAGTAATCAGTACCATCGAAGCCTATATAACCTGATCTGGGAGCTGATTTATGGTCGGTACCACTGGGCTTTTAAATCAGAAAATCAAGTGACCCACTTTCTATTGCGAATTGTGCTGTGTACCTTACATTTTTTCCAAATGAGCTTCAACTGGGAAATCTGGGCCTGAAAGGCGGGATGGCCAGCATCACCGTTACAGTAATACTCCTGGTTTTATCTGGAGTACTGGGGCATGTTCTACCCTTTTTACCCATGGTATCAGGGTCTGTACAGTCGGTTTTAACTTTGAGACTAGGACCTGTATCATCAGCATTAAAACCTCCATGTTTAGATGGAATTTCGCTGCAGTGTGTCTTAATAATTGACACACTTTGCACGTGTGTGTTTCTTACTTTTGTTCACACGGCTTGCATGGTAGCTTCGTGGTATGTACTGTTGTGTATGCGTTTGTGTGTAGACAGAGGTCAGGTCCTGTCTCCAGGTGTGCGGGTTCATGTGTCGAAAAACCTCCTCCACTGTACTGAACCCAGCAACGATATTATCCACAGCGTCAGCTGATAATGGAGCACTAGAGACAGACACATCATCCTAAGGTGAGAGGAAAAGAAATATATAGTAAAGTTAGACAGAAAGAGAAGGAAAGATGTAAAGCGATACGACAGTAAATAGACAAGTTAGACAGAGGAAAAAAACAAAGAATAAAGGAAAGACAAAATAATAAAAATAGGGAGAAGGAACAAGTCAAAAATGTATACTTTGAATTGACAATAGTTTATGAATATAGTCAGAAATATTATACCCATCGAGAACGAAAAATAAAGGTGAAATGATGATGTGTGTGTGTGTGTGTGTGTGTGTGTAAGCGACGCTTACCGACTCAACTGTAACAGTCTCTAAGTTATTCAAATAAGTCGGAGGAGCATCAACCTGGAAGACATAAAGTGAAATGCAGAAAGAGAGCTAGAGAGACACATACACACTGAATCACTGAATTAAGCCTGAAGCTAAAGAGAGCCTGAATTTCACACACCAACATAGCACACACTCTAGCCAACACACTAGTGTACTCCCTTTAAATCGGATGTATTCAAACATTCCCCAAAAGCCCCACATCAAAGAAAGTGTTATTTTTGACAGTTTTTGGTACGTTTTTTTTTTGTGCCCTTTCTAAAAAATATAGGTAACTGTGTACTTAAATAGCTCAGACACAGACTAACTTTAAAAAATAAATCATGGTAATTTACTATTTACATGCGTGGATGCCATGTCAACTCAAAACAACTCTGGAACGTCTTACTCGATTGTATGTTGACAGACTCCAACACTTTTATTGAAGCTTTTAAAAATTAGATTAGGAATGTATATTTCTGGGAAGCCCTTGCCTATACTACCAGCCATACCCTGGGGAACTGTGGCCTGTGGCAATTATGAGAATAGTGGCCACTGTAGAGCTTTAATGGGAAATTGGGAGCTGCATGAGTGCATTTACACCGCATTCTGAGCAATCGTCCTGCTTGCGTTGTGTGCCCCCAGCTCGACCCCGAGAACTGGTTTGTGTGCCCCCAGCTCGACCCTGGGAATTGTGCTGTGGACCATCAGCTCAACCCCGAGAACTGGATCGTGTGCAATCAGCTCGTCTCTGGGAATTTGGTCATGCACTACGAGCTTCACACTAGTTATTGGGTCGTTTACCACCAGTTTCACCATGGGGATTGGGTCGTTTACCACCAGATTTACCATGGGGATTGGGTCGTTTACCACCAGATTCACCATGGGAATTGGGTCGTTTACCACCAGTTTCACCATGGGGATTGGGTCGTTTACCACCAGATCCACCATGGGGATTGGGTCGTTTACCACCAGATTCACCATGGGGATTGGGTCGTTTACCACCAGATTTACCATGGGAATTGGGTCGTTTAACACTAGTTTCACCATGGGGATTGGGTCGTATACCACCAGATTCACCATGGGAATTGGGTCGTTTACCACCAGTTTCACCATGGGAATTGGGTCGTTTACCACCAGTTTCACCATGGGAATTGGGTCGTTTACCACCAGTGTCACCATGGGAATTGGGTCGTTTAACACCAGTTTCACCATGGGGATTGGGTCGTATACCACCAGATTCACCATGGGAATTGGGTCATGCACCACCAGCTTTACTGAGGGAAACGGGTCCTGCCCCCCAGCTTAACCCTAATCATTCCATCAGTTTAACTGTTTTCTTATGTCCTGAATTAGCAAACTTTACCTGGGAATCGGTCTGTACCATCAACTTTGCTCTTGAGAATCATGGCCTTTACTCCCACACATAAACCCCAGGGATCACTGCCTGGACCACTTGTTTCATGGAGGCACTTGTGGTCTATACCATTAAGCTATAATCTGGGATTTGTGGCTTGTGCTGTTGAGCTTTAGGATCAAGATGGCTGCTAAAGAAGACGTAGAACACTAACAGCTTTCACTAGGAAGTCTTGCCCACAAGTCTAGCACTACGGATGGTTTGGAAATCATCCCACTGCTGGTCCTGGAGCACCTCCATCACTGACATTTTTGGTATTTTTTCTGCTGATTCAACTAATCAGCTACTATCAGTCCTTTCTAAACTGAAGTGGATGTGCTGTGCAGAGAAAACAAAAAGATGTACAGGACAGGTGCTACATGATGTTAATTGAAACAAATAACATCATGTAGACCAACTGATTTGCTTCTCTGGCATTTTAATGAGATTTTTTTTTTTTTGCATTTTTTATTCTGTTGTTACAAAGCAGAGATATGGCAAAAACTTGGCAGGTCTGAGACTGACATTTTTATTTTTTGGGGGGGTACTTTCCATCTTATTTCTGCCCCACCTGCAATTCCTTTACCTAGTTCAAATACCTCTGCCTTAATCCAAACACAACTTAAAATTTTTCAGCAGGCTATTTGAAACTGAATAAACATGCTGATTCCGGAACATTCTTAACTAATATTTACACAAAGTGTTTAGTGGCGAGCAGCTGCTTCGGGAAATGTCTGTCTGTCTGTGGGTTTGTGTGTGTGTGTGTGTTGAGATGAGAGATGTCCTTAAAACTCCCCACACTCTATGTACTCCATGTGTACATAAAAATAGGATGGAGGCTCTTGGAACACTGTGAGTGTGACTCACCAGCAGGGAGTAGCAGAGTTTGAATCCTGGCTTGGCAACAAAGAAGTCATCAGATTTGAACCTTATTCTGATCATGTTGTTTTTGGATGTGATGGGACTTGGGGCTTTCCGTCCACACCAGGGACCCCAAGTGATGGTGCTGCTTTCTGAAATGTCATCAACTGCCACAAAATCATGTCTACACACACAAACACACACACACACACACACACACACACACAAAAGCATGTACGTTTACAAAACCCCAGGTGAATACCTGTGATGTGAAGTGTCTGCTAATGCTGTCAACAGTAATGGAAAGTAAACAAGAACCAAATGTCACTAATTAGAGGAGATTCAAGCCTACTCGCTTCCATTCATCATTAATCATGTTAGCAAGGTTTTCTTATAGATGCGTTTGCCTAGTTCATATCTAAACTATACACATTAACTACACTTACACAATAAAATACACACATACAGGTATGCGCTAAAATATAGAGTACTGAAACTCGCGCATCTCGGACGCATGTATGCATTTGCCGACGGGGCAACGCTCCAGCCACACGTTTCCAGTAGTGAAAAGGTTGTGTTGTGCAGTTGCTGTTGGAAATTGATCTCTCGACGGAGGTAAAGTATTCTTAGTTACGTATTATTTCCTCTCATACGGAAGTGGTCATGAATAGGGACCGAGTTTGAAAATGGTGCCAGAACAATTCCTTTCCCTACCCGTCTCATTCCCCCGATCGACCACCACCTGATGCCTAGGAAGAGGAATGTTAAAGGAGAGTGTGTTCAACTGTGAAGATCCACCAAGAACTACCGTATGCCTTCATTACGCAAGCAAATCGTCTCCTTTTGCAGGAGGCTCAAGTAAACTTTGTTCTGGGAATCCAGATTGAGAATCTGCATGAACGATATGAACACCGTCTACAGCGAGGCGGCGCACACACACTTTGAACCCTTACATTACGCATGCCATGGTAAATCAACCATGTGCATGTTAGTTTCCTTCAGGAGAAATAAACTCACAGATGAGAACAAGGTCATATTGTTCATCTTTTCATTTTAGGACTGTATATTTTGGTGCATACCTTATTACACAAAGAAGTTTGATAAGACTCTGTAACTTAAGAGCTTTCCCAGAGGGATTTTATTATCCCTCTATCCATTTATCAATTCATCCACTTACTCTCCCAGTCAGCCATCAGTCCATCCAACTAGTCATCCATCAATCCACGAACTCATACAGCCATGACTAAATCAGTCCATCCACCCAGTTGGTTGATGATGCATCAGTCAACCCCCCCCAGTTAGCATGTCATCCCTTCTCGACCCATCCCGTTATCCCCTCATCTTTCAGTCTATACAACCAGCATAAACAAAATAATTTGTCCATTGCCAAAATCGTCCTTCAGTCACTCATCACTCATCCTTCAGCCCCTTCACCCTGTCATGCACTAATTTTTCAGCTAATCCTTCCAGTCATTCACGTATTCTTCAATCTATCCACCCAGGTATCCAGTCATCTTTCAGTCCATCCCAACAGTCATCCACATCTTTCAGTCCATCCAGATAGACATCCATTCATCCTTCAGTCCATCCACCTAGACATCTGCTCACCCTTCAGGTATATCCATCCCGTCACCCGCTCAACCATCAGTCCATCCACCAAGTCAATGCCTTCTTAAGCTTATCCACCAAATCAACCACTCATCCTTCAGTATAACCACAAATTTTTATTCAGTTATGAATCACTGACTACAGATTCGATTTTGTAAAACCTACATTTATAATAGAGATGAACTGGTCGATTGACCAGAGACCAGAATTGGTGGTTTTTCAGTTTGATTTGCTGTGACCGCTGATCGGACACTCAGCCTCGGATGTAAATGATTCTGTATCGAGCACAGAAGCACAGAAGCTTACATGTGGCGCAACGGAAATGCATTTTATGGCAGTACATTATCCAAAAATCATGCCTGGTAGAAGCCCCTGAACTGCCTTTTTTCCAAACTCTGAGAAGACGCACGCACCCTCATGCTCAAAGCCACTCAACCTGAGTGGACACTCTTTTGAGACACAAGTTTTGAGACTTTGGAGGCATTTGAGAAGGTAAAACGTTGCCTTATATTCTTTAAAATCCTACAAGTAAACTATTTACACATTTTTATCCCGTGTGGCAGGAGTGAATTATTTTCCAACTTTGAAATATTATGAATAATAATTATGGTAGATAACAGAGATATGTGCTGCTCAGTTAAATGTTAAAAGTCTTGTATTTGAAGTTAGTATTAGTAAACTAATGTAATAAGGAATGGACTACATTTAATTAATCATTAAACTTTTAAATGTTTCAAATTTTCATAAAACCAGGTGAAAATGTAATCTCGAATCATGATATTTATAAAATCGATCCTTATATACGATCCTTCAGTCTATCCACCAAGTCGCCCAATCATCCTTCAGTCCTATCCATCCAGTCAACCCCTACTTTAGTCCACCCACCCAATCAACACCTACTTCAGTTCACTCACTCAATCAACCCCTACTTCAGTTCACCCATTCAATCAACCCCTACTTCAGTTCACTCACTCAATCAACCCCTACTTCAGTTCACCCACCCAGTCATTCAGTCGTCCTTCAGTGCATCTACCCACTTAGCGACTCAACCATCATTACATCTACCCAGTCAGGCACTCATTCTTTAGTCCATGGTTGTCAAGCTGGATCTGGAAAGGTTCAGTTTGTGTACAGGTTTTCCATTCCTGGTCGGAAACATGCACCCACACCGGCTGTTTCTGGATCCAGTTTGCCCACCCCTGCTTTACTCAATTTACGAAGTCAGCCAGTGAGCCATCCTCAATTCCAACCACCCTATCCCACTGTTGTCCATTACTTTATCCACATAGTCATTTTTACTTGTTCCACTGAACCAACCACATTCATACATTTAACAGTTTTAACCAAACAGTACTGTTCTCTGTAAACAGGTAGTGCACTCCCCGCTGCACACTCTTTCCCTCCTATGTCTCTCTCACCTGCACATGTTGTTCTCGGGCTCCTCCAACCCAAATCTCCCATCAAACTCTAGAAAAACGTGTGTGAAGGGTGGGGCCAGCAGTTTCCATGACAACAGGAGGTTGCGCGGGTAGGCGTTTGGGTATCGTGGGCTCTGGATCTGGCCGCCTGCTGTCACCATGACTACTTCCTCCTGGCGGAACAAATCTGTAAGGTGATGGGTGATTGTAAGTAAGGCAACCAGTGTAAAAGACCATAATTGTGAGATAGACAAACAGAGAGATGGTGATAAAAACAGATAGACAAAAATAAGGTGAGTGAGAGCCACCTTACACGTAGACCTTCCAAACTTATTATTATTTGAAAATCTCGTTTCGTATTTAGGAGCCTTCGAACATCTTTTTATTCTTCGCACTCAGAGTGAGGGATCAAGAGGAAGGGTGAGTAAAGAAACACTGTAACAGCTGTGACTATCTGTATGTCCTTACACTTATGGAAGTGTGAGCATGATCTTAAAAGGCATACTGACAGTTCTGATTTCTATCTGTCTAATTAACACCCTCACACATGTTTTTTTTCCCCCCTCCATCTCTCACACACTCTCACCATTATTGCAAAAGTTTTTCCTCAAGTTTTAAAACACTCAGTTTCTGCTACTATTTTTTCATTTTAAAAACCTTTTTCACACCATCAGTCATATCATCCCTCTCTCTCTCTTTCTCATACGCACAAAGCAGGGAGGAAGGATACAGCTGACAGGGCAATTCATCTACCACCATGTAGATAACAAAAACAATAGACAGACAGAAAGAGAGAAGGGGTGAGAGAGGCAGAAGCTGTTTAGTAAAATAAGAGTGTTCATTCCTACCATGATAACATTGTCTTAATGGGGGGGAAAAGGCTTCTTAAAATAGAAAAACAGAACGCATTCAACAAATCAAACAGATTGCTACCCATGAATCTGCCCCTTTACTTCATGTTTTCAAGTTTTATGGACCTTTAATTCACTCAGTTCTCCTTAACCGCAGTCGATCCTGAACTTTACCCCTCTTTAAATCAGTAGCGTCACTTCTTACCCTTAAATCGGACCCTTAAATGTCCACACATCTCTCCCCATGCTGTTCATAGAGCAGGTCCGTCCTTCATACAAAACCAATCGGACCTCGCGCCAAACCGAATGTTTACAGCTCGTTAAACGCCCACTGAACAAATCTTCCACATCCTGCCAATCAGCTTCCAGTGAACTAATCCAATTATTTACCCCCCTCTAGTCCAATATTTTGCTCCCTGCTAATCCGATCATTTACTTTCTACTTATCAGTTATTACCTTCTTGTAATAATAATGCCCATAATTCAGTGTCCTCACCAAATCCAAGCTGTCCATCTCGTCACTACTTGCTAATCTTATTTCTACGAAATCCTGCTAATCTGACTGTTTGCTTCCAGCTCAGTCAGCTGCTAGGCCTTCACAACACGACCCTTTAGTTCCCAGTAATTCTCACTTCCCACAAATTCAACTCCTTGCTTCACGCTACTCAGAAACAGAAAAAAAAAAAAAAAAAAAGGCAGTTTCGTCATGTGAGACTGATGTAAAAACTGTCGAAAATGAGATTCATCCTTTCAAATAATTTAATCATTCACTTCCTGCTAAATCAGTCTGAATTTACTGATTTACTCTCACTAATGTGACTATTCACTTCTCATGACATCAGCCTTCACCTTTTGCTAGAATGGGACTCTCTGAAGATTATAGTGTGTTTATTTAATCAGTTTGACCTGGAGGTCCGACTCTCATGAGTGTGACACGATCACTGCATGTTAATGCGAGGCACAAAAGAAAATCCTAGAAGAGCTGCATGAGTATTAAAGGCAAAATGCTGAGATTGCAAATCCATCTTTAGGATTTCTCTCTCTGTGCGTGTGTGTGTGTGTGTGTGTGTGTGTGTGTGTGTGTGTGTTAACGTTTCTATTTTTTGTAAGGGGGGGGGGGGGATAAAAGGTAAAAATATGTGTTGTGGTGTGTGTGTGTTCTATCTTTACCCCTTAGAAGGGGCCAAATGCACTTACAAGAACAATATAACACTTTTGACATTGCGGGGACCAGCAAAATGAGGACCAACCACACCTGCAGCCTATAAAAGCTAAAAGAGCAAAAAAATTTTTCTATTTTAGTTACTTAGGGTTTCATTTAGCCATAACATAATACGTCTTAGTTGCATTCACATGGTGTCAGTTAAAGGTCCTCACAAGTATAAAAAAATGTGTGTGTGTGTGTGTGTGTGTGTGTGTGTGTGTGTGTGTGTGTGTGTGTGTGTGTGTGTGTGTCTTTCCTAACTGGGAATTTCTACCAAACAGCTTTGACTGAATTTTCTCAATAGTGATGACTCATCAAAACACACACACACACACACACACACACACACACACACGCTCACTCACTCACCATATGCACACCCACAACACTATCTACTAAGAACACATGTTTTCTCTTTCCAGTGTGTACACCAAGTGCAATGTGTGGTGATCCTGAGCAGTGCATGCTTCGAAACATTGAACATTCGTATATTCATGGAATAACAAAATATGAAATGGAAATCGAACACACACACATTCCATTATCCAAACATATACCCAAACCCATCCTGAGGTCATTTTTGTCACACCCTGATGTAATACACACAGACACACACTTATTATTTTTCCTTAACATGGTAGAGATGAGCTGTCAACATCAGGGACAGAAAAGGGTGTCACTGTTGGGGTGTGTGTGTATGTGTGTGTGTGTGTTGTCCTATTGGACCAAATACATTAACCACCCTGAGTTTTAAGGACAGGGTCAGTTAGCAATAAGGAAAGTGTTACACCCTGTCTCTCTCTCTCACACAAACACCCACATGGACATACAAAGAGATTTGTGTTAACTGATGGGTGAGGTTGCAGAAACAACCCTGTAGCTCAAACCACAAAATAATTATGTTAAACCATCACACACATGTAACACACCCTTTGAGGGGTCCAGAAATCAAAAACTCATCAGCTGGCCCACCAAGTAAACAAAAATCTCCAATCTGCTGAGTCCCGTAATTCGGTTGCCCAAAACCCCAGACCTTATTACAATCCTATTACCTGCTCTCAGTTTTTTTGTGAACTCTTCATGCCTTTAGTTCTTTCTTGGCACCTTTACGCATCTCAAATATCAGGGCTCTTATCCGATCCTCATCCGATCATGCTGGACATCTCATACTGCAAATACATTTAGTAATTCTTGTCTTTACTCTCCTACACCTGTATATTGTTATGATTTATAATCGCACTTTCAAAGAAATCAGGATTCAGATTTCCATCTAAAATACATCTACAAGATCCTTTTAGTGAAAAAAACAAGCCATTTCATTGTGCTCTAGATATCTCTCCATGTATTGTTTTAAAAGCATGAAAGACCAACAAAATTCTTAAATTCTGAATCCTAAGAAGATGCCTGTGTCAGATCAGTACTGGGTTTTGGCTAGTACCCAGAGCTTTAAAATTAATTTCAGATAAACATCCAAATATATGCACTGTCAAATATTTTCAAACAAATCAAAACAGGTTCACATGTCAGCTATCAAACTCAACTTTCTCTAAACTAAAATGTCTCCAAATATGTCCCAACTCAAATATGTCCAAATATCTCCAAACTCAAGTATGTCCAAACTCAAAGGTCTCAAAAATCTTCAAATCTTTTCAAACTCAAATCTCTCCAAATGTATAGTTCAATAATTCTCCAAAGTAAATTAAAATATCTCCAAATATATAAAGAATATGTCTGAATACATCCAAACTCAGATCTGTCCAAATATCTTCAAACTCAAGTATGTCCAAACCCTTCAAACTCGAAAACCTTTCAAAATAAAAGCCCTCCAAACTCAAACACCCCCAAATAACGTCAAACAAATCTTTTCAAACTCAAATCTCTCCAAACTAATAATTAAATAATTCTCCCATCCAAATTAAAATATCCCCAAATCTAATGAATATCTCCAAATTCAAACATCTCCAAACTTGTGTCTCTAAATTCAAACATCTCCAAACTCAAACAGTATCTCCTGGTAGCTTGAGATTTTAGATTTAGCAACCTAAATTCTACATTAAGCACTCTTCGGGGGTGGTGGGGGATCAGGGACATACCCAGGACACACTGAAACAAAAATACACCATGAAATGGACAGCAATACATCACAGGGCACCGTGCACACAAACGCATTCTCTCACTCTCACACACACTTTTTCACACCTCATAGAAATTTGGCATAATCTTCTTCGCCTGTTTTAGGAGGTGGGAGGAATCACGTTCAGACACAGGGAGAGCTTCCAGAAAAAACAAAAAAGAAATCCTCTGTTGCGTAATGTCTCGTACTTCATGGACTCACAAACAAGTCCAAACTCAGAACACCTTCAACATGTTCTTGTACATTGTTTTAGAAACTCATCACACCTTTTTTTAAACTGATGAAGACAAAGAATTTGTCACATATTTGGGACACTACAGAACAGTGTTTTTTTCTTTCCCTTAAATATCAGTGTTAGGACCGAGTAGGCGTGGGAATCACCAGTCACCCCCCGATACGATATACGATATCACGATACCTCTGTGCCGATTCAATTAAAATTACAATTCTTTAAGTATCACAATTCAATATTACATCTTTCCCTGATTTACTACAGTTTTAATCGTTTAAAACTTTACCACGTTTCATGAGTAATTAAACGTAGCCCATTCCTTATAACACAAGTCCTCACTTAAAAACAAGTGCGGCATGTAAACAACACAAACTAACTTCAAATACAAGAGTTTAACATTTAACATCATAATTAGGTTTTTAAAAACTCAGCATAATAATTCACAGCTACCACATGAAATGAAAATGTGTAAATAATAGTTCAGAGTGCGCCCCCTGAAGGACTATAAAGAAACACAATGTTTTACTTCCTCAAACGGCATCAAAGTCTCAAGACTCAACATGACTAAGCGTGTGTTTTGAGTGGCTGCAAGCGTGCAAGAGCGCGTGCCTTCAAACACAAGCATGTGGGGCTTCTAACGTACGGGATTTTTGACTAATTAGCACTCAGGAGTGGATTTTAGAGTTTGCTCACAGAGTACATGAAATGTATATCTATTTTTGATATCGTATTTTGATCATTTTTGAATGTGTTTCTGTTGCGCCACTCGGAAGCTTATGCGCTCAGTACAGAAAATAGTTTATATCTGAGGCAGATCAGCCGATCACAAACAATTACATTGAAAACCAGCCTATTATGGTCACAAACTCTATTATAAAGGTAAAAATACAGTGGTACCTCAGCATACGAACGGCCCGCCTTAAGAATTTTTGCCTTAAGGTCTGAAATTTTGCAAGAAATTTTCCTTCGACATGCAAAGCATCTTGCCATACGAGCTACCAAACCAAGCCAAACCGAGCACCAGCTACAGTATGATGCACGTACAAAGGAGCCGTTCAAAACTTGTTTGCGTCAGTGCAAAGCCAAGTGAAGCGAGTTTACAGATATTTTATTTTTTGTTTTAAAAAAGATTTAGGGAAGACGTTCCAAGAATGGTAGCAATGACGGTAGCACGAAGAAAAGGGAGCCACTTTCAGTTTCATTTTTAAAGCAACCAGTGCCAAGATGATTCATAACTTGAGCGTTAAGTGAGGTTTAATGTCTATTCATTTCATATTTTACTTCATTTACACGTCTTTCCAAAATATTTTGATTATTTTTTATATGCAAAAATGTGATTATAGCGTTGGAAAATTGTAATATCTTTGGGTGGCTGGAAAAGATTATCTGCATTTACGTTATTTCCTATGGGACAATGAATTTCACAATACAAAATTACAAGTTTGGAATTCGCCTCTGGAACGGATTAAATTTGTATGCCGAGGCACCAGACAAAAGAATCGCTAATCATAACTGAATAATTTCCCTCCATCTCTAGGAACTAGGGGTCAGGGGTCAGGGCACAGGGTCAGCGCCGTGATACAGTGTTAAAGGCCTCGCTCAATGGCCCAACAGTGGAAAGTTCAAAAAGGTGTAGAGTGGTATCTTCAAGGGTACAATTTTAGTACATTTATAAAGTACATTTTTACTTAACCTGCATTTTTTTATTATTCAAAGCTTCATTTCATTTAAATACTTGGTGGTCACGTGTCACAGCATGAAGGTCGGGTGAAAAATGTAAAAAACAAAACAAAAACAAAAAACAAATGTGACGTCAGAGTTGAAAGTCGCGGCAGTAACAGTGAACAGGTGTAACCCGGATTCAGCACTGAACTCACCGTCTCGGCGCGTGCTCGCCGCGCCACGCGCGTAGGCACCTCGCGCACCGACCAACGGCAAACACACGAGCGCGAGCAGGCGCGCGGCCCGCCAGATCGCCGCCGCCACCGCCGCCCGCGACCTCATTTGAAAGTTTCCTCCTGACGCAACGTTGTTGCTCTTCCGCTTGTTATTCCTCTATCCGGTTTTTTTTTTTCTTCCTTTTTTACATAACGCGAGAGACCCCGGGTCCAGGAGCAGGTTCGGCGTGGGTCCAGGTACTGGCGTGCGCGCGCGGTGTAGCGCGTGTGTATGTATGTGTGGTCGCTTCTCACTCACGCGGCCTGCGAGGAAAAACTTTCAAAAACTTCAGACGCGTCGTTACGTCATCCCGTATTATGATGATGATGCGGAGCCACCGCGAATAGCGGACATTCCTCACGCGTGCAGACTGCTGGGAAGTGTTTGTGAGGGAAAGGAAACCGCGTGAGGTGTGTGTGTGTGTGTGTGTGTGTGTGAGAGTCTACAGCGCGGGGCCGCGACCTGCTCTCTAACTCTGTTTTGACTTTCACACATACAGTATAATGGAGGATTCGTTTTTTTTTTTTTTTAAGGAGGCAGTTTAACAGACATGGGTGGGGAGTTCGTGTTTCCGGCTCTTTTCAGAGGAAAATAACGTTTTTTTTTTGTTGTTGCTGAAAACAGTGACACACAATCCACACAACATGGAATAAAAGGATCCGTAGATATCTAATAATAATAACAATAATAATAATAATACTTACAAAATAAAACAGAATATAAAAAGAACACTTTAAAGGAGCACCAGAAGTAGAAATTAAATATGTATTCCATATGACTCACATAAGTGTAACATTCTAACAGTTTTGTATTTTTTTTGAAATTTCAATTTCTATAAATACGAAAATGTTTTTGTCTGTACGTTGGTCAGAACTCGCATTTTCAATGATATCTTTATGTTTCATACACTGGAGGACCTGAAAACAGTCTCAGAAAACGTTCTGTCTGTCTGTCTGTCTGTCTGTCTGTCCAGGCTGAATTCGGCCGCATGAACAGAATTGAATGTGACTTTGCCGTACTTCGATATCTGCCTGAAGTTTAACCTGCGCCCTTAAGCAAAATCAAAATGTTGAGTGAAAGCGATGTTATGCAATAAGCTACTTTAAAATAATCTACTAATGCGCTATTGTCTCGGTGTAAACAAACACCTGCACCAATAGATATTAATTAGAAAAGCTAAAGTGAATATTTTTACTGGGATTAGTTCATATTTTCAGTTTGGCTGAAATAACAGCGCTGAAGTGGTATAAGTGACTTTAAACAGGCTGGAGTCGTTTTAAGACAAAACTTCATCTTTATCCAATCTGCTTTTTCCATTTCTCATCTGTGATTCGCTCTCCGATTACCAAACAGGGAGTATTTGTATTTGGTTGACGCCGAAAGCAGGACAGTAAACAAGGCGTAAACATTTCTAATATCCCCTCTTTCCCATTGATTGTAATAATATGAAATGGCAGCAGAGTCAAACTCTTGCCGAGAATTAGGTACATTTTTGTCACGAATCCAGTGGACACCAAAACCATATAATGTTGGTTAATAAAACAGCTTATTTTTAGCTTTAACCTTTTAACTCTTTCTACAAACTCTCAATAACGAGTACTTCAGATAGTGATTTTCACTACCACTCAGGATGCTGTGCTGTTTAAATAGTTTAGAGCACACCACCTGTAGCATTATAGAGGAACAGAGGAACTTTTTACCAATGCAAGCTTATACAGTATATCAAATAAAAATGTAAAAAAAAATAATAATCACAATACGTAAAGACTTACGTGATCACTCATCTTCTCACTTCCAATTTCTCACGCTTTCATATTCAAAACAATTGACTGTGGAAGACGCCAGCAAAATCATTGAGCTTCTTTTTCTGCTGACTCAGCTATAACGCCTTTCATTTTAATGTCAAATCCCGTCATAGTTCCCGCGTGGACTCCCCACACATGGGTCTATTACAGCCAGAGCACACAGAAACAAGTTTTTTTTTTTTTTTTCCCAAGTAAAAAGAAAGAATATTTGTGTAGTCTGGTTGAAAGTAACACACATTTACAGGTGTGTGAAGGCAAAGGAAGGGATAATAATTGGAACGGTCATAACAGTGCTAAAGGGATCAACAAAATTCATTCATTCAAAAACATTTACCGACTGCAGCACAGTTACACACCAGTATTATACAAAGAGTGAAATACATGTGATTATATACAGTGATATAAAATGATATGCATTGAGTTTAATCATGTTTACTGTAATTGTTTAGTTTAATCATGCGCATATACTGTATGAACACTTAAAGGACAGCAAACTTGATTTAGAGAGAATCGTGCACGTGCTCATGAGCGAGGCAGAAACAGACATACACAATAATACATGCAGCACAATCCCACTTTGACCCCAATCCAACAATTACACTTTCCCATTTGTTATTATAATCATTATTATTATTATTATTATTATTACCTTTTCTTTTTGTTTTCCTCCTTTTTCACTAGTTGTCATCAGTACAGTTAAATGAGTTCTGTACAGTTAAATGAGTGTATATTTGTTTTTGTTTTTTATCAATTTATTTCTGTTGTTATTTTGTGACTTGATTCTGAGCTTCGCAGCACAAATTTCATACCAATAAAGCAACCTTGGGATTTCTGATTCTCTCTCTCTCTCTTTTCTAACCTACATTTTATAATGTCTTGATTTCCCTCTTTTTCATCTGTTCCTGAATCACCCAGGTTTCCTCGCTGCCCTCGTTCTCTTTGTTCCGCAGCTAACGCATGATGGCTGCATTTCACATAAAATTGCGTGTGTTTTGTTGTATTCTTCATTAATCAGGTGTGTTATCCCCTGAGTGTTCTTATGAATATAAATAGTGACGCATTTGTTTTGTGTATGATTAATGTCGAAGCAAATATTGTCATTTTCTCTGTGCTGATTCTCATAATTTTTACCGGCCTCAGGGGCATCTTGGTGTGTGTGTATGAAGTGAGACTGACTATCCGGGGCCCCAGTGATGGGAGGGAGGGCCCTTGTAATTCTTCAATGAAATATGAGAGATGTGGATCAAGAAAGATCTACAAGAGCATGTACAGTAGGTGATTTGGTTGGTGTCTGAGGTGGGCATTATTTCATTGTTTCTTTTGCGTGAATACTTCAAATGTCAGTTGTACCAACTGGAATAAATTCAGTCACATGCATCTGTTGTTTCACTTTAACACAGCGACACTAAAATACGCAGAAGCTGATCCATGCAGGGTAAGGTGAACAGATAGTGTTATACGAAATGGCTGGGCATGAGCAATGGGGGCGTCATCTGGTTCTGCTATTCTTATTGGTACTGGTTGTTGCATTCTACTTTTGTTTGTCTTACATCTACTTTGTTGATATTTTATTTTTATTTTACTATTTCATTGCTTCTTATATTTTATTACACTCTTCACTCTTGGAGCAGTCTCTAGCACAATAATTTCCTCTGGGATTAATAAAGTTTTATATTATCTTATTTTCAGAATCCAACTCCAAGCTTTTCTGAAAAGTTGGCAGCCCTGGCGTGGTGACTGCTAACAATGGTGATTAGGGGATTGGTCACTGGTTACAATGGTGATTAGGGGATTGGTCACTGGTAATGGTGATTAGGGAATTGGTCACTGGTTACAATGGTGATTAGGGGATTGGTCACTGGTTATAATGGTGATTAGGGGATTGGTCACTAATAATGGTGATTAGGGGATTGGTCACTGGTTACAATGGTGATTACAGGATTGGTCACTGGTAACAATGGTGATTAGGGGATTGGTCACAGGTAACAATGGTGATTAGGGGATTGGTCACTGATAATGGTGATTAGGGGATTGGTCACTGGTAACTATGTTGATTAGGGGATTGGTCACTGGTTACAATGGTGATTAGGGGATTGGTCACTGGTTACAATGGTGATTAGGGGATTGGTCCCTAATAATGGTGATTAGGTATTAGTCACTAGTAACAATGGTGATTAGGGGATTGGTCACTGGTAATGGTGATTAGGGGATTGGTCACTGGTTACAATGGTGATTAGGGGATTGGTCACTGGTTATAATGGTGATTAGGGGATTGGTCACTAATAATGGTGATTAGGGGATTGGTCACTGGTTACAATGGCGACTTGGAGATTGGTCACTGGTTACAATGGTGATTAGGGGATTGGTCACTGATAATGGTGATTAGGGGATTGGTCACTGGTAACAATGGTGATTAGGGGATTGGTCACTGGTTACAATGGCGACTTGGAGATTGGTCACTGGTTACAATGGTGATTAGGGGATTGGTCACTGATAATGGTGATTAGGGGATTGGTCACTGGTAACAATGGTGATTAGGGGATTGGTCACTGGTTACAATGGTGATTAGGGGATTGGTCACTAGTAACAGATCAACAATCAATGGTGATTAGAGATCAGTTTTTTGATCAGGTGGTTTGTGATTGGTCACTTGTTACCATGGTGATTAGTGATTGTTTACTGGTAACAGTGGTGGTTAGTGATTGGTTACTGGTAATAATGGTGATTAGTGATTTTTCTTTTAGATCAGTGGTGGTTAGTGATCTGTTTTTTAACAGTGGTAGTTAGTGGTTGCTCGCTGGTAACCATGGTGATTATCAGTTGGTCACTGGTAACAATAGTGAAATCCATAAAAACATGCATCTAACCTTTTACAAATTATAAACCATCCCTGGCAGCAATCAAATTTGAATTTGATTATTTGAACATTTACTCTCAAATAAAGGTAACAGAGTTGTCTGTTTTTTAAGGCTTTTTTTAAAGATTAAACAGAAAGCTAGACATTCCTTATACTTCGTCTTACTTGAAATCCTGACTGCCCAAAGGACTATCTTTATTTTTGTGAATCACCAAGCTTGCTGTTGGATTTCTCACCCACATCATGCACACAGCGCTAACCGAGAGGCCACGCAGGTCTCCTAACGTCTCAGATATTTCTGTGGCTAACCTTCAGTGATTTCTCGGCAGGACGTGTTATAAGTTACAGCAGCAGGAAACGAGCGTTGAAACCACACCCTTCCCACTCCATAGTGCACTATTTTGGGAGGCTCGTCATTTTTCTAGTCGTGTCTAAAGGCCCAGTGGCGCCGCAGGAGGTTAAGGATTAACAATGATGGCGCAACTTTAGACACAGAACAGCTGCTCTGCCAGTTTCTTTCACTCTTTTTCTGACTCTTTCAAGCTTTTACTTCAGTGCTGTCTTCTCTCATCCTGTCTCATCTCATCTTTATACAGTATATATACACCAGTCAGGCAAGACATTAAAACCACTGACTGACAGGTGACGTGAATAACATTGATTATCTTTGAAACAGTGGCACCTGTCAAAGGGGTGGGATATATTAGGCAGCACTCGGTTCTTGAAGTCTTGAAGCAGGAAAATGGGCAAGTGTACGGATCTGACCCACTTTCACATGAGCCAAATTTGTGATGTCTAGACGACTCGGCCAGAGAATCTCCATAACGGCAGGTTTTGTGGGGTGTACGCGATATGCCGTGGTTAGTACTGTGCCTACCTGACTTGATGTCCCTGGACCCCGAAAACCCAATGATGGTCTGTGAGGTCCGAAAAGCCACTGGAGCACAAATTGCTGAAAAATTTCAAGCTGGCTCTGATAGAAAGGAAAGGAGTACACACTGTGCATCACGGCTTGATCTGTATAGACGTGCAGACTGGTCAGAGTGTGCAGAACCAAAAGCTCTTACAATAGACACATGAGCATCAAAACAAGACCATGGAACAATGAGATAAGGTGGTCTGGTCTGATGAATCATATTATTTTTTACATCATGTGAACAATCTCGTGTGTGTGTTGCTTTCCTGGGAAAGCGATGGCCTCAGGATGCAATATGGGAAGAAGGCAAGCTGGCAGAGACAGTGTAATGCTCTGGAGCAATGTTCTGCTGATGATGAATGTCCTGGAATCGATGAGGATGTTACTTTGACACGTACCAGATACCTAAACACTTTCAATTCATCAGCTAGTTAATGTGTACATTCTCAACAGGAAACAACTTAAAAAGAAACTTGTATCCCAGATGTGCTTAGTAATCAAAATCTAAAAATAAAAGAATTTACGCAGTCCACATTGTACGCTACCAGACTCTCCTTTCAGACTTATGAGACAGCATTCTCGCCACACGGCCGAGTACCAGGCTCCTGTAACTGCCTCACGGAGCTGAGACCTCACCACTGCCTACAGCTTGTGTGTGTGTGTGTGTGTTCTTGTGTTGAGTGTGATTGACTTCATTGTGCTTCTGCCAAAAATGTCAAGAGTCTTAAAACACTTTATTAATCTTCATCACTCATCCTCCACTCACCTCTGTCTGTCTCTCTCTCTGTCTGATCTATATGCAGGTAGTGATCAAGTGCCAAGTTAATGTGTGGTTAACGAACCTCAGCCGCAGTCCATACTGCAGCCAAGGACACACACATACACACACACACGGCCAAGGACAAATCCGGCATGGAAGACACTGCTGTAATTCTGGCTTACGTTTATGGCGTCATGTTTCACGCTACGTCAACCTGACAAACGATCAAAGCATCACATGTGTGTGTGTGTGTGTGTGTATGTGTTTGTGGGGGTATGTCTGGGGGGAAGGGAGGGAGTGTGTTGGTTTGAGGGGGGATCAGGGTGTTGTGCTTGCTGCTATCCTTATCAGTTATGCAATATATTATAAAATTCAACACCCACAGTCAATATCCTAGAGGCATGCGAACCGCTCGTGTCATTTGGGACCTCATGATATGAGGTCAGAAAGCGGAAAAAAGGTCATGGGCATCTGTTCTTCTTGGTGACGATTCCTCTTCCAGATCTGACAGAAATGACTCTCCGTAACTGATGAATAAATTTGTTAAACAACTGCCTGTGGTGCTCTGGAAACAATGACCTCTGGTGGACAGGTGAGGGATAATTATAGCGTTTGTTACTTCCTTTAAGTCATTTCCTTTAAGGATAACCAAAGTGTCGTAGAGTATTCATGTGTCAGAACAACTGCCAGGAGTCCCCTCCTGGCCAAGCAGTTCACTCCCTTCCACAATTACACTGGTGCAGAAATGAACCGGACAGCTGATGCTTTGTACTTTGTATTCCGGATCAGAAGTGCGGCGCGCAATAAACTGTGTCATCTTCAGTGTTTGGAAATTATAATAACATCTGGTTATTACGATATCTGATTGGATTATGAGTGCTAACTGTACATAATCACATTCCTGTGAGCACAAAGTGTTCTCACGGGAAAGCGGCTGTGTGTGTGTGTGTGTGTGTGTGTGTGGTTGTCAAATTAACTCCATTTAATCAGGTCTCACCTACTGCTGCCAGCCAAGAGACCTCTCTCTTTTTCACTTTCTCTCTCTCTCTCTCACACACACACACACACACACACACACAAACGCCAACACATACTTACTCCTCTCACAATTTTAAATTGAATCTTCTGTGTCTCTCAGGCTCACTCTCTCTTATTGTCTTTCTCTTGTTCTTACACACTCTCTCACACTCTTTCTCCATGCTTTCTATATCACACTCGATCATACTGTGTGTGTGTGTGTGTGTGTGTGTCTGTGTGTGTGTGTGCAGGAACATTGTGAGCTAATGAGTTTGTGGGTGATTAACTATGATTTTATTACTAAGTCATTTAAGTAACCCCAAATTAGCATATTTCCCAGACAGGATATTAGCCAAACAGGTGTGTGTGGGTGTGTATATGTGTGAACTTGTGGTACATGTATATTGTTGGCTGTGGTTTGATTTCACACACATACACACACACACACCTTTTCTACATAAAGTAGAAAAGTGCTGAAATGCAATTAGAGAAAAGTAGAGAGACAGGGAAATATACCGTTGTAGCAGGGATGTTTGGTGACATATTGCTTGAAATTAGTTTCTAAAGAAGAAGTTGTATAAATACTTTCTATACGGGGACCCTCGCTTTTTTTTTGTTAGTAAAAATAAAAAAAACCTCAACAAAACGTCCATCCACTCTTAAGAAAGAGAATTTAGTTAGGGTTTATTCATTTCCATGGTTACTGTTGAAGTGAAATGTGATGTTTTGAAAAGGTTTGGGGGTGGGTAAACAAATATGCCCTCTAGGATGCCCTTACATGGGAGAAATGTGCTGCAATGACTGGCCTTTAAAAAATATGAAATGCCCTCTGGGTTGCCGCAATGTGCAAGAAAGCATGATAAAGTGCCCTCAAGGGTTTTTCTATATATGAGCAAGAATTATAAAGTGCACTAATGTGTTCTCTTTAAAGTGAGGAAAATCTGAAGTGTCCTTTTTGAATACAAAAAAAAAAAAAAAAACATGATAAAATTCCCCCAAGGGTGCTGCGACCTGCAGGAATGTGTGAAGTGCCACCTAGGGTGCTCCTAAGTGCAAGAAAATGTTGTGAAGTGCCCTTTAGGGTGTGTCTAAGTGCAAGAAAATTAGATTAGATTTTATTTTATTGTTATTGTGCAATGTACAGAGACAATAAAATGCAGTTAGCGTCTAGGCATAAGTGCATCAGTGGCAAATTAATAACAGATGTGGTAACATGAGCGTTATGGGTCCATGTGGGGCGAATGTGGGGAAGTGCCTTCTAGGGTTTGTTTAAGTGTGAGAAAATGTGTTAAAGTGGTAATATCTAAGGAAGTGCACTAATGGGTTTCCTTTTAATTTAGGATGAACTGAAGTAACCTCTTGATAAAATGCCCTCAAGCGTGTTACAACGTGTAGAAATATATCAAGTGCTCTTATGTGTGCTTGTAAATGTGGTGATATGCCCTCTAGGTCGTGTCTAAGTGCCCTCTAGGGCTTCTCTTTGTCTGAGGAAGCATGTGGATGTGCTCTAATGGGTTTACTTTACAGTTAGGAAAACCTGAAGTACCCTCTTTAAATGTTTTTTTAAAACATGATAAAATGCCCTCAAGGGTGTTGCGACATGCAAGAATACATGAAATGCCCCCTAGGATACTCCTACGTGCAAGGAAATGTGGTGTAGCGTGGTCCATGGTGCTCTTAAATGCAAGACAATGTGGCGAAGTGCCCTCTAGGGTTTCTCTTTGTCTAAGGAGGTCTAGGGTGCTCCTGCAGGACATACAAAATAATATGGTTAAGTTCCCTACAGAGTGTTTTCTATGTGCAAGAAAACATGATGACATGCCCTGTACGTTGGCACTATATACTGTAAGAGAATGCATTCTTGCATGATGCATTCTTGGGCTACCTGCCAGTGAATCAAATGTGACGCAGAGCTTGATAGGCTTCCCATTGGTATAAGGAAACATGCTGTGGAAGTGCCGTGTAGGCTGTCTAGTGGGGGCAGTGTGATGAAAAGCTGTTCATGCGAAAAAAGAAGAAGAGAATTTGTCTTGATGAATGAATGTCTTCCAGGTTACTCCTAATAATTCCTTTTAACTGTATGTATGTAAAAGATGCCCTTTTCCTTTCCACTGCCCCACAGGAAACATGAGTGTACATTGCAGACGTTACTAAATAAGATTTAAATCTCAGTATTAATAATACTACTCAGTCCCGCAGCCTGAAAACTGGAACTGCACCCTAAAACTCCACCCCTAAATATCTTCAATTTACTCTAGAGAGAGCTTCAAGTTTTGTAAGAAGTACAAAACAAGAAGTTTGAAAACAAGTTAGGCTAGTTAGTTAGCCATTAGCCAGTTACAGTGTGTATGTCACATGAGGTACTCTTGTTTAGTAGGTTTTCTAAAAAAGAGTGTAATCACCCTCATTGCAACCAAAGCTTTCAACAGCGGTACCTTGGGATATTAATTTAATCCGTTCTGGAGGCGAGTTCCTAAGGCAAAATGTAGTATTGCAAAACGAATTTCCCCTTAGGAAATAATGTAAACGCAGATAATCCGTTCCAGCCACCCAAAAATGTTACCAATATTACAGATTTCCAACACTATAATCATATTTTTGGGTATAAAAACAATTAAAACGTTTGGAAAATGAACTGAAATATGAAATAAATAGACATTAAACCTCACTTAACCATATTAAGCTTATTTATAAATCCTCTTGGCACCGGCTGCTTTAAAAACAAAACTGAACGTGGCCCCTTTTTCTTCAAAAATACAGTACAGACCAAAAGTTTGGACACACCTTCTCATTCAAAGAGGTTGAATTTGTATTATGGCAAGAAAAAAGCAGCTAAGTGAAGAAAAACGAGCGGCCGTCATTACTTTAAGAAATGAAGGTCAGTCAGTCGGAAAAATTGGGAAAACTTTGAAAGTGTCCCCGAGTGCAGTCACAAAACCATCAAGCGCTACAAAGAAACTGGCTGACATGCGGACCGCCCCAGGAAAGGAAGACCGAGAGTCGCCTCTGCTGCGGACGATAAGTTCATCCCAGTCACCAGCCTCAGAAATCGCAGGTTAACAGCAGCTCAGATCAGAGAGCAGGTCAATGCCACACAGAGTTCTAGCAGCAGACACGTCTCTAGAACAACTGTTAAGAGGAGACTGTGTGAATCAGGCCTTCATGCTAGAAGATCTGCTAGGAAACCACTGCTAAGGACAGACAACAAGCAGAAGAGACGCGTTTGGGCTAAAGAACACAATAAAGAAAACTCACTGAATCAGAAGGGGTGTCCAAACTTTTGGTCTGTACTGTACGTAAACTTTCCACAGACGCAAAAAAGTTTTGAACGGCTCCCAGACGCCACTTAGCTGGGACTCGGTTCGACTGACTCAAACCGAGTGTTCGGTCATATGCCGTAAAAGCTTCGTATGTCGAGGCAAATGAGATGCAAAATTTCAGTTCTTAAGGGGAAAATTCTTAAGTTCGTATGTCGAGGTGCCACTGCTTTAAAGTCCTCTGTTATCTGCAGACTAACAGGTGTAGCAGCTACATCGCTAATGCTATATATTTTTGTTTTTGTTTGTTTGTTTTGTACGAGAACGCTTCGTAAATGCAGCCAGCTTGTGTTTTTCATGAACTGAGAAGTTTCCGACATCATGAATGAGATCATGAGATGTGACGTAGCAGGATATTTATTTCAGTCAGTTAGCTTGTGATGCTAGCTGCAGTGTAAACGTAGGTGTGTGAATCTTTTCTTAGCGCTAAATCGACACATCTGAGGGAAACGATGTCGCTTCTGACAGTCCAGTTTTATTTCCAGTGCCGCAGAGTAAAACTCCTAGCAGATACGGGTAGCTAGCTAAACTGCTAGCCTCTAGTTTGAAGTAAAAGTGAGGAGTTACTTTTTTTTTTTTTTTGCCAGTTGCCTAGTAACAGAGTTTTCATGACTTTAACCAGTTAACCACCTTCCCATACTCCGTTTCATTTAAACTCTAGTGAGCTAACGTGGGCACACGTAGCCTGTAGCAACTGTCTGTGTGTGTGTGTGTGTGTGTGTGTGTATACACACATGTATAAATTGTCTTGTTCTCTCTCTCTCTCTCTAATCTGCTTCCATAATTAAGGCTGTGTCTCTCTAAGGAGCTTTAGCACTTCACTATCCCAAAATTAAAGAAGGGACAGATAACAACAGTGTGTGTGTGAGAGAAAGAGAGAGAGAGAATGAGAGTGTGTGCGTGTGTGTGTGTGTGTGTGTGTGTGTGACCCAAAGCCCTGTTCTTTATTCAGGCGGCATCCTACTGCGGAGTGTCTTTGCTGTAGAAGTGTGCTCCCTCCTTCCCTTCTTGTGTGTGTGTGTGTGTGTGTGTGTACTTTAACTGCTCCCTGTAGTGCGCATTATCCAGTGGTGTGCAGCAGGACAGCAAGAGGCTGAGAGAGACATCCTCTCTCTGTCTCTCTCTCTCTCTCTGTGTAGCTGGCTGCATATTTCACAATCTTTGGTTGCCTCTTTGTCTGTCGATCCCTGTCTGACTCTCTTGGTCTGTCCCTGTCTGTCTGTCTATGTCTGTTTTTTTGGTCTCTGTCTCTGTCCGTCTGTCTGCCCTTGTTAGTCTGTTTATTTATCTCTATCTGTTCTTTTCTGTCTCTCCCCATCTTTTTTTTTGCCTCTCTCTTGCCTGTCTCTTTTAGTTTGATTGTCTGCATGTCTCACATGTCTCACTGCATGTCTCTGTCTCTCATCTGTCTCTCTCTCTCTCTTAGTTTGAGTGTCTCACGTTTCCTGTCTGTCTCTCTCGCTCTCTTCCGTCTTCATCTCCCTCTCTAATTGTCTCTCTTCCTGTCATTCTTTCTATCATTGTCTCTTTCTCTCTCTCCCTCCCTTTTTTGTTTGCTTTGTCTCTCTCACATCCTTTTCGTCCTTGTTTTTCTTTTCAGTCCCTTGGTTTTCTCTCTTGTGTCTCCTTGTCTCGACGTCTCTTACCATCTACAGTACATGTCTCATCTGCACTATTGTATCATTTGTTGGGCACTTCCTTTCTCTGATTTTCTGTCTTTCTGTCCATTTCTGATTGAGTCTGTCTCTGTCTCTCCCTCTCCCTCTCTCTGTGTAGACGTCAGACCCAGTCCGCTGTGAAGTGGTCGTGACTATGCCCTACTCCCTCTAAGCTCTCTCCATCCCTCGCAGTGAGACCTCTAAAGAGTTTTTCTCGAGGTGTTGAACCTAGCTGCTATTTTCAGCTCATTTCAAATATGAAGCTCATTTAATCGAGACACACACACACACACACACACACACACACACACAGAGCAGTTATGTAAACACGCATCTCAGTTTAATCGTGAACACACGGACCGCGCGGCTGTAACGTCCCCGAGCTACCAACAGCTTCATTTCAATCGAGGTGTTCACGTCCCCTGACTTTTTACAGGCACACACACACACACACACACCACACCCAGAAGTACCCACAGGCACACGTACAGCACTTAGTAGTGAGGGGTAAATCCCACTTGCATCCCTATCAGTGGGTAGCCGAACAGCATTGTGGGTAATGTAGGAAACTCGTTAACCTTCTCGCCGTGTTCAGGTGACTGTGGCATCCCTTTATTTCTCTCTCTTTTTACACTTACTTGTCTTACACAGTCTCTACATTTGTCTTTGTTCCTTTAACGCACACACACGCACACAGGTGATCAGGTGTGTGATGGCTCTGCTGCGCACTAGTGCATTGTGGGTAAGAGCGAGTGATCAGCATTAATGATGATGATGGGGGTGTTTCATCATTATAAAGAGATCAGTCAGCCTGAACATTAAACACTGCTAATGTTAATCGCTAACTAATTACCCTGTGTGTGTGTGTGTGTGTGTGTGTGTGTGTGGTGTGTGTGTGTGTGTGTGTGTGTAGTGTGTGTGTAGAAAAAACAGAGAGAGGAGAAAGAAAGATGTTTGTTTATGTAAGTTTATGCCAGGTCATTCTTCAATTACTCACGGGTATTGTTACAATTAATTACTTCGCCTGTCTGTCTTTCTTCAACTGTCTGCCTGCCAGTCTCTCTCTCTTTCTCTCCAACTGTCTGCCTGCAAGTCTCTCTCTTTAACTGTCTGCCTGTCGGTCTGTCTCTCCAACTGTCTCTCTGCCAGTCTCTCCATCTGTCTGCTTACCTGTCGCTCTCTCCAACTGTCTGAATGCCTGTCTCTTTCTCCAGCTGTCTGCCTGCCAGTCTCTTTATCTGTCTGCTACCTGTCGCTCTCTTCAACTGTCTGCCTGCAAGACTTTCTCTCTAGCTGTCTGGTTATGTTTGTCCGTCTCTCTCTCCAATTGTCTGCCTGTCTCTCTCTCTCCAGCTTTCATGTCTTCCTGTCTCTCTCTCTTTAACTGTCTGACTGCCAGTCTTTCTCTAGCTGTTTGCCTGACTGTCTCTCTCCTACTATCTGCCTGCCTGTCTCTCTCTCTCAAGCAGCCTGTCTGCTAGTCTCTCTCTCTAGTCTCATTCTCTAGCTGCTTGTCTGTCTGCCTCTCTCTCCAGCTCTCTGTCTGCCTGTCATTCTCTCCAACTTTGTGCCCGTCTCTCTCCAACTGTCTGTCTGCCCGTCTCTCTCGCTCCAACTTGTCTTTCTCTACTTGTCTTGGGTCTGTGTGCATGGAGTTTGCATGTTCTTCCCATGCTTGGTGGGTTTCCTCCCGGTACGCCGGTTTCCTCCCACAGTCCAAAGACATGCAGATTAGCCTAATTGGCGTTCCTCAATTGTCCATAGTGTGTGGATGAGCGTGTGAGCCCCCTGTATAGAGGACGATGAGCGAGTGGACGATGAGTGGTTCTGATAGAAAGGAGTCGGAACACACGGTGCATTATTGTTCTGGTGGCGAAAGGGGGACCTCATCAATATTACAGTAGGTAGGTGGTCATAATGGTCTGGCTAATCTGTGTGTATTCCCTCTCTATATGAGCTCAATTAAAGTGGGCAAAAGATAGAAGAAAAAAACAGAGACAAGCACAAGGAGAGAGAGAGACAGACGGACATTCCCTGATAATAAGAGTGTACACGCTGAGCTTGGTGTATAATTAATGACTGTATTTATAGATTAGCATCGTGACACTAATGTAGCACGCTAATGTTTTAAATCCATTATGGTCTTAAGTGCTATTAGATTCTCTCTCTCTCTCTCCCAAACACACACACACACACACACATACACACATCTGTTGCTCTAGTGTGATATAATTTATAGTGTGTGCATGTACATTCAAATTCACTTTGGAAAAGGCAATACGCACACACACACACACACACACACAGGTAGAGAGTGATGGCTGCTGTCGCTCTCACACTCCTGCTGCTCTTCCATTACAGTTATTACACCACACCCGCAGGAAATCCTCGCCTCTGATTGGACAGCGGTCATTCTTCATACACTGCGAATGTGGATCTGGTCAAACGTCCATCACAGCTGTACGTACGTCACTTGTTTTGTATGAATTAAACATACTTTCATTTTTAGGTTTTGAGTTTTAAATGAAACTGCCGACATTTGCACTCACAACTACGATACCATTACAACTAAACGGTAACCGTAGCAACCTTGACATTAATTGATTACAGTCTAATATCATGGTGTGATTTAAGCCTGTCAGGGATTTCCGAGATTTACGTCGCTTTACATTTTGAGAACGAGTGTGGTGGTTTATGGATGATGGTGGAGTGACAATGTTAGCTACATATAATAACACTACGTTTGCGTACGGAATATCATCAAGTAAGAGGACATGATTGGTGAATGTTTAGACATGTACGATAAGTCCAGGTTCTCAGGAGCTGTCTGTCTCTCCCCAGCTATACTGTATATGTCTGTCTCTTCCCTAGCTGTCTTTCTCCAGCAAGCTGTCTGTCTGTTTATACCTTCCTGTCTCTGTCCAGCTGTCTGTCTCATTCTAGGTGTGTATGGGTCTCTGTCTGTCTGTCTCTCTCTCTCTCTGTCTGACTGTCTTTCTCGAGCTGCTGGGCTACATCTGTTCTTCTCCATCTCTTTCACCAGCTCTTTGCCTGTCTGTTTCTTTCTGCCCCTATCCAACTATCTGTCTCAGCCTGTCTGTCCCTCTTTGGCTGTCTGCCTGTCTTTCTTTTTTCTTTCTTCAGCAATCTGCCTTCCCCTGTTTGGCTGTCTGTCTGTCTCTTTCTCCTGCTACAGTCTCTTACTTACTTCACTCATACAGTACCTACTACATCCCCTGGGACAAATGCCACCAACAAGGAACAGTCAAGCTCTCTGTCCTGTGACTTTCCTTCCTTTTGCTTCTGCTTTGCCGAGTTTGTTTTTACACCTGCATCTGCCCTTGTAATTGTTCCCCTTTCCTGCTCCGAAGGCTGTTTAGTCCCAGATAAGACTACTTCTCACTCCACTTCTCCCACTCCAACAACTGTTTCATGAAGATAGAGAATGTCACAATTCGGTCCTTGTGGAAGCCGGTCTTCTGGTCTTGAGGCCGTGTATCCACTGCCTGCTTCAATCTGTTCAGGAGCACAAGAAGGATGTGATGGACCGTAGGTTAAGCCCTCTGTGGAGGACAGGAACTAAGTTGTGCAGCTTGGTCAGGTACCCCTCCTTCCAGTCTGAGGGCACTGCTTCTTCTTCTTCTTCTTCTTCTTCTTCTTCTTCTTCTTCCCAGATCTTTTCAAACAAGGAACGTTATCTTCCAAATGATGTTATCGGGACATGTTGCTTGTCATTGTCTCATGGATCTCTTCTTTTGTTGGCTTGTTGCAGACTATGAGGAAATCTTGTTCAACCGGAGGAATGTTGGAAGGGTTTTGGTGTGCTGGTCTACTTGTCCTTATTCTTGTACAGTGATTCTGACATCCTTATCTTTAATTGGTCTCTTCAGCTTGCTGAATTTCCCTGAGGGTTTCTTGGTAGTCATCCTCCATTTTCTAAGACTCCTCATGTTGTTCCTTACGGTACTGTAATGTCAAACCTAATATTTTCCTTCACTGCCTTATTGGCTTCTGCATACGGTACTTGTGTGTCATGGCCTTCTCAGTGCGAATTATGTTGTTGTTTACTGATGCTTTCTTCTCCTTCTTAACGTTAATATATTCCATAACATATCTATGAAAATCCACTCCTTGCGCTGGGGTTTACTTGGCCTCGGTACTTCTTTACATGTTGATGTTGATGCCTCCTTAATCTTCTGTGACTTGCCGTCTATAATCTTTTTCAATCAGCTCTACAATTTCAGGCCTTGTAACATGTAACTTAAAACTAAAAACTCTTTTTTGATTGGTGCGTCCTTTAAAATTCCTGCGTTATACTTCACACACTCCTGTTGAGATTCCTTATGCGTTTCACCTTCAGGCCTGCAACCAGTAGATGATTTTAAGTTATTTCGCCTGGCTCAAACATCTTGGAAGGATCGATAGAATCAGATGCACATATGGGCTATCTTGTCCTCAGTGGCTCAGTCAGAAGACATCCATGTAGCCCTAAGGATGCATTTCTGGGGAAAGTGCTTTTTCAAATGACCAGATTATTTGAAGCACAAAGATCCGCAAATCTCTTTCTCTCATTATACGTCTTCAAGTGCTTGGTGGCCAATGAACTCTTCACAACCTCTGTTCTCACTGCCAGTCTTTTCAATTCCCACATAAGGATGGTGATGGACCTTCCTGGATACTGTTTTTTGATTTCCCACGGATTGGCTTCTTATCTGATCAGTGCTTCCTGTGTGGCTTTTCACCACATTAAGGCTCTACTCATTGGATGTGCAAAGCAGCGTCCTATTCATGTCTTGAACAATCTCTGAAGACAAACCTCGTTTGGCCAAAGGACATCCACCTAGAGTCCGAGTATGGCAAGTTTTTATGTTGTCAACTCTGTCGCAACTTTTTTCTGCAACTTTATTGTCCTGATATTGATTGTGCTGATTAAGAACCATGTGGTCGCCCTTGTGGCTTCCTGAGACATCGGTATTCGCCCTATGGCATCATACATCTTGCTGACAAAGTCCAATCTTCTTCCAATTCTGTGGCATGTTGGCTTTTTTCTTGTTTCTTTAGCTAGATTGTTTTTTCTAGGTTGGTAAGCCCTAACGTTATTAAAGGGGGAAAAAAAAACAATTAGATGATAGATTTGCTGCTGATTTCTGCTGTGGCTGGGTTCTACAGTACAGTATACGGGGATTAAGGTTAAGGATCTTGCCCGAGCACCTATCAGCGGTGGATCTAAATCAAATAACTTAAAATGTCTCAAGCAAACATTACTGAGAATTACATATCTCACATTGTGAAAGACTTTTTATGGTGATGAGTTCAGATCAGTGGATTCAGAAGGCATACAGTAAGTGATGTGTTCACTGGTGGCTGATTTAGTGCGTTAGACAGTGAGTGCGAACAATTTATGTGAGTAATTTTACAATATGTGAAGAACTACAGTAGGGGGGAAAACCCACAATTTTACCTCAAAGTTAAACAATCCTACTGGCTGACAAAGCTAATTTTTTAAACAATGCATTCAAGATCAAATGTGTGCCTTTCTGGTGATGAGATGAAACATCCAGTACGGTGGAATTGTCTCAGGCACCATGCTCTTTGGTGCAAAATACATGTTTATATTATGACTTCATTATTTATAAAATAAAACCTTTCTTATTTCCTTTCTTTATTAGTATTTAAAAAATAATATATAATAATCATACGGGACAATACCTGTAGGCCAGAAAGGAAAGCAGTAAGCAGTATTACTGTATGTAAAAGTTTCACCACTTTTCAAACAAAAAAACAAGAAGAAAGCTTCTGGGATTTGCTGCAGGAAAAAAATCCCAACTAACTAAGCATCTACTTTCCTTATAAAACTGCACAAACTCTACCTGAGACTATATTTTAAGCAAAAGGTCATCACACTGATTATTGACGTTGCTTTATTATTTACTGTTTACTGCATTTAATAGCATGTTTTGAATGTCAGACATCCAGCAGTCATGTACATGTGTCTAAGACTTTTGCACGCTACTGTATATAATCTCAACAGCACTGTTTTCTCTGATGCACATTGCAGCAAATGTTGAGTGTGGAGTTATGTTATAACTAAGTCCATACACACATTTTGGTCATTGGCTGTTGTTGATAATACACCAAAAATGACCAACTCTAATCCTTAAATTCTCAAGTCTATCACTGTTTGCACGTTAAAAATATATATACAGTATATCTGGTTTTGCTCAAGAACTTGTTTTTTTTTTTTTTTTGGATTTTTCCCCGATTTTCTCCCTAATTTAGTCGTGTCCAATTCCTCCCCGTCACTAGGGGGCTCCCACATTAAGGCTACTACTACCACTCAGCCGGAAGGGCCGAAGACTATCACGTGTTTCCTCCGAACCACGTGACGCCAGCCGACCGCATCTTTTCGAACTGCTCGCTCACACACCGTTGGGGGCGGCGTAACACACTCGGAGGACAGCGCTATCCGCTCCCTCCGTTGCGCGAGCTCACAGACGCCCCTGACTGGCTGTAGAGCCGTGATTAATGAGCACTAAGTACCTCTCATCCCTCCCCTCTGAGAGAGCTCGGCCAATCAGCTCTCTCTAGACCTAACCACTTAACCACTGCGCCACTCGGAGGCCCCAAGTACTTGGTTTCAATCACAGAGTAACAAAAATATGCTGCGCTGTGGTTTGGTCAGCAAAGATGAAATACAAAATAGGATGAAATACAAGTGAATACAGTTCTGAGAGTAAAAACTCCTGTTATTTTTCTATATAATCTCCTGCAACACTAATGCACTCATCCCAGGGTCTCACTAGTGCTTGGATACGCCGGAGCCGTACTGAAACACTGGCCTCCCTGGGAACTCCTTTAACGGCTCAATAATGTGGAAATGGCTTGGCGTGAGGTCACGACAGTACTTGGTATGTGGTAATAACTCCCAACCATGTTCCTGTAACGTGCAAGTGGTGTTGGTGAATGATTGTGTGTACGGTTCCCGCAGACAGACGCGTCTCTCGCGCAAGTTGGCGACAAGTTATCCGTCGATTTTCCAGGATCAGGTGAATGTTAACCGGAACGACTGCAGTGCGCTCCGTGCCACATCGGCCAGGATCATCATTCACTGACGTACGGCCTTCTTAAAAATGTTTTATTACTGCTAAGAGTCTCATCACCGTGCTGTGATTGAAGTCTTCTGTAAATGTCAATCGCTTCTCCGCCCAGAAATTTTAGCGCAAGATTTGAGTTTGACTTGAACCTTTCGTGCTTTCATGATTATGAAATGTGGTGTCCAAAATAACCCGTGCCAGTGTGCATAAAATAGACAAATGGCAGCGCATATACTTTTCACTAGTGGTAGAAGGTGCTGCTAAATACTGCTCCATGAGGAGTTTCAGGGAGGGTGAGGTGAGAGGGCAAGCCCAGGAGTGTGCCCTGAGGACAGGCACTGTCCGGCTCTCCAAAAAATGTCACTGATTCAATGGAGAATTTTCGAGAATGATGCGTTGAAATTGAATGAGCTGCGTAGTAGCGTCTGAGGGGCCATTTTAGCAAGCAATAGCGCTAGAGAGCACAGAGGTGTGGGGCTGGTTTCGGATCAAAGTTACCGAAAAGCTCTTTTTCAGCCCTTTTGAGGCAGGTCAGTTTTTGCCATCAGCAATTAGACGATTCCCTTTTGGGGGTGGTGCAGGTTGTCCACAAAAGTGCAAATTTTAACTCTTAATATGTGGGATACACTCAATACCCCCTCAAAAAAAAAATTTAAGACCATAATGCAGCTCTATGAACTAAAGTTCTCCAGGAAACAAAGTGTGAACAGAGTCTGTATATTAAGCAGCGTCAGCTGTGCTCATAAAATATATATATATATATATATAAATATATATATATATAAATAAATAAATATAAAACGATAGAGAAAAATAAATCCTGTGAGGAATGGTAGGACTTCCAACACACTTCTTCCAAACACACACAAACACACACTCTTTTCCAACATCTTGGTAGCATTAACATTGCAAGTAGAAGTGTGTGTGTGTGTGTGTGTGTGTGTGTGTGTGTGTGTGTGTGTGCGTGTGTGTGTGTGTGTCGGAAGCAAGAATTTATGTATCCTTTCTATTTATGAATTATAGAAAGTGTGTGTTTGTGTGTGTGTGTGTGTGTGTGTGACGGTGCTCAGAGCTATGCTGAATGTTTTAAAGTTCAATTTACAAGATTAAATCTTTCAGTAACATCTTTCAGCTCTCGCCAACTCCGAGCAAACGGACCCATTTCTCACAAACCGCCAGACGGAATGTTGCAGCATTTTCTCTTATGGCTGTAAAATGGGTAAAGACAGACAGAAAGACAGTGAGAGACAACGAGAGACAGAGGTGTGATACCGTGCTAACATGGCTGTATGAAAGAATAAAACCTGGAACGTGAATAATATGTTCCTGTTGCTGTTTATAGCGTAAATGATTACTGGAAAAAATTTACAGAAAATGTAAAAAAAAAAAAAATTCTGTATGGTAGAGTTGAACTTCAGCTCAGTAACTACAAAGGAGCGAGTTTGTTTAGTTAATGAGTTCTGTTCAAAGTGTGACTTTTCTGCACTAGCTTGCTGCTAATGGATGGGATAAAGAAAGCTTTGTAATATATGTTTTTTTATTTTGTTAAACTAAAGAGACTGATGTAGGTGGGATAGATCAAACGTATGACTATGTTTTCATGTAAACATCCCCAGGTGAGCTCATGGTATTTATTTTGATTTAATTCTTGTTGGTTGTTGGTGTGTTAGTGTTTGCCCTTGTGGTGCATTTTAAATTGCTTGGTGGTTTAGTTGCTCTTGTTTTTGGTGTCCTCTGAATGTGTGATATTTTTCCACTTTTGTTTGTACAGTGGAACCTCGGATTGGACAGCGAGCGTTTTGCAAAACGAGCAAAAAGATCAAATTTGATAAACGAGCAAGTTCTTGATATACACATGCGCTTTGTCTGCCGAGCGTCATGTGATCACAACTGAGCCAATGGTTCTTCTCTCTCTCTCTCTCGTCTGCAGTGGGATTGTGGGTAACCGTCTCCCATGCTCAGTCTCAGTGTGAGTGTGTCACTTGTAAAGTCAACCTCCTTTCTGTATGGAAACACTGCTTTGTCGGAATTCTTTTCAAAGGTAAAGTGCAGGTTAAATTATTTTATTTTTACTTTATACTTTGTAATAATTATTTTAATATGAATATTTTTGGGTTGTGGAACGACTCATCGGAGTTTCCATTGTTTCTTTCGCTTTGATATACGAGTTCTTTGATATACTGTGCAAACACAATTCTGGAACAAATTATGCTCGCAATCCAAGGTTCCACTGTACTTTCTGAAGAGATATTTGTTTAAGTACTGCAACACTCAGGGATTTAACACAGAACTCATAACATCTACACTATGTTCAAGTGCTGTGTCCTTTTTTTTTTTTTACATTGTGGTTATGTAAATTTGCCAACATTACCGATATGAGGTATTAGGTTGCTCATGAAACGTGCAATGACTGATGAAATGACGTCAGAACAACGTTTACCCAAACACAGTGTTGCGAAAATGACTTCAAAGCAGTGTTAATCCCAAGCCGATGGTTTGCTGCAGTGAGAGCGAGCGTTGCGTGCTTACAGTGCTTCAGGACCACTAGGGAACATGATTACGGTGCTAGTAAATGCGGATATGCAACAACAGGCATCATAAAACCTAGTGGAAAACAGCAATTTACCAAAATAGTAATTGGAAATCAGCCAAAAGTGTAAAAAAAAAAAACACACACACACACACAAAAAAAAAAAACTCTGCTTAACATTTGAGATCTGTTCTCATTTGGTAACTAAGATGCATCTAACTGTAATATTTCTGAGAGAAAATGAAACAAAGAGGTAACATTGCAACACTAAGAGACATGTAACATGAGATACACTCACTTTGTGCAGGATGTTGCTGTGTCAGTCCCAATCTCCAGTTGGAAATCTAAACCCTGTTAGAAACTTAAGCGACCATGCCTGTAGTCGAATGATGTGCGAATGGATTTTTATTGACATAAACACCCCAAATAAAGGTTTGTTTTGAGGAGATTTTTGTGAAATTGTATTTTGGTCGTTCAGTCAACATTATTCAAGTCATTCCTACTTCCAAAACCAGTTTATCCTGATGGTGGACATCATCGCAACATCATTACCGCTATATTACAATTATACAATGATCATTTCTTTCTCCTCACTTAGAGAACAAATGGGTGCAGCAGCATCATGGTATGCTGCAGCAGCGCTACACCTCTGCTTAATGCTTGTTTGTGAATAATATAGTTCAGAGCCAGAGGTTTTCATGTGAAATTCATGTTTAGCTGTGAACTGGCAGATTTCACATTTTTTAGCAGCTTCACATTTCAACATTATTCAAAATACACCGTCTGGCCGTTTCAGAAGGGCCAAACTATTGGGCTTCATCAAGCAGAGCAAACAACTAAGGAGATTCGAAATGACTGGAACTGGGTTACGTACGGTGGCCGTGAAGTGCAAAACAACTTAACAAAACCGAAAACAAAATAACATTCAAAGACAAAATAACAAATTCAAAACCAAATTAACAAATCCAAAAACTAAATAGCAAATTCAAAACCAAATAAACAAAACCCAAAACAAAATAGCAAATTCAAAACCAAATTAACATATCCGAAAACAAAATAACAAAACCCGAAACTAATTGTTAATTTGGTTTTGAATTTGTTATTTTGTTTTGGGTTTTGTTCATTTGTATTGCACTTCTCGGCCAGTCAGATACGAACCGGAAAAGGTAGGTATAGTTTGCGAATGAAATTCTTACCGCTGATTGGACGAGACACCTGTCACTCAAGATAAACAGGAAGTAGGAAATTGTGTCTCTAACTTTGTTTCTTGTGTGTTCTGCTTCATTTGAAAACAAATTTACACATTTTTCGGTGTGCAAAACTAAGAAAATAATTACATTTTTTATTAGAAAGCAAGGAAATTTACTTTGAGGACGGACATTTGTATGCCGTGATTTTGGATATGCTGATGACATATCACGGTATAAAGATTAGTTTGCGAACGTGATGCTGTGTCTCTTTTAAAAGAAAAAAAAATTCCACAAGAACTGCAAAAATTTGGCAGAACGCCATATTTGAAACCACAATAAGGACAGTACATGTTTGCACATTCACACACACGAATCTACCGCCGCTACAGTACTTCCTGTATATCTTGAGTGACAGATGTCTCGTCCAATCAGCGGTAAGAATTTAATTCGCAAACTATACCTACCTTTTCCGGTTCGTTTCTGAACAGCCGAGAGGTGCAAACCAAATTAACAAAACGCAAAACAAAATAACAAATTAGTTTTGGGTTTTGTTATTTTGTTTTGGGTTTTGTTATTTTGTTTTGGGTTTTGTTATTTTGCTTTGGGTTTTGTTATTTTGTTTTTGAATTTGTTATTTTGATTTGGGTTTTGTTATTTTGTATTTGAATTTGTTATTTTGTTTTGGGTTTTGTTATTTTGTTTTGGGTTTTGTTATTTTGTTTTGGGTTTTGTTATTTTGCTTTGGGTTTTGTTATTTTGTTTTTGAATTTGTTATTTTGTTTTGGGTTTTGTTATTTTGATTTGGGTTTTGTTATTTTGTTTTTGAATGTTTTATTTTGTTTTGGGTTTTGTTATTGTGGTTTTTAATTTGTTATTTTGTTCTCATTTTGTTAAGTTGTTTTGCACTTCTCGGCCACCGTAGTTACGCTTTTCAACTCATTATTAAAACCTGGAAGGATAATGCTGAACCGTCAACTTTGTAAAAGAAACTGGGTCGGGGAAAAATGTGTGAATAGAAATCACTTAAAAGCTTAGTAAATATGTATCTATAAAAATAAGCATAGCTACTCTATGTTTAATATATTTAATACAGTACACACACAATGCCATGAGAACTCACAGAACTGGGACTAAACAGTTGTGAGTCCTTAAAAAAACACTTTTTACAAAAAAAGGCATCAGTTTGCTAGGGAAGATTGAGCCTATTCCAGAGTAATGGGCGTGTCAGGGTAAGAAGGGAAGCGCATGAAGCGATGCACACATCATGCATAGTGTCCACTGTACACGCCTCTGGAGACAGTGTTATGATCTGAGGTTGCTTCAGTCGCTCAGGTCGAGACTCAGCAACGTTATGTGGCAATAAAATGAAGTCAGCTGACCATCTGAATGTACTGAATCACCAGCACATCACATCTATGGAGGTTTTCTTTCCAGATTGCACGGCCTTAATCCAGGACTCGGAATGTGAAAGAGTAGTTCTGGAATCATGAGGAATCATTTTCGCACCTGAACTGGACACCATGTTGTGTTCTGCAATCAAAGCTAAAGGTGACTGAATGAAATAATAGTGTGTGTGTGTGTGAGACTTTTTTTTTTTACTTTGATATAGTGTCTGTATTTTCAAATGTGTTAATGGTATACTGATTAATGTTGTATCAAGACCAAAGATCAGGTTCACTGTGGACACTCACACGTTCACAAACATTCACACGTTCAAGGAAAAGTTGGTGAAGACAGTTGACATACGGTACTTAAGGACGGTGGATGGAAACCCAGAGGTTTTCATGTGGAATGCATGTTGAGCTGTGAACTGGCAGTTCTGTATATCTATTAGCTCTCGTTTCAATAATCAGTTAAACATTTGCTCCTATAGTTATCCTAAGGATGCAATTGAATACAAGTGCAGTTTTTGGACTGAACAGACGATTTGTCTTAAGTTTGCTAGGAATTTTCACAATGACACAAGGTTTGTGAAACACACTGGTAGACCGCGCCTATTTCTGATTCGAATACAGACAGATACAGATCGTGACAGCGTTACTGAACTAATTTGCCTGGAAGCTACTTGTATCATCATTGACTTTTTTGTATTGTACGGTTAAAAATCGACACATTGCAAACCAGGTCACGATCCTTACTGGCTTGGAAATCTGCCTCATCTTTTCAGCTGCATATGAATCTTTCCAATGGACACGTGCACATTACGAGGTGTAGCCACTGGCTTTGTATGTGCTTGTATTGATCTGCACCTTTTTTTTTTTTTGATGTGGTTACACAGACTGCATCACACACACCTAATCCTCTGCATTGGCTCCATAAGCTTGGCTGCTTGTATGTATTATCAGTCAGGGGTAAAACTGAATTCGAGAACATTCAGGATTAGCCAGCAAACCTGCAGCCAACGTGTCAAACGTGATGGATGGCCACACGCAAGAAAGCCACTTGTATGCCTGGTCAGTACAGATCTGTTCGGCTTAGCGGACATGACTCGAATGAATACCGCAAATCATCTTCTCACAGCACGAGGCTTGGAAATCCTAATACGCTAATGGCCGCAGGGAGCTTTCATTTATTATAAAAATAATATTCCGTGGGGTTGAGTACAATCAGGATACACAGGTTCCTCCACTCGAACCTTTAGCACACCGTGTCTTCATGAAGTTAAATTTGTGCACAGGAATGTTGAAAAGAAAGATTCCAGCCTCTTAGTTTCAACAGCATACAAATACATCCTATACAAATGTTTACTTCCAACTTTGTGGCAGAAGACCCACATATGGTTGTGAAGAAAAGGAACTTGAGGTGGTGTAGTATTCGTAGCATCATCAGAAGTAACGTCAGACCTACAGTAAGTGTCTCTTCTACACGGCATCCCTATTATTTATTGATGTGCTAACAAATGGCATGATGTTGATTTTTTTTTTTTTTTTTTTGTGGAAGCATGCAATTGTGTACATAACACCATCTTCACTGGTAATGATTGATAAGTTGCAAGAAATATCAGGTGAAATAAACAAGGCGTATGATTTTCTGAATCCCTCATTTTCCCAAATGTCTTATAGGAGTGTAAAGAAGTAACTAAACTAACCAAATACCATCCAATTAAATTAAAAATGTACACATAGGGATAAAGAACAGAATGCTACTGTATGTGCTTCATATTATGTGATTGCTTAGAGTGTTATTTATATTAATTCTGAGAAATTAATTCAATGCAATACCAACATTTTCGTGAGGGGGCAGTGTAGCTAAAATATCACACTAGCTACATCAACATGGACAGCATTTCTTCCATTTCACTGAAATCATTCCTATTAGAGATTGATCTGCTGATCGGATAAGGTGTGCATTTACATGCTCAAAGCATTTAATTATATTTGAGATGTACCCAACTTAAATTCTGACATGTGCAAAGTGGTGCAGTTTATCAGAAATATTCCAAAAGAAGTACAGTATGAAAGCTGTTCTGAAATTAATGCAAAAGTCTCTCTCTCTCTCTCTCTCTCTCTCTCTCTCTCTCTCTCTCTCTCTCTCTCTCTCTCTCTGTCATGCTACACATGGCACTCCTGAGCTGCCGGTGATCCAGACCCACTGTGCGTTCCCGACCTGTCTGACTCATCCTGGTGCCCCGCTTCAGGTAGGAGATCTCGTCACATGGAGGCCCCTGCTGCGGTCTGCTTCGGATGCGTGTGGTGACTGGGGACGGAAGTTAGTCTTGGACTTGCAGGTTTGTGCGTGAGCCGCCAGTAACAAAAGTGGAATATTCCACATTAACACCTCTCCTGTTATACAGAACTTCCAGCTGCCTCCAACACACAGTATGAGTGCAGATCAATCCCTGCTATCTGATATCATCCAAATGAGGATGGGTTCTCTGTTAAATCTAATTCCTTCATAGGTTTCTTCCTATTTTCATCTCAGGGAGTTTTTCCTTGCCACTATTGCCCCCAGCTTGCTCTAAAGGAACCTCATCCTTTTTTTTAATAATTAAAATTGAATTGAATTTGGGGGAAAACTGGGCATAACTTTTGTATTGATTGACCTACAGTACGTCATAACATATTCTCCATCACAAGTCATGCATTTGCGCCATTGTTGAACCCATCTCTCGAATCCTCTCGAAAAATCCAGTTGTCACAGTTGATGGCCTCCCACTGTGTGGTTTGTCTTCAGTGCTGGTTTTCCCTTATTTAAGCATCTTCCTCCGTCTGTGCACATTGCTCTGATGGTGTCATCTCTGTAAACATTTTGTGGCACAGTTGGAGACCATCAACTGCGACAAAAGGAGTTGATTCAAAGAGGATTTATGAGTTGGGTTTAGCGATGGCATAAATGCATGGCTTAAGTTAATACAATAAACATGTCAGTTAATAATTGTATTTTATATTTTTTGGTACAGTTCTTCAAAGTTGAGCTTAGGTAAGCCTTCCCATTTCCAATAAGTCCTGCTATGATTGGTTACAAGAATTCATTCTCAGCTACATATGTATTATTATTATTATTATTATTATTATTATTATTATTATTATTATTATTATTGTTGTTGTTGTTGTTGTTGTTGTTATAAGTTATATGCTTTACTACAAGTAAAATGTTCTGTTTGCCATGAACGCCCAAAACTTAGACTGATGGGAGAGAGTTCTTCTAGTTCTCACGGGCTATAAAGAATATATTTATTTCAACAAGAGACAAACAATCAGGTCAAATGCAAAGGTCATACAGTATTTACCTATTAGATGGATTATCAAAGGGTAACATACCTACCCCCTACCTGCAACAAATTGGATTGGATTGGATTGGTTCAGACTATGACAGCAGAAAGATTTTCTTGTTGTCTGTAACATCACTGTCTGTGAAATTGCTTAAAAGTTTTTTAATCTCAACTTGGAATCCTGGTGAACAAAGACATTTTCATTTAACATGGCATCTAGGGAGTTCTCCAGATGCAATCCATGCATTATGCATTCTGCATCAAGTATAAACTGGCTTTCCATTTTGTGAAGCTTTTCAGGTTATCTTGTTTTAAGAGACTTGATTACATATTTGAAATAGTTTCGTGTCTACAAGGAGACCCTGAGCTATAAGGTTTTACTACAGTAGTTTCGCTGTGCTAATAGTATGACCAATAGTATAAGCCAAGTGCTTATAATAGTTGTGGATAACTTTGATCTTAAAATAGAACAGATTACCCACAGAGTAAGACTTGCCATATGCAACAGTGATTAAGAAGTGGATTTTCTGTTCAGGTTTAAAAATGGAGGCCATTTCATAGATGATGAAACCAACTTCTTCTCAGTTATCATTTTGAAATACTGATACTGTACATTGAGTTAAGTATAACAATACCCACCTTTTGACATATTCATGTGCTCACAGAAGATGTTTTTAACAAGAGGAAACCTTCAGTAAACCAAGGCTGTAGTATTCTACTCTTGGGACATTTGTTTATTCACTGCTGCTTCCTAGTTTATCCCTGAGGATATTCCCAAACTTGTTAAACTTGCCACTGAACATGACTCCTGCTTGTTAAATAGCATTACTTGTAAGAGCCTTTGTTTTCATCAATTGCTTGCCTCTAATGGTAATTCTGTGTATCAAAATTTTTACAAAGAACAAGCACCCAAATGGGAAATTCAGAAAACTAGCATAAAAATGCTACTTGCAATGAAATGCTCAATATTAATCAGTCAATTTGGGCAGCTGTCAACTTACCGTTGGCTATACTGAAATGTTACAAGATTAGGATTACAGCACAACTCACAAATGTAAACATAATTTATGAGGTATTAAACTGAAAAAATCAGTATTTTAACCATGTTAAGTAATTGATATTTTTCCCTCAAAACACTAAGTTTAATATTTAGTGTCAATGGCGTTTACCCATATTCCAAAACGTTTTGCTAGAGTGTGGCAAATGCTCCTGAGTTATGATGATGCTTTTTCACTCGACTCTTTTAATTGTTACAAATGTGCAATGTCATCACCTACGACTGTGCTGTGTTCTTAACTGTCACAAACTGTCTACGAACTTACACAATTTACCGCTGTAATACTTTTGAGAACTCATGATTTACAGTGAATTGTCAAGACCTGGCAGGTCCCGCCATTAGAGCATACTATTTAGTCTGTTAGCCCATACAGTTACTTAGTAATTTAGTATGGAGGGTGGGGTTTAGCCATGGATTTAGTATCTATTAGAGAATACTGTTTAGTAGTTTAGTGTACAGGTGTAAGTGTGCTTAATGGCACAGGAAAGAACACAGACATGAGGAGAAAGAAGTGGAGAAAACAGTGCTCTTTTATTTATAATCTTTGATAGTCATTGCAGGGAAGGGCAACTAGGAGGGTGTGTGCCATGGTGTGCCGTGGAGTTGTACAGTCTGTTGTTGGCTGAGTTGTTGTTGGCATCGGCAGCATGAAGTTGTGGACCTGCAAGGGACAGCTGAAGGTGAGGGAGTGGAAGCAATGGCCAATGGTAGATGATGGTCACTTCTTGGCTAGTGGTTTGGCATCTTCCCGGAGTGTCAGAATCTTTGAAAGGTGATGACACACCATGGGTCACACACTCACCAGACTCAATCTCCGGCAGCCTTTTATAGCCAGCAAATTCTGCCACCTGAAAAGAGTTTCCCTGCCCACCCCCTTGTGGATATGTTGAGGAGCTGGCCATGGTGCTGAACAAACGCTGTGTTTAAATCTTCCTTTGATGATCAAGAAGCAACAAGATGTGTTTGTGTGCTGTCTATAAGCCTGCTGTCACAGTACCCCCTCAGGTCCAAGATCATGACCAGTGTAGAAAACAGGCCATGACAACGGGAGAGTCTGTGCGCAGGGGTGACATAGAGGAAAAGATACAAAATATTTAGAATACCCAGCTAGCCTGCAAAATGCATGAACTTTTTTTCTTGGGCTTCTACAGGCCACATTCGATTCTATACCCCAGGATTTGTGCTTCAGTAACCCCCAAATGGCACGCTTTTGGGATTGGCTGTCAGGCCCAGTCACCTGAGTTTTTCCACTGACAAATGACCACGTTTGGGAATTTTTAAGTTTGTGCTGCACAAGATGAGTAATCCATGGTTTTGAGTAGAACACATCCCTGAATCTGTCTGTCAGCTCATTCACCTCCTGATGATGTGATGGGGTGAGATCTTCTTCTTGCTTGAACAGCTGTGACCTGATAGAAACAGTGGTTAGAGCTGAAACAGCAGGCAACAAATCTATCCACTTTTTTAAACAAATGGACGTGATATAGCTCAGCGCATTTTCTTTTACCTGGCCGTTCTACTGTATGTGGTAGTTCACTTGCCCCACTTGCTTTGTGATGATGTAGATGGAGGCCGAGTGGGTGAGCCTGAGTGCATCATGGTTCCAATGCAGCTTTGTAGAACAACAAGCAAGTCATAGGGTTCTCCTTGTCTGACGATGTTGTAGTAAAGTAGCCAATTTTGATTTAAATAAATTGCCATGGAACTTTGCCGACCGCTGTCTTGGTACTGGTAAACCTGGTACGAAACTCATACCAGCAATCAGCCTTTCCCCACCAGCCCTCTACCTGCACTCAGATGGTGGGAATCTCCCTTCTGTCTCCATGCATGCAGGTGGTAGTCACATGACTGATGGACAAGCCAGTGACACTGCGCTTACCTGAAGCAGGATGGAAGTTTCGTCAGTGATGACCCATTTAGATGGTGCTGTTGTGCCTGGCTCTTCCCCAACAGTGCAGCCACTGTCCAATAGACCTTTGACCAGAGATGAATGCAGTGAGTGGGCATCTGCTGATAGAGCTCTTTATTCCTAGTTTAACATAGTTATTGTGCACTAAAGTATCTCTATAATTTATGTGGAACTGGTCGGGGCCCACATGCCAATGGCCTCCCTCTTTTCTTGTCAGAGGGAGAACGACCACTGACAGTGAGAGCTTCCTGAGAGCTGAGTCATAGAAGTTGCAGCCAGTGGCCTCCAATGAGGAGAAAACTGGTGTATTGGGCTCAGGGAGGTTTAACGGAATGATAAATCCAGCTGTAGAACTCTGCAGCTGCCTGGATACTGGTGAGATTGCAACAGGCCAGAATCTCCCCTTTAACGTATTGTACCTCCCCATCAGAAGCAGGATGAAGGTTGTGGTCCACTCCCACCAAAGCCATTCCTCTCATCCTGCCATCCTTTCAACGGTCTGAAAGAAGGCTTCAGTGTCATCATGAGCCATTAGTTTGGGCACCAGATTCTGGACTTTGTGACATGGCTCGGGTTGACTGGGTGCAGGAGTTCTGTGGTGGTGGTTTGGAGGCTCTGTGCCATCTCCTCTGATACAGTATCTCTATAATTTATGTGGAACTGGTCGGGGACCACATGCCAATGGCCTCCCTCTTTTCTTGTCGGAGGGAGAACGACCACTGACAGTGACCACTTACTTTGTCACTTCATGAGAGCTGAGTCAAAGAAGTTGCAGCCAGTGGCCTCCGATGAGGAGAAAACTGTTGTATTGGGCTCAGGGAGGTTTAACGGAAGAGCCTGTTGACTGGACAGGAGGCTGTGGTTTTGTTTGGGGTGGAGTTTCCCCCAGTGTCAACAGGACAGGGGAGAACATATATGTGAGGAGAGAGTAGTGAAGGAAAATAGGTGCTCATTTATTTATAATCTGTGATAGTCGATAGTAGTGTTGAATGTGTAGGTGGTGTAGGTGCAGGCTGGCAGTCACTGGTACTGGAGTGGCTGCCATGGCCTGAAGCTCGGGGAGCCTTTTATAGCTGGCTGATGACTGCAGGCTGGTGAGGCCTAATATGCTACTAGATGAGAAAAGTTTTGTAACCCGGCCCCCTTCTGAGTGTGTTGAGGAGCTGGCCATGGTGCTGAATTTACCTCCCTTTGATTAGCAAGAAGGATGTGTATGCGTGCTGGGTGTAAATCTTCTGTCACACCATGGTCGGGTTTAGCCATGGATTTAGTTTTTATTATATTAGAGAGTACTATTTAGTATTTTAGTGCAAAGGGTTGGATTTAGTCTTTTTGGCTTTACTTTTTTTCAGTGGCTTTTGCAAGCACTACAGTTGTGACAGCTCAAAGTTGTCCATCAATGCTTAACATGGTATTCTGAATATTTTTTATACTGTATGATCTCCAGCTTCGCCTGAACAGCGACGTTCTAATACAAACCTCCTGACGAAAGCCCTTTTTATTATTCCGAGATCATAGCGGTTTAGGAACAAATCCCCGAAACGTTCTTACAGAATGTAAAATGTGTCTTTGTGTTGATTGATATAAAGTGTAACTCATTTTAAAGGAACAAAGTGCTAATTTGGTGACTGTTGATGCTGTGAGCAGTCGTGTGTATTTTATATCACTTGCTGAACTCCGAGTTGAGGGGACTCGGGTCCTAAATTTTCTTTGGGTTCCTAAGTGGAAATCAGAATTTCCAAGTTATGACTGTTCGTGAATTGCAGCAATAAGCGTATACACACAAACAAACAAACAAACAAACACACACACACACACAGTCCTGAAAGGGATGTGACCGGACTGTATGAGTCCTCAGGCGCTGTGAGTCTGTTATTTCTAAATATACAGCGACATTCTCTGGTGAGTCGACACGCAAGCACACACAACCTCGGGCACTGAGGGGACGTCTCGTTTTCAGACAGATGCCCGGTCAGGATATTGGTCTGATCTCACCTGAAAAAGACTGAACACACACACTGTGTATTTCTTACATAAATAGGATATCCTGTTTTGTGTGTGTGTGTGTGTGTGTGTGTGTGTGTGTGTGTGTGTGTGTGTGTGTGTGTGTGTGTGTGTGTATATCTTCGTAGGGATGGGAACATCTGACTGTCTTTAACTTCGGTTCCCATAATTTGGGAGATTTTTTCCCCTATTTTGGTTTGTTTGTTTGTTTGTTTGCTTGCTTGTTTGTTGTGTTTCAGCTTATACTAAAAATAGAAAGCTTTTGAGGTTTGAGGTAAAGGTCAGGGTGTCATTTTTAGGTGCAGTGCAGCATTAATTAGCCGCTTTAATAATTATGCAAATGAAAGGCCCTTACAAGGTTAATAAGATGGTGTGTGTGTGTGTGTGTGTGTGCATTGTCAGTCTTTTAAAAGGAGACAGTCAGAAAGAAGGAAATTAAAAAAGAAACACAAGCTATTCGCTTAGATATGTGCACTGACCATCTGAACCCCTTCCAAGTGTATGTGTGTTTAAAGGGTTTTATTTAAATCAAACACAGGCATGCACACACACACACACACACACACACACACACACACACAGACTTCTCTTAGCATTTAAAAGAATATCAGGTTAAACACTGTGTGTGTGTTGGGGGGTGCGGGGGTATTATATGCTGGTCAATTATGCTACTTCTATTTAATAATGCTAATAGGACAGTATCACTTAAAAATGTGATGTCACATTGAGGCACTTTTCTTTTTTTTCATTTCCACACTTCCACCATGTCAGTCACCTTCATGCACACACTTCATTGATCACACGCATCCACTTCAGTTTAATGACAGTCATCCTCTTTGTGACTTGCCACTCTGTGTGTGTGTGTGTGTGTGTGTGTGTGTGTGTGTGTGTGTGTGTGTGTGTGTGTGTGTGTGTGTGTGGTCGGCGGAACTGGCCTTGGTCACCATGGAGAAGTTAAAGGACGAAGAGAGGCTTATTCCAAACCCCAGAAAATTACCCACAATGCCACACAGCATGCCTGAGGGACACCCTGCGAAACGCCAATCAATTATTCATCCGTTCTTCCACCCCTTTTCCTCCACACACTCCACGAGCTCAGGCTCATCATGCATAGTTAACAGTGCAGAAGGGTGTGTGTGTGTGTGTGTGTGTGTGTGTGTGTGTGTGTGTGTGTGTGTGAGAAAGAGAGAGAGAGAGCTTATAATGCAACATATAGTTTTATATGGAAAGAGATACAGAATGATAGACGGAGACAGAGGAAGCAAAACTAATCGAGAAAGAGAGCCAGAAAGTGACATAGAGAAGAAAGAACGACCAACAGATCAAGAATAAGAGATAGAGAGCGCAACGGGGGAAAGGACAGTAAAAGAGAAAGACAGATAGAGAGTGAGAAAGTTGGACAGAGAGACAGACAAAAATTACAAGAACGAGAGACAGAGAGTGAGCGGGAGACAGAGACATAATTGAGTTGAAATCAAGTTTTAATAGAGAGAGAGAGAGAGAGAGAGAGAGAGAGAGAGAATGAGGGGAAGAGAAAAAGAGAAAGAAAGAAAAAACAGAAAAAAAAGTGTAGAGAGAAAGACAAGCAGACAGACCACAACATGGAGTAAGAGAGCTGGAGTAGCCAAAAAACAGAGACAGAAAAAAGCCGTTATAGTACACACACGCACACGTGCCCAAACACACTCCACGCGCACGTGTCTTTAAACACTGGGTCAGTCTCTCTAGTCTCCCCTCATCTGAATATTCATGAGCACCTGGATGAACTCTGCTAGGAGTTTTGCTCAGCGAAGGCTCGCATCGAGTGTGTTCATGGGCGTAAAGCTGTCTAATGGCTAACAGCATAACCGCGTCTGTGTCTCTCACCTGATTTCACAGGACACTACAGAATCACTGGTCCATTATAATAACTCCGAGTCAGCAATATACCTCACTGAGTCATTGCTATGAGTCAATTATATTCACTGTACCGCCTCTATAATGCCTCACTGAGTCGCTACAATCTGAGTCACTACGGTCTTTTTGAGTTACTGACTTGATACCATCATCCTGAGTCGCTGTAATACTCCCGTGACTCTCTGCAGTATCTCAATGAGTCACTTCAATAAATCAACACCGACAGTCTCACTGATTTACTGTGATATTTCACTGAGTCACTGCAATCTCTTACCAAGTCACCATACTACACTGAGTCACTGCAGTATCGCAATGAATCAATGAATCAATAAGCCACTTAAATATGAATCGCTCTAATAACTTAAGCAGTTACTGTAATGCCTAATTGGTCACTGCAATAATCCATCACTACTGTACCACCTGAGTTACTGCAATAAAAGTCACTGACTCACAGTATCACTAAATGACTGTAGTGTTCTAGATCTTCTCTCTAGATCTCCACTCCACTGTTCTAATGTGCTGCTCTTGAACTGCAGTTTGTGGTGTGACTGTTATACAACTGCAGTGTGTTGGGCAGGTTTAACTCTAGAACTGCTTCGTGTTAAGCAGGTTTAATTCTAGAAGTGCTTTGTGTTAACCAGTTAAACCTTTTGAACTGTGTTGTGTTAAACAGGTTTAACTCTATAGAACTGCGTTGTGTTAAGCAGGTTTAATTCTAGGTGTTAACCAGGTTTAACTGCTTTGTGTTAACCAGGTTTAACTCTAGGTGTTAACCAGGTTTAACTGCTTTGTGTTAACCAGGTTTAACTGCTTTGTGTTAACCAGGTTTAACTCTAGGTGTTAACCAGGTGTAACTCTAGGTGTTAACCAGGTTTAACTGCTTTGTGTTAGCCAGGTTTAACTGCTTTGTGTTAACCAGGTTTAACTGCTTTGTGTTAACCAGGTTTAACTCTAGGTGTTAACCAAGTTTAACTGCTTTGTGTTAACCAGGTTTAACTCTAGGTGTTAACCAGGTTTAACTGCTTTGTGTTAACCAGGTTTAACTGCTTTTTGTTAACCAGGTTTAACTCTAGGTGTTAACCAGGTTTAACCGCTTTGTGTTAACCAGGTTTAACTCTCAAACTGCTTTATGTTAACCAGGTTTAACTCTAGAATTGGTTTGTGTTAACCAGGTTTAACTCTAGAACTGGTTTGTGTTAACCAGGTTTAACTCTAGGTGTTAACCATGTTTAACTGCTTTGTGTTAACCAGGTTTAACTCTAGATCTGCTTTGTGTTAATCAGGTTTAACTTTAGGTGTTAACCAGGTTTAACTGCTTTGTGTTAACTAGGTTTAACTCTCAAACTGCTTTGTGTTAACCAGGTTTAACTCTAGGTGTTAACCAGGTTTAACTGCTTTGTGTTAACCAGGTTTAACTGTAGAGCTGCTTTGTGTTAAGCAGGTTTAACTCTAGGAGTTATTCGTGCTGTGTATTTTTTAACTTAGTATACTACCATGTGTCGTGCAGGTTTAATTCCAGAACTGCAGTGTGTTGTGCAGGTTTAACTCTAGAAGTGCACTGTGTTATGTACAGTAGCATTAACTCTAAGTCCTGCAGTGAGTTATGCAGCATATGCAGAATTAACTCTAGATTTTCAGCTCAAGATCACCTCTGCCACACAAAAGCTACCAACTAGTGAGGTAGCACACTGCAGTTCTAGAGCAAATCTTGCATGACACACTGCTGATCTAGAGTTGTACCTGCATAATGCACTGAATATATAGAGTTAATTCCGCATATCCTGCATAATTCACTGCAGTTATAGAGATAATGCTACAGTACATAACACCGTGCACTTCTAGAGTTAATCTAGAATTGCAGTGGCAGGGGAGAGCTGTCTGATGGGTGGGAATAGGCCATGACTAAATTAGGGAGAAAATCAGGGAATAATAAAAAGGCATGACGCTAGTGACTTGAACTAATGTCTAGTTTTGTTCCATAACTGCAGCATGATGTGTTTTTGCTCTAGAACTATAAGTGTAATGGATAATTTTGCCCCAGAATTGGCTTGAGATTAATGACACTATTATCGAACTATGTGCCCTAGCACTGTAGTGTGATATGCAGCATACTGCTCAAGTTTGGGGCGTCTGTATTACAGAACTGCAGGGTGGTGAGGAGTTTTGTTCCGGAACGTAAACTGCAGTGTGAGGTACTGTATAGCTTTGCTCTGAAACTGCAGTAGTTTGTTCCAGTCAGTAATGTTCAGTTGTTCTCCCGGACTCACCGGATGATGTACAGTGTTGCTCTACAGCTACAGCAGGCTCTTTAATGTGGTGTGCAGTCAGACTATGTGATGTAGGGTTCAGCTCTAGATTTGCAGTGTAATGAGTACTTCTGTTTTACAGTACATTGTAACCCCCCCCCCCCCCCCCCCCCCCCCCCCCCCCCCAGACATGTGTTGAGATAGTTTGGCTTTAGAATTTCTGTGTGTTAATCAGTTTGGTTCTGCTGTTAGAATGTGATCAGATGTTCAGCTCAGTTTGTGGCATGACTGTTATAAAACTGCAGTGTGATGTGTAATTTGATCTGGAACTGCAGTGTGATCACTCACTCACTCACACTCACTCATCATCTATACCGCTTTATCCTGTATTCAGGGTCACGGGGCCCTGGAGCCTATCCCAGGAGACTTAGGCCACAAGACGGGGTACACCCTGGACAGGGTGCCAATCCATCGCAGGGCACACACACTTATTCACACACTGCGGGCAATTTGGGAACGCCAATTAGCCTAATCTGCATGTCTTTGGACTGTGGGAGGAAACCGGCGTACCCGGAGGAAAGCCACCAAGCACGGGGAGAACATGCAAACTCCATGCACACAGAGACGGGAATCGAGCCTGGCCGGGAAGCGAACCCGGACCCTGGAGGTGCAAGGCGACAGTGCTAACCACCACCGTGCCGCCACTGTAGTGTGATATACAGTTTAAACTCTAGAATGGCATGAATTTTGTGGCATGACTTCAGTATAATCTACAGTACGATGTGCCGCAGCAGCATGGTTTCTAGTTTCGTCCCAGTACTCAAACTGCAGCGTGAGGTAAAGTTTTGCTCTACTGCAATGTGACAAGGAATTTTGTTCCCAGAACTTTAATGTGCTGTGTGGCTTTGTTGCTGATCTGCTGTGGAAAATAAAGTGCAGTTGTATTTCAGATGATGTGAGGTGTGAATGCTCTACAACAGCACATTCCACAGCACTGTAGCCTTTACTCTCAAACTGCTTTTCTCTGGACCTTGAGTGTAATGTGTAGTTCTGCTCTAGAGCGTTAGTGTGATGTGTCATTTTGCTCTAGAACATGTGAACGTGGTGTGTATTGTATGATTTGCCGTAGAATGGTTATTCAGTGTAAGACATGAGTTCCTTGTATGTGAGGCAAACATAAAGGAAACAGGGACAACATCTTTAACCAGGGTTGCCAGGTCCAGAAAAAAAATCTAACTCATCTACATCTTAAAAAACACACTAAATACTTTTTTTTGCTTGTTTTTTTTTTTTTTTTTTTTTTGCCATTTAGCAGACAGCCTTATTTAGAGCTACTTACATTTTATCTTGCTCAAGGTCTTGAGGTCTTGCACAAGGGCACCCTGGAACCTTCCAGTCAGTTGTCCAACACCTCACCCACTGAGCTACTGCATCTCTTCCCCAGAAACTAATTAGATACTGTACCTGCAACTAGAGAAGGAAATTTGATTGTTTTGTTTTTTTTTTCCCCCCAAGCCTTCTCAGAAACAATGTCACTGTATTTCACACAGATGATGTCCCCTCGTTGTCCACACCCTTTTTCTTTCCCAATCTTTGCCGCATTCTAGAGCCATTTGGACCCGTTTCCCCCTGCATATATCATTCTTTACCTTAATGCTATGTATAAAAAACTATAGTGTGTTGCATTTATGAAATCATTGAACTGCTACAGAGACAACACAATTGTATTTCTGCATGTAAATAAAAAACATTTTGAACTCAGAAAAAAAAAAATTGAAGGTTACTTTCAAATACCTGTAAAATACTCAATGTCCTCAAAATCCTCCTGGTATTTATTAAATAAAAAGCCGAACTTGAATAATCCACCCGCAGCATACCAAAAATGCCATCTGCGTCCGTGTGCCGTCATCCTTTTATCGCATGTACTGGAGCGTGCAGTCAGCTGTGAACCTGAATAAAACCGGGCTCGAAAAACTCAATGAATCGCGTGCCAGCCAGGGTGTCGCACACCGCCGCTTGTGATGCGTGTTTTGAGCAAGACGAAATGAAACACATTTTATTTTAATGTTACAAGATCACCATAATCTTCAGACTTAGATTGACATTTTTAAAAACTAACGAACTAGAATTAATTTAAATTAAAAACTCTTGTTTTTTTCCAAAAACCACAAGGAGCCGCAGTAGAGGGACGAAAGAGCCACATGTGGCTCCAGAAGTCCTAGGGCTTATAATTACAGTAAATAGTCAAAGACATGTCTTTATTTCTGTAAAGTTAATTAAAAGACAGTTGCTTTTTCTTCACTTAAACTGTCCATAGAGTTTGGGCTGTAGTTTTGCTCTTGAACGTGCGTGTAATGTGTCATTTTGCTCTAGATCAAATCTCCATATCACAATCAAGATTTCCTCTAGAACGTGGTGCAGTGTGATTCAATCCCCCTCTAATTAGCAGTTCCCATTTTTGACCACTAGGTGCAATAATTATTTTATAGCTCTGAAAGGGAACGAGGAACATGAGGAAAGCAGGTATTTTATATGTCTTCTAGGGTGTGGTTCACAAGAATGAGGGCAAAAAAAAAAAAAAACATGTACAACCCATATTCAAACTGTAAATCCTTATAAGAAACTTGAATGAGGTGGTATCAAAAAGTTTTGAGACCACGCCAACAGATGGCAGCGCAAGGCTGCACACACAGCCATAAGTCAGTGTGCCAAAAGACATTGTCCTGTGTACATGGTGCAGCTATTCTGAACGCGTGTGTTACCACGTCTCCTATTTCATCACGGACAGCAAGTTAGAACAAAGAGCAAATGTGAAATTCCGCGTGGAACTGGGCAAACCTGCCACAAAGACGTTTTACGGCGATCCTGCAATGAGTCGTTCGAGGTGTTTTGAGCGGCACGCGCGCTTCAAGAGCGGAAGAACATCACTGGAGGACGACGAGAGATCAGGAAGACCTTTAACGAGTTCAACCTCTGAAAATGTTCGAAACCGTTCAGCAACTTGTGCATAATGATCCACAATCCACAACATTGCTGTCATTGTAGGTGTGATTTGAACATGCGCCGTGCTCCTGTCAAGTTCGTCCCCCATGCTGCTGACCCAGGAACAGAAGGAACATCGCATTGAAGTCTGACAGTAACTCCGTCAGCATGCTGTGGATGAGATGACCCGTCCTTCATGTAGAGGGTCATTACCGGTGACTAAACCTGGGTGTACGGGCTTTGACCCTGAGACGAAGCACCAGTCTTCATAGTGGAAGAACCCTTCGTCTCCACGACCGGAAAAGCCGAGGCAGGTCCGCAGCTCGACCGAGTGTATGATCATCGTCTTTTTCAACAGTCGTGGCATCGAGAATTCGTCACCAGGGGCCAAACCATCAACAGCCGTCTGAGGACGAAACTTTTTGATACCTCCCCATTAATTTACATTCACAGACGATGACTTTTGTTTTAATGTCTCTGATGATTTTCTATAATGGTTAACGAATGACTGATAGGAACTGATAGCTGCTTTGAGATCACACACAGGTTATAAACACTGTGCCCCGAACACATCATGGTTAGAAGTAATGATCATTCCGAGGGCATTGTCATTCCGGAGTTAATAAGTGCTGATAAGGCATGAGGATTAACTTCCAAATGAATCCAAGCGCAAATCGAGTCAATTAAAGTGAGACTCCATGAAAGAAGGAATAGCTACTTCAAAAGAAACAGAGAGAGAGAGAGAGAGAGAGAGAGCTTAAAGAGAAAGATGAGTGAGCAAGAGCGCGCGCATGTCTAATCCTCCTGTGCAACCTCTAGAGCACACGCGCCTTAACCATCTCTCTCTCTCTCTCGCGCGCGCGCGCTCTCTCTCTCTCTCTCTCTCTCTCTCTCTCTGTTCACTGCTCGTGTCTCCGTGGATGTGGACAGTGCGTGCGCGCGCGTTTCTCCAGCCATGCCTCGTTAAAACTCTTTATTCGTTCCTTTCTTAAAATCTTTACATCTATCCACTGGTTTCAATTCTTTGTTTTTTTTTTCTTTTATCTTTTCTTTATTACAAATCCCCCCCCCCCCCCTCTCTGTCTCTGTCTCTCTCTCTCTGTGTCTCTGTCTCTGTGCGTCTCCATGTGACGGGTTGCTCTGATAGCTTTTCTATGTGAAGCTCTGCACGATGCGGATGCTCGAACCGGCGCTGCTCTTCGGGCTGTGGGCGCTCGCGCACGGGGCTTTTCCCAGCAGCGTGCAGATTGGTGAGTCACACGCGCGCGCGCGCACACACATACACACTCATGCGCGCGCGTTTTAATTGTATTGCGCATATGACCTCGAGCACAGAACCTGCTGTGTATGCTTCATTCTTTCATGTAGTTTGTCATGTCAGTTAGTCTCTCTCTCTCTCTCTCTCACATTCCATTCATTCTTTCATCAGTCCCTCTATCTCTTTAAGTAATCTTCATCATCCGTCCTCTCTCCTCTCTCTTTCGTTCCTCTTATCTCTCCCTCTATCTCTCTTCCTATTCCCCCCTCATCCCCTTCCCAAGTCTCCTCCTACTGCACTTTACCTTTCACTCCTCTCCATCTCTAATCTCGGCCCGCCGTCTTCCCCTCGGCTTCCTTCTCTCATTCGTCCCTCTGTCTCTTATCTCCTTCTTTTATCCGTCCCTCTATTTCTCAACGTGTTTTCTCTCATCTTTCCCTCTCTATCACTACTTCTTTCCTTCCTCTCATTCCACTCCCTCTACCTCTCTTAGCCCGTCCTCTCATCTATCATTTCATCTCTCGCTCATCTGTGCTCATCTCATGTTTTCCCTCCTTCCCTCATTCGTCCCTCTATCTACAGTATCTGCCACTTCATTTCTTGCCCTTACTTATCTCTACGTCTCTTTCATTTCTCTACCATCTCTCTCTTTCATGCTTTATCTTCTCTCATCAGTTCCTCTTCTTCTTTCCTTTCTTCTTTCCCTCATACTTTAATATGAGTCTCTGTTTCTCCCCCACTCCTTCATCGCTTCCTCTCCGATTTCAATTCGGTCGCTCTTTTTCTTTCTCCCTCCTTCCCTCGGTCATGCTGCTGCTGGATCCCGATCAAACTTTGGCATATCGCAAGATCTGCAGCTTTAGATTCCATTGATTTTAGCTTGCGCGCACACACACACACACACACACACACACACACACACACACACACACACACACACACACACACACAAACCTCTCTGTTCAGCCAACTCATTCAGATGGAAAGAGAGAGCAAGAGTGATACAAATTACCATGTTAAGTACAGAACAACACACACACACACACACACACACACACACACACACACACACACACACCATACTAAATGCCAGAAATGTAGAACTGAGTAAAATGTGTACAGTGATTATATTATACTGTGTGTGTGTTTGTGTGTGTGTGGTGTGTGTGTGTGTGGTGTGTGTGTGTGTGCAGGCGGCCTGTTCATCAGGAACACGGATCAGGAGTATACTGCGTTCCGATTGGCCGTGTTCCTTCACAACACGAGTCCGAATGCCACAGAGGCTCCATTCAACCTCGTCCCGCACGTGGACAACATCGAGAGCGCCAATAGCTTCGCTGTCACCAATGCCTGTGAGTGACAGCTGTCAATCATCCCATATGACCTTCTAACTGGGATCAAGGTGGGGGCGGAGCATAAATATAAGGAGTGGTTTTGGAATCTTGATGATGGGCAGCGACGCTGCCTGTGAAGGTGGTGATTATGTTTAACAAAGATGGTGGATGCGGCCTATTCAATCAGAGTTATGATTCATAATGATGTGGGTGTGGCCTATACGATCAGAGTTATGATTCATAATGTTGTGGGTGTGGCCTATACAATCAGGCATATGATTCATAATGATGTGGGCGTGGCCTATACAATCAGAGTTATGATTCATAATGATGTGGGCGTGGCTTAAAAACATCACAGGTGTGGCTTGTAGATGTATGATCTTGTAGACGTTTTTTTAAGAGCTGTAAAAGTAAGGGGTGTGGTTTATAACTTTTTTTGTGTGTTTAAAATTTTTTAAATAAATGCTTTAGGAGGTTAAGGGGCGTGGTTTGTGAAGATAATAGTTTTGAGCTCCAACGTGAAGTTGGAGAGGGGAGTTGTTTATGAAGGTCGGAGTAGCTTTACATGTTTAAAAAGGGGCGTGGCTTATGTGTAATATCATACGACCTAGTGCCTGGGAGCAGAGTGGGGTCAGGGCATAAAGATAAGAGCTGGCTTTGAAAACTTGAAAATGGGCAGGTGGGTGTGGCCTATACGATCATGTGATTCATAAGGAAGTGGGCGTGGTTTATAAACAACACAGGTGTTGATTGTAAAGATGAGGGAGTCTAATTGAAAGACTGTTAAAAACAGGAGAGAGGGAGTGGCTTAAGGCAATGGCAAGTATTTTTCAAGCGCTGTAGAAGGTGGGGCATGGTTTGTTAAGGTAATAGTCATGAGTTTTAAAGTGAAGTTGGAGAGGGAAGTGTGGAATATGTAGGTCTTAAGTATCTTTTGTGGTTTATAAACATCCTGGGGCCTGCTGTGTAATCCAATGGGCATGGTTTATAAAGATGTAGCATGGCTTGTGGAAGTGTTTTATAAGGAACGGGTTGTGGTGTGTATGGTGAGATTGAAGGTGCATTCCAAAATATTATTTTTGAAATGTATTTATATGGGTTTTATGTATGTTTTTGTTCATGGCTGGTCGGTTTATTCAGGAATGATGGCTTTGACACGTACAGTACACAGATTTTTTACGTTCCTAAATATACCCTTTTTTTTTTTCATTTTTATTACTGAATGCATGAAAAAGGTCAGTCAGATTTATAGCGGAGGTTGTACTGAAAATGACGAAACCACGCTGGGTAATGAGTGTTATTTGATGTTAAATAGGGTAGAAATGGAATGTACAGTACAGTAAAGTTCAGATTATTTGTCACATACACAACCATACAGTGAAATGCTTACACGACTACCAGTGAGTGGAAAAATAAAAATACGTGTAAGTTATGTTAAATCAAATCCACAATAAAATAAAATAAAAGTTAAATTAAAATAGAAATGAAAAATAATAAATTGTACATAACAATAAGAGAAATCATTAAAATGTGCAAATAAAACTAAAATTGAATGAAATGTACAAAAGCCAATCAGATAAAAATGTGCAAGTGAATATATTAAGTAGAAATATGTATGTGTGTGCAGTATTGTGAGTATAATTATAGTGAACAATGAGTGGTAGCAGCGGTCATGATTGACGGACATACAAACTTAAAGTGCAGAGTGACCATATTAAGTCAAGGTAGATGTGTTAAAAGGGAGGGTGAGGATAGATAGATAGAGAGAGAGAGAGAGAGAGAGAGAGAGAGAGAGTACTTTATTAATCCCAAAGGGACATTGTATGAATCAGAACTTGTACTTGTGAAAATGAGGTTAGTTTGGGGTGTTGTCTGAGTTCAGAGCCAGAATAGTCTGCGGGAAGAAGCTCATCCTCAGTCGCTCTGTGTTGGCCTTCAGGGAGCGGAAGTGCTTTCCTGGCTGCAACACAAAGAACAGTCCAGCGTTTGGGTGGCTGAAGTCCTTCTACCTGGCCTTGTTCCTGCACCGCATGCTGTAGATTGTGTGCGTTGAGGTTAGGGTGCTCAGTGTGGATGATGCTATTGTCTGTCCTGCTTAGCTGTTCGCAAACAGCTAATGTTTCCTACCAGGATGTTGTGGTGCAGGAGTAAAAGTTAAGTTCCTAGGCACCAAGTTCCTTGGAGGGCAGTTTAAAGTCTTTCCGGCGTCTAAGGTGGTAGAGATGCTGCCGGGCCTTCTTCACCACGGTGTTGATGTGACAGGACCATGATAGATCCTGTGTGATGTGAACCACAAGCTGTCCACTCCCCCCATTTGCTCCCGTTGATGACAGGGCGCTGGTAGCTCAACTTCTACTTTGTGCAGGTTTTTTATCTCCTCCAGGTAGAACTTCTTGTTGTTATCAGGGATCAGACCCACCACGACAGTGTCGTCAGCAAACATGATGATAGTGGTGGAGTTTATAGTAGCCACTCAGTCATATGCGTACAGTGAGTAGAGAAGGGGACTCGGGAATCAACCCTGGTGGGGCTCCAGTGCTGAGGGTGAGAGGGTGTGAGACATGTCGGCCAAACGTACTGCCTGTGGTCTGACAGTCAGGAAGTCCTCCAGCTCGGTGGTGAGTATGGAGGGAATTATAGTGTTAAAAGCTGAACTATAGTCAACAAACAACATTTTAACATAATTCCCATTCCTAGTGTCACTACAGTGGCGTAATTGTTAGCACCATCACCTTTCACCTCCAGGCTCTGGGTTTGATTCCCTCCTCAGGGTCTGTATGCATGGAGTTTGCATGTTCTCCCCGTGCTTGGTGGGTCTCTTCTGGGTACTCCGTTTTCCTCCCACAGTCCACAAACACTTGACTTTGTGTTGTGACAGGTGACTTTGTGTAGGAGGTGTGAGATGGAATCATCTGTCAATCAATTGGATAAATTGGACGGGTGTGCAAACTGTAGTGGGTCCATTGAATAATGGCGGCATGGTCTGATTTCCCAAACAGGGGATGAGACATTGCATTTTCTTGTAGCTTTCTTTAAATAAGGTTTAGCAGAGGTCCAAGGTTCTTTCGTCCTTGTTGGGGCAGGTGATGTATTGATGAACGTCTGGCACTGCGAGGTTGAGTTTGGCACTGTTGAAGTCCCCTGCCTCAACAAGCTTAGCTTCCCAGTGTTTTGCCTGGTGCTGGGTACGAGCCTCATGTACAGTAGATAAGCTAAGGCAGTGTCCGTGTCCGCCTGAGGTGAACCAACTGGCACCATTTTGTTACATTAGTAGATAAAGTCTGTATTAGGTCATAAAGCTGACACTATTGTATATTCAGCGATACAGTAACTCCTCGACTTACAAACGAGTCAGATTCATTCGTAAGTTATATACCTTTGACACAAATATACAATGTAAAGCATAAAAAAAACACACACAAATACTGTAAATAAATTATTTTTTACGTTTACATTTACCTTAACATGTTGGGTACAGTACAGAACAACTATACATCAACTATTTTTAAAAAATTACTACTACTACTACTACTACTACTGCGATTTGTTTCTATCTACAGATGTTTGTAAGTCGGGGACTTATTGCTTATTGACTTCAGTTGTTTGTGTTCAGTGAATAAAGTCATTCATGCCCTGAGACATTTTCAACAATAAAACGGGTCTGTGTCATGTTATAATAACTGCCTTTTAGCAATACACACTACTTTTAACAGCGTTTTCACACTTCTTAGTCCACCTGCTGAGTCTGAATCAGAGTTTTATGACTTTTAATTTCTTTGCTATTTGATCGACTTTTGTACTGCATAATAAAAAAAAATAAAAAATTTTTAAAAAGGGAAATAACGAAAATATGCCTTGAAACTTGAACGTGTGTGTGAGCGAGATGTAATCTCTATTATTTCATTTTTAATTTGCTATATTGAGTTATGGAATTAATAAAGCATTGCCAGCGTTTTTGGCCATTTGACATCAGTGTTTTTTGCCTGATCTCCTGTCCAGTAAAGAAACGATGAGCATGGTTTGAAGGAGAATCTGACCTTCATTCATCTGCTGCACTTACAGCTCACTCTTATTCGTAAAAAAAAAAAAAAAAAAAGAATAAATAAAAAATCACCCGCCAACAGGAGCATATTTTTCCCCTCTGTGCAGAAAATAAATCGGTGCACTTTAAATGTACTATTCATTAATTACACACATCTGTACAGTATTTATTATCGGTATACAATGGTATTACTCAATAATTCTCCCTTCTAATTATTCTCAGTATACAGTAACATCTTAGTCTGGTTTGATGTGCATCTGTGTTAAGTTCTCATTGTGTATGCTTAAACTCAACTCTAGAAACGTACTTTTAATTTTTTCCATGAAGCTAGTTAGATCGTTCAGCTTGTCTTGTGTGTCTAAACTTTCACTGTGCTGCATGGAGAATTGTGGCATTGCCTGCGCTGAGAAGGACACATGCAGCGCCGGGATCAAACGTGGCTCCGAGCTCAGGATGAGACAGAGAACAAGACAGGCTTTCTATCTATCTGGATCGAAATAACTCAGAAATGCTGCATATCCATGGAGCTTGATTTCCGTTTGACCACAGTACGGCTCTGTGTTTTCCGAATACAAACGGCTATTCGGTCTGTCAGCTTTTCAGGACTGTGTATCGGCAAAATAATACGCCTCATCCGAGAACAAAAAAACACCTAAATTATAGTATCTCCCCAGGTGAAACTAATCCGGCTCAAATAGGGCTTTAATGCCAGAGAGCGCGTAAAGCCGCGATTGCTTTCTTAATAGGTTAATGGGGGTATTGTGGGGGCATCGTATGCTGGGACAGAGTGTGAATAATTTGTAACTCCACAGTGCTTAGGTTTACTGCATTGCTAGGGACTCATCACTTCATCCAGGAGCGCCGCTAGAGAGCCTGGGCCGCTTATGAACCTAATATACTCATCGCACAACACTTTTCAAATGCCGTCGCATTTTTAAAGTCATCCGTCACTCCTTATCCCCCCCCCCCCCCCACACACACACACCCCACCCTTCTTTTAAAGCACTTCTGCAGATGTCATTAATATCGATGGTGCTGCCATGTGATCATGAGAGCAGACGTGATGTTGTTTGTAGCGGGAACTCTAACCTTGACTAATCATGAGATAAAATCATGACAGGTAGAAAAAATTCGGTATATTTTCTGAATCTATGATCCATTACGAAGAATTAAAGGCGCTGCCAAAATCCAGCTATGGATACAGTATGTTCTGAACGTCTACGACGTTTAAGCGTGCTCGTCATTCGTCAGTGCGTGTCTGAGATTCTTCCCCAAATCACGACGAACTTTTTCATTGTCTTTGTAGGATCTTGACATCTCAGGATCTCGGTTCAAGATCAAATTTAGGAATGGGGAAAAGGGACTTAAATACATACTGTAGAAGCATCCTTTTTAGAGCTTTCTGGGAGGAGATTGATGAGAGATTGATGAGAGCTTTGTTGGAAGGAGCCTCCAGTTTCAGGGCTTTCTGACACTCGGTTAGTTGTGGTTTCTCATTAGTTTCTCTTTAGTAGCAGTCTCCTGCAGTAGTCCTTGCAGCAACATGGTATAAATACGTGCAAAAGTATTGACCCCCTCCCTCCTCATTTCTCTTTATGTTAAATAAAATTAAATGAATGAAGGAAAGAATTTATATGAAATGTTTTACCGTGACAAGCTAAAGACAAAGTGCCTAAAGATAGATTTAAAAACAGCCTCAGCAGCAACCTTATTTACCCTCTCGTCTGTTCAGCATTCAGCATCGCCAGGATACTAATCACCGGCCTGATCGTCTGTCATCGTCTGTGTAAGGTATGTGGAAGTAGCGATATTTGCGTTTTTTTTTTAAATAATGAATAATTCAGCTTTTATTTGAAAATTGCAAAGAGTCACAAGATAAGGTTAGAGTCAAGGTTTAAATACCACATCAGATTGACTGTGTGTGTGTGTGTGTAAGAGAGAGAGAGAGCTTCTTCCTGGACTGTGGAGAGGGGGAGGAAGCGAGAGTCAATCTCACATTACCCTCTCAGCTTGAGTGTGTGTGTGTGTGTGTGTGTGTGTGTGTGTGTGTGTGTGTGTGTGTGTGTGTGTGTGTGTGTGTGTGTGCGCGCGCGCGCTCACATATGTGTGTGCGCGGGTTAATAGTTTCTCAGATTTTCCTGGGGCTGCAGATGAGGAGGAGAAGGTGAAGATATTTTTCCCTCCATTTGCGCTTTTATTCTGAGCGAACAGAATCGATCTGAAAATGAGCGAGAGAGAGAAAGAGGGTGAGAGAGAGAGCGAGAGAGATGACCAGAGAAATCCAGATACACAAAAACATTAATGGAGAAATAGAGGGAGAAACATGAGAAAAATGGCGATAGTCAGCGAGAGAGAGAGATTCTTTGTGTAACTCTGTCTTTGAGGCGAAAAACAGTGAGAGAAAGAAAAATCTATTGAGAGAATGAGAGTGAGACAGAGTAATGAGAGCAGCAGAAAGATATAGTGTGTGTGTGTGTGTGTGTGAGAGAGAGAGAGAGAGAGATTGAATTGGCCCAGAGTGACCTTCAGTCTGCTTAAAAGATGGCAAGCTGCTGTCTGTTTTATACACACACACACACACACACACACTTCTAAAATCTGCCATTTGTCCTCTTCTCTCCTCGGGTTGACACTAGTGAATAGAGCTAGAGGAGACAGAGAGACAGACAGATAATGAGACAGACAGACGGAGTAACAGAAACGAGACTGATGCGCTGACGGAGTGATGTCCTCCTTTTACCCGCCGTCTACAGTTTCCCATGATTCCCAGCTGCAGCAGCTTTCACACGACTTTATACTTAAGTGCAGTTTTTTAGTGAAGATCTTCTGCCTAGAGCGCCGCGTGTACTTAATTATTAAATCTTAACTCTAAAAATAAGGACGAGAAAAATGATCCATTTACAAGTATAACGCATTTGTTTTATTGGATCATTATATAAATACTGTGAGGTGAGCGATACAATGTGGCAGATCTGTTATATCTATAAACTATCGAATGTTTCCTGTTCTCAGAGTATCAGGTCCTTGTGTAAAATAAAGCTCCGGAGTTTTGGTGGCTGATTAATCGGTTCACACTGCGAGGTGTCTGACTACACTGACGTGTGAACCCTGTCAGCACTGCTTGTGTGATGTGTGTACATCTGTCTCAGTGTGTGTGTGTGTGTGTGTGTGTGTGTGTGTGTGTGTGTGTGTGTGTGTGTGTTACTACGACAGCTTAAATCTGCGTTCCACACTGTGCCTTTTCCCGTGGGTAACCTGTGCCGATTGATGACTACAATAAACATTTACTATTTCATGCTGTCAGAGACGGACAGTAGGACGCAAGTGCGGTATGAACCGTATCTGAACCTGAGACAGGCGTGAGGCAGGTGGTCAACAATCAACATGAACTGGGCAAGGACGAAATCAGAAAGGACAGACACAGAAGGAGATAAAAACTGTAGAATTAATAGCAATAATAGAGGCTCGGGAATGCAAGCTGAGACACACATTCAGGGAAGAGACATGCTGAGGCAAGACATAAGTAAGACATTCTGAGGGAATAAGACAGGTAGGACATGCTGAGGAAAGAGACAGGTAAGACATGCTGAGGCAAGACATAAGTAAGACATTCTGAGGGAAAAGACAGGTAGGACATGCTGAGGAAAGAGACAGGTAAGACATGCTGAGGCAAGACATAAGTAAGACATTCTGAGGGAAAAGACAGGTAGGACATGCTGAGGCAAGACATAAGTAAGACATTCTGAGGGAAAAGACAGGTAAGACATGCTGAGGCAAGACATAAGTAAGACATTCTGAGGGAATAAGACAGGTAGGACATGCTGAGGAAAGAGACAGGTAAGACTCAGCATAAGACATTCTGAGGGAAAAGACAGGTAGGACATGCTGAGGAAAGAGACAGGTAAGACATGCTGAGGCAAGACATAAGTAAGACATTTTGAGGGAATAAGACAGGTAAGACATGCTGAGGCAAGACATAATAAGACATTCTGAGGGAAAAGGCAGGTAGGACATGCTGAGGAAAGAGGCATGTAAGACATGCTGAGGCAAGACATAAGTAAGACATTCTGAGGGAATAAGACAGGTAAGACATGCTGAGGCAAGACATAAGTAAGACATTCTGAGGGAAAAGGCAGGTAGGACATGCTGAGGAAAGAGGCAGGTAAGACATGCTGAGGCAAGACATAAGTAAGACATTCTGAGGGAAAAATACAGGTAGGACATGCTGAGGAAAGAGACAGGTAAGACCGAATGAGGTAAGAAACTGGTATGACATGGTGAGGGAAAAGACAGGTTAGAACCAATGAGGTAAGAGACAGGTATGACATGCTGAGGGAAGAGACAGGTATAAAATGCTAAGGGAGGAGACAGATAAGGCATGCTGAGGTAAGAGACAGGATAGACATGAAAAGGGTAGAGACAGGTATTACCCACTGATGAAAGAGACAGGTAAGACACACTGAGGTAAGGGACAGGTACCACACATTGAGGGAAGAGACAGGTTAGACATGCAAAGGGAAGAGGCAGGTATGACACACTGAGGGAAGAGACAGATAACACATGCTGGGGGAAGATACAGGGCAAACCCAATGAGGTAAGAGACAGAAAAGATGCAAAGAAAAGAGACAGGTAAGATATGCATGGGAAGAGACTGATAAGATATGCTGAGGAAAAAGACAGGTTAGACCCAATGCGGTAAGAGACAGGTAGGCCATGCTGAGGAAAGAGACAGGAAAGACACGCTAATTAAAGGAAGACAGGAAGTGTAGTCTGATGCCCAAAGCAAAGATCTAACACAACAAGCCCCCTTCCCCCCATCCCTCCCCACCCTGGAGACATCCTGCCCTTCCTCAGGCTACCCTTACACTGTGGACCAGATCAGTCCTTGACAGAGAGGGAGTTAAACCCGTCCATTGCCTGGGACTCAGCAGCTCTCCTTAGATCTTGAAGGAACCTTTGTAGCAGTGGGTTTCTGTTGCAAATCAGTGACCTGCTTAATACATCAGGGTTTTCCCCTGAAAATCTTTTGGTTTCTTTGCTCTACATGTTGGTGTGCTTGACCCCATGCCTGCTCACTCCCAGGAAGCTGAGTGTTTTCAGCTGTGGGTGTTGGTGATCCATGGGAACGCTGGAAGCTTGTACCCCACTGGAATGGGTTAAACGTCAGGTAGACGCAAATGACGTACGTCTGTATGCCGTCTGCAGATCATTTTGTCTAAGGCGACAGGACTCGCATTCGTTTTAACAGTTTTAACGTTTTAACACATATGTTCACACTCACAAAATGCTGATCAAACTCAAGATGTACATTTCTCAGACGGTCCAAGCACCTCATCTGGGTGAATACTGGTGTGTGTGTGTGTGTGTGAGTGTGTGTGTGTGAGTGTGTGTGTGTGTGTGTGTGTGTGTGTGTGTGTGTGTGTGTGTGTGTGTGTGTGTGTGTGTGTGTGTGTGAGTGTGTGTGTGTCAGCAAGTGTGTGTACAAGGTTTCCTAGGCGACACATTAATGAGCACTTTGCCTGAACAGAAATAGTCGGGTGATTCATCTGACCGAGGAGAGGAGTGTCACGTCCACACACTTCTACACTTCTACACACACACACACACACACATGCACATGCACACACTCAGACAAAAACACAAAGATAAGATGTTTCGTAAGGTCATCTGTAATATAATCATTTATTTACCAGCCCTGAGCGTGTGTGTGTGTGTGTGTGTGTGTGTGTGTGTGTGTGTGAGTGAGTGTATTAGCATCTATGATATTGAATTGATCTGGAAAGAATCCTGAAACGATCTGCGTAGCAGGGTGCTGTAATAAATGTAGCCTTGCGTCTGTGACCAGACAGGCGTAGAATAAAGTGTGGATTTAAGGCTGGGCTTCTTAGAGTGGAGTCTGTGATGTACAGCCAGAACTGTTCTTCCTTTTTCTCATTAGGTTTTTAATAACTTTAGATTTTATCTCAGGTCTTTGGGAAATTCCAAGACCACTCCCACGCTCTGCCGTTCCTCACACAATTATCCATTTTCATTCATCGCTCGCACCTGTAGCCGTTACGTACTTTGTTTAGCTTCGCCACATCATTGCCAAGTGTTGTTTGTGCTACTCACACCTTGCTTTATCTCTGTTTTGCCTTCATTTTGTGCCTTGATCATTTCCACTGGCTACTGCAGACATGAGGGCTGACCTTTTGCTTGTTGTGCTGACTGTTCTTTTTGCATGCTGATTTCTACTATTTATCACTTTCCTTTTTTTTTTTTTTAACCTTGTTATATAAACGCTTCGAAAGGTCACTTTAGATTTGTATAAAATTAATTAAATCCAAAGCTTTATAACTATGAGTAGCTCTTGGCCGTATTTATTGATGAAATGTAACAGACTGCAAAGCAAACTCTAAAAGGTCAGGCTTGTGAGACTCGATTTCTTGGGATCTGTGATTTGAAAGGCGGCCGCCATAACACTGCTGAGTTTCTTCCTGTTGATGGATTGATGGTAACCGGCGTTGTTGGTTCTATGGTCCTTTACTTTTGTACAGGATGTAAGAGCCGGATGCATATTGGTGAATATCACAAATGTCATTGAATCCACTCGGCTACAAATGTTCTGTAGTGTTAATAAATAAATAAAAATCTATAGAGTTTCTATAGAAAAACAAATTGATCTTCTATAGAACTTTTGCTTAACTTAAGTTTTAAAAGCCTTCCAGTGGATTATTACTGCACTGATTAATATGTTTGAGCTGAAACAGCCGCAGAGAGTAGCTTCACATTTTTTAAACAACCATGTCAGAAGACATATTCTATGAGTATTAGAGATATAAAGATGTTACTCTGTTCCAGAAGGGTCAAATTATTGTTGGGTTGGGTTAAAGTTGGGTTAAGAACTGTAAAGCGCATTAATAAAACCTGGAAGGATCCTGCTGAACCATCATCTTTAAGGAATAATTGTGGTGGGAAAAACATCCTAAATGGGAGATTACTTAAAGGCCTAACAACAGCAGAACCCATGGCTATGTTTAATAGTGAAAGTAAGAGCAAGGGACTGGGACTAAACAGCTGTGTAGCCTTAAGGAAACCACTTACCTGTATGTGGAAGGCTAATTAAAAAAAAAAGGGGGGGGGGGTGGGGGTATTTCAATTTGCTAGGGAGCATAAGGAGTGGACTGTGGAGCAAAATAAAAAGGAGTGATGGGCTCATCAGGGTATGAAAAGAGGCGGATGAAGTGAAGCAGCCATCATGCCAAGTGGCTACTTTTTTCACAGCCTGTGCAGGCAGTGTTATGATTTGGGGTTGCTTCTGTTGGTCAGATTGAGGCTCAGCAATGTTATGTGTCCAAAAATTACGTCAGCTGATGACCTGAATATACTGAATGACCAGGTTTTTTCCCCCATCAGTGTTTATTTTTTTCTTCACCGAATGGACAGAACATTCCAAGATGACAATGCCAGGATTCTTCAGTCTCACATCCAGTCCCACAAAACTTCTACAAAGTCACATTGTAGGTCTAAGAATCTATAGAATAGATATATAGATAGTTCTATACAGTCTCATTGGAGGTTTATAGAGTTCTATAGAACTGGAAATAAAAAAATCATAGGGCACGCATCTTGAAGCAGAAATACTGTAGAGTCCTGTTGGTGGTCTATGGAATTTTTTAGAACTGGTAAGAATTGTACACAGTATGCAGCTCAAAACAGAAATTCGACTCCATTGCAGACTTATATAGTTAACTAGGAGCAGTAGAAATTCGTACTAGTAAATATTTTAAAGAACATGCATCTTTTTTTGGGGGGGGGCGGGGGGGTGATTTTTCCCCAATTTCCTCCCTAATTTAGTCGTGTCCAATTCCTCCCCGTCACTAGGGGGCTCCCATATTAAGGCTACTACTACCACTCAGCCGGGAGCGCGAAGACTATCTCGTGTTTCCTCCGAACCACGTGACGCCAGCTGACCGCATCTTTTCGAACTGCTCGGTCACGCACCGTTGGGGGCGGAGTAACAAACTCGGAGGACAGTCGGAGCGCTATCGCGTGATCTCACAGACGCCCCTGATTGGCTGTAGAGTCGTGATTAAAGTGGGAGCACTAAGTACCTCTCATCCCTCCCCTCTGAGAGAGCTCGGCCAATCAGCTCTCTCTAGACCTCCGGCTGCGAGAGGTTACAGCATCACCCGGGAATCGACCTCGCGATCTCCGGATGATAGGGCGAGCGCTTTACCATTCGGAGGCCAAAGAGCATGCAACTTGAAGCAGGTGACACGATGGCTTAGTGGTTAGCACTCGGGTCTGTGTGCATTGTTTGCATGTTTGCAGTTGCATGTTCTCCCCGTGCTTGGTGGGTTTCCTCCGGGTACTCTGGTTTGCTCCCACAGTCCAAAGACATGCAGGTTAGGCTAATTGGCATTCCCAAATTGCCCGTAGTGTGTGAATGAGCCAGTAAGTGTGGCCCGCCTCATGCCTCCTGGGATGGGCTCCGTCCTGCCCTGTATACAGGATAAAGCGCTATACAGTAGACAATGAGTGAGTGAGTGAGTGAGTGATACACCTTGAAGCAAACATTGTATAGAGTTCCACACTAGTGAAAATCCCAAAGCAAAAGTTTTATATTTTTCTATAGAACAAGTAAAAATCCTATAGAACATGTATTTCTAAGCAAAAATTCTATAAAGTCACTTTAAGGTCTATAGACTAGTACAATGTCTATAAAACATGCATGTGGAAGCAAAGGTTCAATTGAATTTCATAGAGAAATCCGACGACACATTCTAGCAGTACAGTGTTCCAAAAGACTGGTCATGCTGTCCTAAATTCTCTCCAGCCCCACCTCCACCAGTACGTATAATAACATCCAGGGCACATAAGCGTGAAAAGAGGCATTCAGCTAGAAAGTGAGATTCTAACCGGTGAGATCATGATAGCTGTCTCCTTGTGGTGAAAGCACTTCTGGTTAATCATCAACACACTACGAGAGATGGAGTACTGTTACTCCAGGACAGTGTTAGTGGAGTGGCGGTGTTTCGCGGCCCCTGAGTCAAGTGACCCGAAAGAGAAGCTCGATCTATCCGGAGCGTGTGAGTCTGAACCCTTGCGCTGCTCCAGACCGTATCAATAGCCGGGAGTCCAAGAGAGCTAAATTGCCCGTGGTCTGTGGGAGGGCTGGCAGAGTCTCACTCCCCTGTCAATCACAGCCGCGCTCGACAAGCGCAGGCGGCGGCGGTGAGCTCGTTCATGCGGACTGGGGGCAGATAGTGCTTTCCTCCGCATGTGTTACTCTGAAATAATCAGAGGTGAACGGTGCTGTAGGCATCTGGTTCGCTGTTAATCCCAGAGAACCTCCAATCTGTGCAATCCTGACGCCTTCCATTTTTTCCGGTGGAATTTTAATGACTGGACGATTTCTTGTGTAAACTCTACTGCGAACGCCTAAGGAATAAATTCATCCATATCGAGTTTGATAAATAAGGCACTTCATTATCCCTATGTACAGTTAGTTGCTAATCTACTGTAAGTCGGTGCTACTGAGCATGCTCCGTGGCGGCCATGGTAACACTGAAAGGTTGCCATGGTTTGTGTGACTTGCTGCGATGATAGACAAACACACACAGAACCTTTGACTTTGGTTCTTCTCTAAGTTGAAAAATCACACACACACACACACACACACACACACACACACACACACACACACACACACACACACACACATATTGGTTTTTAACCACATTAATCCTTCAATAGAGGGGAATCCCTAATCACACAACGGCAAAATGTGTGTGTGTGTGTGTCTGTGTGTGTGTGTGTGTGTGTGTGTGTAAGCAAATCTCTCTCTAGCTAGAAAATGAGAATTCAGAATAAGGACAAATACAAATACCCTCTCTGGAATACCCTATCTCTCTCTCTCTCTCTTTCATTCTTTCATTTCATAAGACTTTATTAGTGTGAGTCATACAATTTTGACAAGAAGTGCTTTGTGCGTGTAATAGATATATCGTGTATATCTGTGTATGGAGGAGTGGTGTTCAAGTCAAACGGAACTTTGATTGTGCAGAATAACAGAACACAGTCATAAGAGTTAAAAACTCCCTTTATTTCTCTATATAATCCCCTGATACACTAATGCACCTATCTCAGTGTTTCACTAGTGCTTGGACACCATCAAGGTAGAAAGTTTTCTCAGTACACTGGAGAAATGATCAAACTGTGCCTGTCTGATTCATGTCTGAATCGCCGGCCTCCCAGGAACTCCTTTAGCATGTAGAAATGGCTTGGAGCGAGGTCAGGACTGTATTTGATTTGGCACTAACTCCAAGCCGGGTTCCTGTAATGGTGTTGTTGTGGTGCTGGTGAATGATTGTGTGTACAGTTCCCACAGACACATGCATCTCTTCTTTGTTGGAAGCTGGCGAACAAGTTATCAGTGAATTTTCAAAGATCTTCAAAGCTTTCCACTCATTCACTTTTACGCCTTCATTCAGCAGAAATGACATAAGATTTCCCGGTTTAACTTGAACGCCCCTCGTAGAATAGCGTTAAATAGAGAACCAAAGAAAAGGGGAAAACATGGAGTAGGTTAGAAATCTCCTGGAAAATAGAGAGAAAAAAAGAGAGAAAGGGTTTTTATCAGAGCTTATTGGAGTGATTTGTGTACGCTCTGACTCCTCGGTGCAGTTCATGAGACCTGCTCGATTCTTTCTGCAAAGAAACGAAGAAAGAAAGAAAAATATGCAAAAAAATACCTTTACTATTATTACTATTATTATTATTGTTATTATTATTATTATTATTATTGTTATTATTATTATTATTATTACTACTATTATTCCTATCACGTGTATTATCTGTTTTTCCCACAATCTTAACCGTCTTGACTCCCTTTCAGTTGAGATTTCAGCCCCGATGCAGGTTACTGCAGTAGCGAATCTCTTATTGCAAAAACAATATGTCACAGAAGGCATTATTTAAAAAAAAAAAAATGTGTGGGGAGGTGTTTTATTCATTAAAAAATCCTTACAAGCCTGATGCAGTACAGTATAAGCAGAGTGGAGATGCTTTTCATAGCAAATGATGCATGATCCTGTGAAAAAGAAGCACCTGCACCACAGCTGGCCTGTAACTTCTGCTTGATAAGTAAAATCAACTCTCCGGTTCTGTTCCTTGGTATTTAAGCAGCGTAACAGCCAACAGCATTAAAGCCATGTGAAATAGAGCAGCGGTTTAGCTTGTTTCTTTTTAACTTAAAATAAAATGATAGTTAATGATACTCGTAGGCTACTGCATTGGAAGTGTGGATAAAGACAAAGACAAATAAAACTTTTGTTCTGCTTCATTATTCATCATTATAATTTCTTTCCATTGACATGGGAACCATCCGGACATGTATGTATTACTGTGCGTAAACCAAATTTTGTCGCAGTCTTTAAACCAGCTTACCTTTCAGTCTATTTGCTTTAAACTTGTAATTTGTTCATGCAATGTAAGTTTATAAGCGTTGCTAATGAATAGGTTTTTACCCGTATTGTTGTGTAACTGCTAGGGTAGCCCTGGTGCACACAGATGCCAATGAAAGGTCACATCATTTGGCTCCAGGTTTTGTCAGAAGGCACATTTAAACAAACAGCATCACGAAGAGCAAGTCCAAGATCCTGAAATGTAGCATTCAAAAACTAGTTATTAAAAAATACATATTACTGTGAAAAAGCCTTGAGCCTTCCTCATTTCTTCATATTTTGCTGCTTCCACAGAGCCAGACTTTCTTGCATTTTTAATGTCGTCTTGAGGAATAGTTCAGCGGGCTTCCTTAAGGACGCCTTTTTTTTTTTTAAGGCTCTCATTTTCAGTCCAGTCCTTGTACCTGAGCAGTTTCTGCAGATTTTTTTTTTTGTGACCTATGAATCACTCAAGCATAAAAAAAAATAAAAAAAAATCTAATTTCAGGTGCAGTTGATGACAGACGATCAGGCGATCGGTGATCAGTACAGTATATGGCTGATGCTGAATGCTGAGTTGTTGGAACGGACGAGAGGGGAAATGAGGTCGCTGTTGAGGTTGTAACATAAACAACCAGTTTTTAAATTGTTTAAATCTTTTGGCTCTTTGCAGCCTCTCACAGCAAAGCAATCTTTTAAATGAATTTAATATGAAGAAATGAGGAGGTCAAGACTATTGCACAGGACTGTACATATTCCATATATTAAACAATACATGTGTTAATTGTTCAAACAATTGGGAAAAATACGGCACAACTGCAACTCTGCTTAAAGAAGGCTGCGCATTGATCAGTTCAGGAGTTCATTAGTCAGAGAAACAACTAATGGTGCGTTCACACCGAACGCGGCGGGAGCGTCAAATTTCACCCTGGCCGCCGACGCTAGTCGCCGCTCTTCGCCGCTGTTGGCCGCTCTGACGTAGATAGAATGCCTTTCTTGTATTTAAAGTGGCCACAAAGCAATCGAGCTTGTTGATCTTGTGGAGACCAAAATGTGGAAGAAAAAAAGAAATTGATTGTTAGAAAGAACTGTATTGTAGAAATAAACAAATTATAAGCCATTTGTATGGTGTGGCTTCTGTTCATTGTGATTTGCTAGTCTAATGTAATATATTTTTTATTTATTATTTATATTATTATATTTCTTCTTATTATAACATTAGACTCACTTACTAGAATTTGTCTTTAATAATTAATAAACACCGGCTACCGCAATAATTAACCTCTCTTCTATTTTGCTTGGGAACTAATGTAGCCGGAACAAAAGTTACAGGAATCCCCTCAAGCGGAGGACCTCTACTTTTAATTGGTTGCTAAAGTTGAGCTGATTTCAACTCCCTTCACCGCTCTCCGCCGCGCCGCTCTTCACCGCCATTCGCCGCCGGCTCACATTGAAAATGAATGACTTCCGGCCGCTTTGACGCTCTCGCCGCGTTCGGAAGGAAGGAGGGAATAGCAGAAATGTACCTTAGATTGGAGCAGTTGGATAACCAAAACTTGGACACTTGACAAAGTTGAACTTTGGACGAAACTCAACACTGAAAACTCCAATCGTACAGTGAAGCATGGGGCTGAGAGCATCAAAGAGAAGTGACACAGATAGACAGATGGACACACAGGTGGGAAAAAACAGTCTAGGTCTAGCTATGTTATGTTTTTACAAGTAACTAATTACATTACAAAATAACTGACATTAAAAAGTAATCAGTTACATTACAGTGTAACTTTCTGATAAAAGTAACTAGTTCGAGTACTTTTTCATTGCAGAAAATAAAAACTCCTTTGTGCTTCTTCACGCATGTTGTTTTAGTCAAGACCTTAGTCAAGCCCTTCATCACTCAGCGATGTTTGGCCCATAATCTGTTAACTACTAACAGCAGGAATAACAGGGGGGCGGGGCTTGTAGGATGACTTTCACACACACATGCGCACGCACACACACACACACACACACACACACGGTTACTTTGTAACACGTTACACCCAACACCGGTAGTGACCAGCATGAGTTGTATTGTAGTGACATGTGAGCTGCACCATAACAGCATTAGTACCAAAATAATTAAAAAGTCCAGTTCTGGATGTTGATTGGTCAAATGGAGTTGTCACAGATTTGTCCTGACCAGATGTTGACCATCTAATTGATGACAAATGTCAACTGCACTCATTCACTCTGGACACATTAAAAACAAGAAAGACATTTTGCCGTAGCATGTGCTAGCCAATTGCGCTAGTCAAGTTTAAAAGGAGATAACAGACATGATCACCAGTATAGGAGCAGACAGAACTCGCGATAAGATCGCTGCTGCGGGGAGTCTCACCGCTCGAGAGATTTTAATTTAACATTTGTTAAATGTCAGTGTTTGAGATATTGGAAATCTGCATAATCTTTTTCCTCTAACCAGTTCCTCATGCATCTGCTTATTCCAACATTGCACAACTATAATACGGGTAAATCCGAGTATTTTTAAAATTGTGATTAATCATGGAAATCGATTAATTAATTGACTGCATTAATTATGTTGCTATCTGACAAATATACAGTAAGTGGATTTTCCTTTGAGTTGCTTACCTTTATAGTTCTTGCACAATCACAGGTCCCATTTAGCTTCACAGGCTTATTATTGCACCTAATGGTTGAAATGGCGACTGAAACAAGCGTTAAACAGAAGGAATAATGCTCTATAGTCATTTTCATTGGAGGAGCAGGAGCAGAAAGAATGGGAAGTGCTGAGGGAAGAGACATGTTAGAGACACTCAAGGAAGAGACATGTTAGACACACTCAGGGAAGTGACAGGTAAGACCCATTGATTGCGGAGGGAATAGACAGGTAAGACATGCTAAGGTAAGAGACAGGTAAGTCATGTCGAGGGAAGAGACATGTTGGGCACATTCAGGGAAGTGACAGGAAAGACAGATTGATGGAAGAGACAGGTAAGTCATGTCAAAGGATGAGACATGTTAGATACAGTCAGGGAAGAGCCAGGTAAGACCCATAGATTGCTGAGGGAAGAGACAGGTAAGACATGCTACGGGAAGAGACATGCTAGACACACTCAGGGAAGTGACAGGTAAGACCCATTGATTGCGGAGGGAAGAGACAGGTAAGACATGCTTAGGTAAGAGACAGGTAAGTCATGTCGAGGGAAGAGACAGGTAAGACATGCTGAGGAAAGAGACATGTTGGACACATTCAGGGAAGTGACAGGAAAGACAGATTGATGGAAGAGACAGGTAAGTCATGCCAAAGGATGAGACATGTTAGATACAGTCAGGGAAGAGACAGGTAAGACCCATAGATTGCTGAGGGAAGAGACAGGTAAGACATGCTACGGGAAGAGACATGCTAGACACACTCAGGGAAGTGACAGGTAAGACCCATTGATTGCGGAGGGAAGAGACAGGTAAGACATGCTTAGCTAAGAGACAGGTAAGTCATGTCGAGGGAAGAGACAGGTAAGACATGCTGAGGAAAGAGACATGTTGGACACATTCAGGGAAGTGACAGGAAAGACAGATTGATGGAAGAGACAGGTAAGTCATGCCAAAGGATGAGACATGTTAGATACAGTCAGGGAAGAGACAGGTAAGACATGCTACGGGAAGAGACATGCTAGACACACTCAGGGAAGAGACAGATACATAAGACACTCTGTAGGAAGAGACAGGTAAGTCATGCCAAAGGATGAGACATGTTAGATACAGTCAGGGAAGAGACAGGTAAGACATGCTACGGGAAGAGACATGCTAGACACACTCAGGGAAGAGACAGATACATAAGACACTCTGTAGGAAGAGACAGGTAAGACGTGCTAATGTAAGAGACAGGTAAGACATGCTGAGGAAAGAGCCATGTTGGACACATTCAGGGAAGTGGCAGGTAAGACCCATTGATTGCCGAGGGAAGAGACAGATAAGACATGCTGAGGTAAGAGACATGTAAGTAATGCAGAGGGAAGAGATACAAAAGTCATTCCGAGGGAATAGACAGGTAAGACACGCTGAGTGAAGAGACAAATACATAAGACACTCTGTAGAAAGAGAGAGGTAAGAAACAAGTAAGACAGCGATGATTGTAAGACATTCTGCATTAGGTGAAGTGTAGCCTGATGCCCTATCCAGCATAAATCTGGATATTATCCAGAGAGACTTAAATCTTTATCTTATTATACATCTAATCAGTTGAGGGTTAAGGGCCTCGCTCGGGGGCTCAACAGTGGCACCTTGGATTTAACCTTTGGATCAGTCCAACACCCAAACCACCACGAGCTACCCGTGCTAATACCCCTGATACTCTGATCTTGTTTTATAGCGGAGCCAGGAGCAAAGTGTACGTGCTGATGGCGTATCTGTAATGTAGAACATTTGTATTGTATACGGGAAAGATTAGGAGAGCAGGAAGAGCACAAGAGAAATCTGTGTGAACCACGGTGACCTTATGAGAAAAGGAAGCCTCTGTTTTCCATTAGCTAACGTTGTTTGTTTGCGTGTGTCACAAGTCGCTGCTGCTGGCGGTAAACACTCACCGTCCCACCAGCACAAGAATCTTCAATCACCATCACAGTTCTGTCCTGTGATTTAATATCCGTATTCCGTCTCTTTCTCCTACACTCCATACACTACACCTGCACCTTGTACCTGAACTCCTAGGTGATCGAGGTCAAAGTGTGTGTATAAGCTCAGACAGATGATGTCATTTGAACGTTGGGTAAAAACCATTTTTAGAGTGAGAATTCACACACACGTACTCACGCACACACGTCGCTTAAGGCGGTGTTACAAAGGTTCGTCACCTCCCGCTCCCCGCAGGAAGAAACAGTGTTAACCGTGTTAAGGCGGAACGGAAAGACCAACACGAGGAGAGAGAAATGAAGCGGGAGCGACAGAGTGTGTGAGAGAAAGAGAGATTTATACTCAGGTGCATTTGACATGGTCCCCAGTCGCGTAGCGTCCTTCGTCTGTTGCCACCATATGACCACAGCAGCACATCAGCTGGTAGATATTAATCACGTCCTAGAGATTTTCTCAACATCCCAGTGATATGAGAGCGTGCTGTACATGGGTCTCTAGCAGGGTAAGTACAGAGCAATCAGTTTTCCTCAAAGCAGCATCATATATTACTGCAGCTTTGGGGACTTATCCTGACCTGGAGTTCCCTGAACATCCGCGACACATGATTGTAATTATAGTTTCGAGCAGGGAAAAAAAAAAAAGCTCTTCTGAACAGATTACTAGCACGGGCGTTTAAGGTGTTTAAGTAAAGGATAAAGCACTTAAGAGAGGATGCTGTTATAGAAACACTAATTGACCACTGGGTGATGTAAGTGATGCGGCATGAATAGGGGTAAAGCAGAGTTCCTGTTACTATGGAAACGCTGAATATGTTCCTATAATGGCTTATCCTAGTATGTGAATCTCTCGTTCTTCGTCTGTTTTCCTGAGGCGGAGTTCAAAACTGTTCACGTTACGTGAAAGGGCTAAAAGTTTCAACAATTGTCTGTAGAGATGTGCGGGTTGAACCGACCTTTTACCGGTCATTATTTGTTGATTTATTGATTCGTTGGGTCTGTTTTCGGGTGGGAATCGATTTGTTTAGTTTAACTTACAAACATTAAACTGGCAAATTCCATCTTTGACAAATCCTTGTGTTTTGCTAGAGTGTCCTTTCTTCTTCTTCTTCTTCTTTATATGTCTGGTCTGTGCATTACCGCCACCTGCTGGACTGGAGTGTGGAGCAGAAGCTTTGCGAGAAATATATATTATTACTTTGAAATTTAAACCAATGTTTAGTGGATACATTTTGAATTCTTTAAAACCTGTTAGAAATATAGCTTCTGGAGACAAATCAGATAATAATCATGAGTGCTGTTGAATGAACTCGACTTAGTACGAATCACAATGTAACATTTATTCCATGCAATTCTGCCCATTGCCTCTAAAGGTGCCAATAATTCTGAAAATGTCTGTATGTCTTCTCATATTGTTCTCTCTCTCTCTCTTTCTCTCTGCAGTCTGTTCTCAGTACTCGAGGGGTGTGTTCGCGATATTCGGTGTGTACGACAAGCGCTCGGTCCACACCCTCTCGTCGTTCTGCGCGTCCCTGCACATCTCACTCGTCTCCCCGAGCTTTCCAGCAGAAGGAGACACTCAGTTCCTGATTCAGCTCCGCCCTTCCGTCCGCGGCGCCTTGCTGAGCGTCATCGACCACTACGAATGGACTCGATTCGTCTTCCTGTATGACACGGACCGAGGTGATACACACACACACACACACATACATACGCAAAGTATCTAGAGAATATTAACACCCAGTTATCAGTGTACTGTATGTCCAAGGTGTGAGTGATGTGTGATGTTGCAGAAAGGATTTTACAGTGCAGTAAATAAAATCTATGCCATGAATGGCATCTATTTTGAAATCTGTTGGGTCGCTCAGCCAATGATGCTAATGCTAATGCTTTACCATTTTTGTCGAGGCATAAAGAGGGAAACGTGGTCCTAGATGAAACTACGAAGTCAAACCGGGACTTATGAAGCAATTTCTGGTGATTGAAGATGTAAAAGTGCTTGACATTTACATGATGAGACTCTTAGGCACAATCTAAAACATGCTTTCCACATGCTTGGATGATTAAAGGAGTTCCTGGGAGGCCAGCGTTTCAGACATGAAACAGTCCGATCACGGCTCCAGCGTACTGAGAAAACTTTCTACCTTGATGGTGTCCAAGCACTAGTGAGACACTGGGATAAGTGCATTAGTGTAGCAGGAGATTATATAGAGACATAAAGGGAGTTTTTACTCTCAGAACTCAAAAGTCCCGCTTTGACCTGAACGCCGCTGTGTATTATTTATACTCATCGTCACGGTAGCGTTTCAGCATGCATATCAAGAGCACAAAGATTTAAAGTTGTCCTAAATGCTTATCTCATGCACAGGAGAGTGTGTTCAGTGAGTGTCTCGGATTTCAGACACCGAGTGTGTGTGATTAGTGGTGGGCGTGGCCTTGACGTGTGTTGCCGGGGTGTAAACAGGCACTGTTTTATCATTGAGCACAAATTCTGCTCTGTTGCACCCTGCCTACCAGATTTGTAAACCAGTGCGACAACGCACATACACACACACACACACACACACACACACACACACACACACACACACACACACAGTCTTGTTAGCAAACGCGCACAGCAGGAAGGTGATATTCATGCCACGCCAAGTCTAATCGCAGCTGCTCATCATTCATCTTGATCTAGTGTGCGTTAATGAAGCTGACCACCCACACACACACACACACACACACACACACACGGCTATACATCCAATAAGGAGAAAACAGACAGACTGTGTATTAGGAGGTTTGCAGAATATATACCACACAGCTCATTCCTCACAACATATTCCCTCTGTGCACTTTATACACACTCTATACTATACATTTCCCTTATACCCTCCACCCGTACTATACTTATGCTCTCTACGCTACACTATACACTTCACACTTCCTCTCTACCCTCCTAATCCACTTTCTGTATATCAACTTTATGCTAATACATTCCATAATCCTGTTACACCCCTCCCTGCATTTCGAATCTACACATCTTTACTCCCCTCAGTGCCTCTTAAATTTATACTTGCTGATAAACTCCTGTACACGTACCGTACGCCGCTGCGTGCATCTTATGGTTATTCGGCGCAATGTTGGTACACAGCTATAGAAATGAATGCAACGCAGTTAACATGTGGTCCAACACCATCAGAAATGATGTATCATCAATAGAAAACTACAGTAGTTTTCTAAAACTTACCAAAAAGTCTGTTTTGAGTCCAAATCTTCTAGATTAGCAAATACGTTTTGAACATCCAGTGAAGGTTTTAAATTTTGGACACCAGTCATAAAGAAGAGACGTGAAAGCTTGAAAATAAAATAAAAATCTCACTCATCTCCTATAGCGCTTTATGCTGTACACAGGGTCGCTCGGGGCCTGGAGCCGATTCCAGGAGACTTAGGACACAAGGCATGGAGCCAGTCCATCCAAGGGCACAACAACACACTCACATGGTCATTCACACACTACGGGCAATTCAGAAATGCCAGTAGGTTTAATCTGAATGTCTTTGGACTGTTGGAGGAAACAGGAGTACCCATAGGAAACCCTCTAAAAGGCGGGAATCGAACCCAGACCCTGGAGATGTAAGGCGACAGTGCTGACCGCTGAGCCACCATGTCCCCCAAACAAAAAGCCGAGATAAACCAAATATTATTTTCTGTTTGTCAAATTCTGATTTTCTCCCTATTGTGACCTCGTATAGCAAGAGACCCACTGCCATGCCACTGCTGTCTTCTGGTCACCGTTTCTTTTTGCTTTGTTTTTTAAGCTACAGTAAATAAGCCTCAGGTAATGATTAGAGGTTGCCTGTTAACCCAGCCATCTTTAGCTCTTTGTGTTTTACATTTTATATCGCTAAACGCTGAGGATATCATCATGATGGTGGGAAATACCTGAAACCATAAAATGATTTTTTTTTTTTAAAAAGGTTGTTGTTGTTGTTGTTTTTTTTCTCCCATTCTCTTTCGGTCTCTGACTCCTGATTGGCTGTCCAGGGGCGTGTAGGTGCAGTTCATCTAAAGCTACAGACACTTGAACAATATGTTTGGAAAAGCAGTGAAGCAGAAGTCATTTCAGGCATGCACCATCTGAGCTGTATTTCAGCTGGAACATTAACATACAGATTTTGTAGACTTCAAAAAAGGGCGCTTTCACACTACACGGACCCGAGGACACTTGACGCCAAGTGTGCGTTCGTAATTCCAACATATGTTCAGGGATGGATCAGCGTATCGTGCTCTAGATCTCAAGCATGGTAAGAGGTCCTTGGGCACGGCCGGAATCAAATATGACCGCTAACCGTATCGCATCTGGATGCGCCAGCGCATACTGCCACCTGCTGTATCGGAGAATGTAAGCGTACGTGTGCTCGAGTACAGTATTAATAATATTGTGCACAAGCCAGCTGAAGAGTCTGGGTACGAATCAATCCTGCGTAGTGCGAAAGCAGCCTCAAGCAGAGACTCATGTTAACTTGTTAAAGAAGGAGTATAATATGTGTGACCTTTAAAGCAAACGTGGTTCATTTAGTGTCCATTTCTGATTCAGCAGCTGATCGGTGTTTTCAATCCGGCTACAGGACGCTATCGGAAGGAGCACAGGGAAGGGGAACTGGGGAAGAATGAAAACAAGCCATGCAACTGCATTGCAGGGGTCTGACGGCACGCAGGAGAAGACTCACCAGGATCAAGTCTCAGTAGTTGAGTCACAGAATGACAGCAGACAGAATAAGCACTTCAGTCGAGAGCAATTATTAGCTCATCCTGATGTTGCTGCATGATAAAGGTTTCAGGTTAGTGATATGAGCAGAGAAAAAAAACAAAAACAATTGATGGCCAGGAAATAACCCCCGAGGTGGATTGTGGAGCCAAAGGGCTCTCCTGTGAGATCACTAGATCTGGACGTATCTCCGGGGATACAGAGCAACTCAATCTTGCCTGGACTTTAGTTTCAGGAGGTGAGCCGTCTATGAAGAGAAGTCCGAGGTGTGGGAAGTTAACCGAGGCTGTGACCTCACTGAGAAAAGATCAGAGCCAGGTAATGAGCCATGTGGGATTCACGTAGAGGAGGGTCTGCACGAAGCAGATGTGGATGCCCTCGATTTAACCTGGTTTGACCGTCCTGCGGTCCACTGGCTTGCTCTGTCACTCGTCTCCAGACTTGAGAGGATGGACAGGAAGGTTTTGTGGATGAAGGCATGCTAAGAACTCACTATTTCCAGCATTCTTTGTGTAAACACACACACAGATTAGAGAGTGCATAGAGAGTGTTTGTCTCTGTTTGCCGAAGGGACATCTGGTGGTCTTATGAAGTCAGAGTAAGACTGTGTATGTGAGCGTGTGTGTCTCTGTCTGTCTGTCTTCCCATTTCAATCTGTGTCACTTGGGAATAACCACCACATGACCTCTCAGAAGAAGCTGAAAAGAGTGTATGAGTCTGGCATCACATGTGTCAATTTGGGATCAACACGGAGTATAGATTAGATAATCAGCAAATGGACATATAAACACACACACACACACACACACACACACACACACACTGTGCTGATGGACAGATTGGTCCAGCAGCGTAACAACGAGACAATTTAGTGGCCATCTGTTGTTTTTGGCATGCTTACAACACACACACACACACACACACACACACACACACACACACACACACACACACACATTACATTTACAAATGTACAAACATGTCTAATGCGATCATGAATTTAAAAGAGTCTAAAGCAGGTATGAGAAGAATGGAGATATCTAGACCAGGCATGGGGATTTCCACGACATCTAGAAAAAGTCTTGAACTTGTGAGGCTATCTAGAACCTGTTTAGGCACTTTGAAGATATCTAGAAGTAATTTGAGGCAAACCAAGGTTTTAGAGATAGCTTAAGCAGGTGTGAAGTGTTCTGAGGAATTTTCTGGAACCAGTATCAAGAATTTAAACATATCAAGAAGGGAAGCGAATTTTAGGAGAATTAAGGAGCCATGAGCACGGGGTTCAAACATACAATCCAACAGATGTTGTTCCAGTTGTTATTTTCCATGAACCACATTCTAATTGCCCTGTGTGTGTGTGTGCGTGTGCGTGCGTGTGTGTGTGTGGTTTTGTATGTTTGCCAGGATACACCATCCTTCAGGCCATCATGGAGCGGGCGGGTCAGAATGGATGGCTGGTGAGCGCAATCTGTGTGGAGAACTTTGGCGATGCCGCTTATCGTCGCCTCCTTGAAGATCTGGACCGTCGCAACGAGAAGAAGTTCGTTGTCGATCTAGAGGCAGAACGACTCCAGAACTTTCTAGAGCAGGTATGCAGAGTTTGGTGAAAGGCAAACCTGTAGGAGAAATCTAGAACAAAGTGTTGGGAGCGTGTTGAGATTTTCAAGACGTAGGACGAAGGTTTAGAAGGGGTTATCTAATGTTGAGATATTCAGAACAGGTGCAGACTAGGACAGACTGAAGGACTTTTAAAAGGTCTAGAGCATGTATGGGGTTTTTGTAGATATGTAGCCCAGACAAAATGTTCGGGCACGTACAGTAGGAGACATCTAGAACATGTACAAGACGTTCAGAGATATCTAGAACATGCAAGGTCCTAGACCAGATAAAAGATGGTCAGCTATTTATAAGCAGTTGGAGTTATCCAGAACAGGTGAGTTATGAGTAGCTCAGTGATATCTTATATTAATACAACTATATATGGTTAAAGTTTCTCTCTCTTAATCTAAACCACCTTACCTATTTATCTTGGGTTTCTTGTTACTGTGAGATAAGACAAGACTAAGGACTGCTTTTAAACACACACACACACACACACACACACACACACACTTCTAATTGTATACCTTTATAAAACAGCACTCTATTTTAGTAGTTCAATGATACATGGGGCAATTAAGTAAGTTCTACCCCTTACTCTGCATCTATTTCTGACTCTGTCTCGCTCATTTTCTCTCTCTCTCACTTTCTCTATATATATTTGTCTCGCTTTATTTCTTCCAGGCGGTGAGTGTGGGGAAGCATGTGAAGGGTTATCATTACATCATCGGCAACCTGGTGAGTGCTGGCTGTGGGTTTTGTGCGTGCGTGTGTGTGCGTGTGTGTGCGTGTGTGTGCGTGTGTGTGCGTGTGTGTGTGTGTGTGTGTGTGTGTGTGTAGGTCAGCGTGTCCTCATAAAATGTGTGGTTGTAAAGCAAAGTGATATGTATAATGCATGGCCATATGAAGAAGCTCCACATACAGTATGAGACCGGGTCAATCAAGTAATCACATACTTTCTTTTTTTTCCCCTTCTTCCGCTTGTTTCCTTTCCTTGTTCTCTCTCTCTCTGTCTCAGGGCTTTAAGGATGTCTCTCTCGAGCGCTTTATGCACGGGGGAGCAAATGTCACCGGTTTCCAGTTGGTGGATTTCAGCAAACCAATGGTCATCAAACTTATGCAGCGCTGGAACAAACTCGATCAGAGAGAATACCCAGGCTCTGAAACGCCGCCCAAGGTACACACAGAACAAAGCATTACCCATTATTTCTTCTTTATTTTGCACTATAAGTGGCTCCTGTTTTTTCTTGGTACCATCCTTGTCAACTTTGTTTAGACTCGTGGTGCTATGTTCTCACTAAATCTTGCACCAAAACACGTTTTTCCACACACGCAAACAAGTTTCGAACAGGGATACGTGAAACCGCAAGTGCGCGAAGCCACAAGTACACGCGAAATCCTGCAAAATCCAGGCAAAATTTTGGCTAGTCGAAAAAATTCACTAGCCGGGCGTCCGTATGGCGAGGTTCCACTGTACTACACTTTATATCATAGCAAGTGTGACATGGGCCTGCCTATGATGGAAAGAAACATTTAGTTAGATTTTCAGGAGAACAGCTAACCGTTTAGTCGGATGATTCTGAAATCCTTTATTTCCGCCCCAGAGTAAAACTAAGATCTAAATGAGCTCTTTAATAAACCGATAAAACAGATTGTCATACTTTAGCATGCCTCTATTATACAGCCTTCAGCAGCTACGTATAATATTGCACTCAGGCGTAAGCGCAGTGTAGTACTTTGAAAAACTTCTGAAGAAAAGGTTATGAGAGTCACTCAAGATTTAATCAGCTAGAATGGAAAATGTCACTCTGCCTGTAAGTCTCTCTCTCTCTTTTGCTCTCTCTCTCTCTCTCTCTCCGATTCTTTCTCTCCATCTCAATTTATTTAATTCCGTCAGGTTGAGCTTTCACCTTTATTGGTCTGCCAGTTGTACAGCGCGATCAATAACCAGATAACCACATTGAAAACAACAATTCCATTTCCTCATCTGGCATGTGTTTGTGTTTGAGCAGATGCACACACACACACGCACACACACACACACACACACACACACACACACCTGTCTTACTTATAAGGACCTTCTTTAACCATAAGATAAATATCCAAAGGAAACAGTTTGTACCCGAAGACTAATTCTGGGTAGTTCCGTTACAGATGTTCAAGTCAAACCAGGAATTTTGATTGTGTTGAATAACAGAACACAGTTATGAGAATAAAAACTTTCTTTATTTCTCTATATAATCCCACCTATCCTGGTGGTTCACTACTGCTTAGACACCATCAAGGTAAATATTTTTCTAAGTACACCAGAGCCATGATCCGACTGCCTGCTTCGACTGAAATGCCGGCCTCCCAGGAACTCCTTTAATGGTCCAAACATGTGGAAATACTTTGGAGCGAGGTCAAGACTGTATGGGGAATGTGGCAATAACTCCCAACCGAGGTTCTGTAAGGTGCAAGTGGTGCTGGTGAATGAGTGTGTGTACTGATTGTTCCCACAGACAGATGCGTCCCTTCCGCAAGTTGGGACAAATTATCTGTCGATTTTCAAGGATCGGGCGTTCCACTTGCTAAATATTAACAGGAACGACTGCAGTGGGATCAGAGCCACCGCGATTGGAATCGTCATTAAAACTTTTTACTGCAGACTAGAGTCTCATCACCGTACTGTGCTTGAAGTCTTCCGTAAATGTCAATTGGTGTTTAAGCCTTCATTCCCAGTTTGTCTTGAACGCCCCTCGAAGATCCTCAGACAGCTATGAACGTGGATTTATTTAATCTGTTGCTTGAATTGTGAGAAATGTTATCAGGCAAAAAGTCCTCGTTGACTTTGCATCATTCACCTCCCTGTAGTTTAGGTTACTCTTTAAATTTTAAGGGCTGTTCTTGAATTTGATGTTTCTTAACATAAATTTTATGTTTCAAGATTCTAAAACTGGAGTGGCTCTGGTTAGTTTCAATCCTCTAAAACGTAGATGACAGCTCAGTCCTAAAGCTTGGCCACAAGAGCAGGAACTTAACTAACATGAATTAAGTTGAGGATTAAAACGAGGAATAGCCAGTCGGTTATAGAATGTGTACATTTCCAAAAAACCCAGTAGAGATACAGATGTGACCTGTCATATCAGTATATCCAATCTGATAGTTCTGCGCTAAGGCTAATAGAGTGCAGTTGGTGAAACGTATCAAATCTTTTTGGTTGATGAATTCCTTATCGTTCTGATGCTTTATCAGAATTGAGAAAGTTTTAACCTTTAAAGCACTTTAATGAACACTATCCCACCTGGTTGCTTAAGCCGTCATAGAAACACATGCAGTTCTTCACTATGAATCCACGCTGACAAAGTTACTCATAATCCTCGTCTCAACATGAGGCTGAGGATTCCCTCTTTCTTACCACATCACATAATCCTCCTTTGGATTCTAAAAACAGGATTTCCACCTTTATTATGAGCTCCTCCTCATAAATAAACCCTCACTCGCAACCCTATCTCAGCAACCGGACATGATACAGTAATACACCTTCTTTCTAAATGGATCTTACCGAACCAAGAATCTGAAAATATGCAGAACTCAAATCCCCAAAACGTGACTTCACATTTAAATATCACGTGTTGGTTACGGAGAATAAACTGAAATCAAAGAGAGGCCATGGTTGCTGTATGTCCTTTAGTACACTTCCTCCCTGACGTACGATGCTGTGTTGGTGATGGCCGAAGCCTTCCGGAACCTACGGCGCCAGAAGATCGACATCACACGCCGTGGAAACGCCGGTGACTGTCTGGCCAATCCGGCAGCTCCGTGGAACCAAGGCATAGACATGGAGCGCACCTTAAAACAGGTAGGCACATGTTAGCAGGTAGGTACACGCAAATTAAAAACACACACCTTCAAATACGTGTACGTACAGTAAGGGCGCATCACAGCATAGATAGATACCATTAAACTCTAATGTGTGTGTGTGTGTGTGTGTGTGTGTGTGTGTGTGTGTGTGTGTGTGTGCGCGCGCGCAATGCACAGGTGCGGATCCAGGGTTTGACAGGAAACATTCAGTTTGATCAGAACGGACGCAGAGTGAACTACACCATGGATGTGTTTGAAATGACGAGCATTGGCCCACAAAAGGTGCACACACACACACACACACACACACACACACACACGTAGCGACCACCTCAATTAGAGATATTAATATACAAACAGACAGAGAACCATACACTTATTTATGCATTGTGTGTGTGTGTGTTTGTGTGTGTGTTGTCAGATTGGTTACTGGAACGACATGGATAAACTGGTGTTGGTGCAGAACGAGCTAGCAGGTGGAAACGGCTCAGCAGGGGAGAACAGGACAGTCATCGTCACCACCATCATGGTAATACATGTGTATACACACGAACACACTCACCCACACACACCCACACACACAGAGCGAGAGAGAGAGAGAGAGAGACTTTAGAGAGTTAATAACACATGCTAATGCTCAACAAACAAACAAACTTTAATGGGTCTGTTTTTAACATTTAAACATTTTTTCTATGTGTGTTTTTCACATTTTTAAACACACATAGCCAAAGTGTACTCACTTCCTATTCCACAAAGTGCCTTATTGTTCTTTGCTAATGCTAATGCTAATTACATCTGAGTCTAGCAGATGTTAGCTCAGATTACTTAAACTGTTTTATATGTTTAATAATTGCTTAAAAACTTATGGCTTCTTCTGCTAAGACTGTCTGTTTTTTCTTTCTTTCTTTCTTTCTTTCTTTCTTTCTATTCAGTAATTAATAATTTACAGAAGCATAGCAAGATGATGTAGAATGCTAGCATGCTAACTATGCTAGCACCAGGTATTACTTAGAAGCTAAGCTCTTCTAAGTGAAGGACATACATGAACGTATCTTAGCAGGTTCCTCCTCTCTCTCTCTCTCTCTCTCTCTCTCTTTCTCTTTCTCTCTCCCTCTGTTTGTCTCTCTCTTTCTCTTTTCTTCCTTTTTTCCTGACGTTTTTAAGGCGATGGAGAATTTTACTTCAGCAGGTGGTTCATCTCTGCCAACGCTGCTGAAGAATCCTGTCCTCAGACATTGAAAGAAAGACAGGATACAAGATGGCCACCAAAGTAGATGCTGACTAACTCATGGACTAAAGTGTTTGCTAAGATTTATTTATTTATTTATTTTTACATCTTTTTGAGGCGCATGAATGAAAATACCTTTTGTCTGTTTTCAGTCACATAGTGTTACAAGTCTTGTAGTAGACTAGCTTGGGGGGAAAAAAAAACCATGGACTTGTGTTTTGTCATGAAGATATTTCACCACAAATTCGAGACACTTTATCTGATTATGTTTTAAGGCAGATATGCATATAGTTTGTAACACACCACTAAAGATAGAAGGTATAGGGAGGTATAGTATGTAAGCTTATTATCTGATCTTGCTGAAGAAATCATGACCACTAGGGTTCAGTAAGGAAAATTCCTAGGACCCATCAGTTTCAGGATTGCCATAGCAAAAAAAAAAAAAAAAAAAAAAAAAATGCTATGACAATTAAAAAAGGTTGGCTACATTAAGGTTTTTCAAGGGGTCCAGAATCTGTACCGACACCCTGATAGCCTGCACCACAGAACTCTTAATGGAAGAATCAAAAAGGTATAGGAAGCTGTAACCTGAACCACCCTTTATCTGATCTTGCTTAAATGAAGGTAAAATCTGTACCACCTTTTATTTAATCTTATGTAAATGATGTTGTACATTTCCCCAGAAATTATCTGATCTTGCTGATGAAAACTTTACAACCTGGGTATGATCTGTACCCCCAAACTCTGAATGGAAGGTTCAAGAGGGTACGAGAAGTGCAGCCCGAACCACCCTTTACCTGATCTTAAGTTCTGCTTACAAAAGTGTTATTTTTGTCTGTCCTCACACTAGTGTATATTTGAAGGACAGCATGCACTTGCTCACTGGACAGACAAGTAAACGAGGCTATTTATGTTCAACCAGTTTCATACCTATTTATGCCCGCACACCCTTGATGCCCTTGATGTCATGTCATTCTTGTAAATTGAAAGGTGTAGACATAAAAGTGTAGATATAATCAGTACCACCCAACTCACAACAAAAGGTATAGGAAGGTAGACTTCGCATGCTTTTTCTTTGTTCAGTTGGTGGTTATATTGTCCAGAGGGATGTCCAGGGGTGCAATTCCAATTTGCACCTCTAACAAACTAATTCTTAAAGCAGAGGTCTGTTCTCTCTTCCACAATGAACCTTCATTCTAAATGTCCAGTTTCCATACCTGATTCTAGTGCATCTCTGAATGAGGGGTGAGAAGTTTTCACTGGAATATCTAAGAAATAAACGCAATAAGCAGTACCATCTACCATCTTAGTCTCTTAGGCAACTCTGAACAAAGGTTCAGGGCTTTACCTTGGAAAGACTTCCATGCCCTGATACACAAGGGAGGAAACCCAATCAGACTCTATTAACTATGTGATCCAAATAACAAATTGAAATTGCAAATCGCCTTGCCAAAATTGTGGCCCTTTTGGGGCCTTAGACTTAATACTTATGGTAAATACTTACTTTACACTACATACATTTAGGATTTCTACTAGAGAGAAAAACTAGAGATGCACCATGGGCTCACCTGTTACTGTACACACCAACACAGGATTCTAAACCTTTCTGCCACTGCCTGAATATCCCCATTGGGAAAAGAGTGAAAGAATGTTTGCCAGTAAAAGGTTCCCTGGCCACTGGACCGCAGAGCTGTAAATTTATAAGACTGTATTGCCAGATACCAAACAGGTCATCCTTCATGTGGTAGACCCACTGCACATAGAAACTAATGATGTATACCATTAGGAGTGGTCTCCCATTCTCCACCTCCTGGGACAAAATAGCCCCCAGCCCTTTGTCCAGCATAACTATCTGCACCTCTAATGGAGGAGAGAGAAATGAAAGAGACTGAAGTAAACAATCTCATACAGTGTGGTTTAAGGGTTTTTTTTTTTTTGATAAAGCCAATCCCCACTCCATGACATTATACCTCTTACTTTTCTGCCACCAAAAATAGAGGGCAAAGGTTTTCAAGTGTTACTTACGTGAGACATGACTCCAGGCAATCACATAATTACTGTACATACTGCTTGCTATGAAAAAAAATGTGAGCAGGATTATGCTATCCATTCGTTCCAATTCCATGAGCTCACCGATGCCTGTGATTGGCTAGCATCACCATTGATAAACATGAGAGTGCTAGAATGCCACCCATCCTTTCCACGAGAGAATTTGGCCATCCAGGCTCCCCAGATGTAGCAGGTTCAGCATCAGCTGGGATTCAAACTTGCAATCTCTGGATGATGGAGCAAGCTCATTATTGGTGCACCAATTGGTGTGGAAGAGTACCTTAACTTTTCAGTGTGTAGGTTGGTGAGGTACAGTAATGTCCCAGTATTTTCACTGTTGCACCTCCTTTTTGAGCAGTCAAGCAATGGCAAACCTTAATAATATGCTGCATTGTGTATGGATCATCATTTTAAACCATATTCAGCATGCAGAAATCCATGCACAACTGGAACCCTCCATTCTTTTTAGGCACAAGCACACTGGAGCTGTTCCAGTCACCGCATGACTCCTTTATCACTTTTGCCTTATATCCAGACACCTTATGTGTTGTTTGTGTACAGTCATGCCAGGGGGATCTCGATGTCATGTTGTGTGATGTGACTGCTACAGACAAGGCTCAGTTTAACTCTGCCAGCCACTCCTCTCTGTCGAGCACGTCTGCAACAGACAAGGACAGATTCCTCATACCAGCATAAATCTGAAGGACAGTGGACGCTTGTTCACTGGACAGACGTGACCAAAGAGCATATTTGATGGAGAAGTAAATGAAGCTATTTATGTTAAACCAGTTTCATGCCTATTTATACCCCCACACCATGGTGTCATGCCAATCTGGGAATTTTTAAATCAGGACATTCATACAGACAATCCCTGACTTAAGATGATTCAAATTATGATATTTCTGCTTTTCCGATGGCGCAAAAAAGCGATACGCATTCAGTAGAAATTTGCCTCTTGATCTTTTCCCACTCTACCGATTTTTTTTCCTCTAGGATGCTGTTAGATGGTTTGGCACAACTGTAGGCTAATGTAATTTTGATGTTCGGTAAGTTAGGTGTATTCAACACATTTTCGATTTAGAATATTTTTCCAACTTTTCAATGAGAGGTTTATTGTGATGTAATTTCATCATAAGTCGAGGGTTTCTCTACACATTTCGCTAGATGTCACTTCAACCAGATTAGACAAAGATGTTTTTTTTGTTTGAAAGCCAATGCACTGGATCTCTGATAAAAATTACACTACTGTTAAACACTAGAGCGTTTTCACATGCCATTTGGTAGCACTGATTAAAAAAAAAACATCTTCGTGATGAAAACCAAAACCTGCTCACTGGGACTTGCTACTACTTCTCTGAACATGTCGATAGCTCAGTAATTGCAGAATGGCCAGAGTTTCAGAAAAGATATGAAGGTGTAGGATTTATTAACCTATTTATCAGTTAATACGTCAGTCAGAGGTTGTTGTACATTAATGTTTTGGTGATAGTATTGGTCATGTTTGTAAAATGTATTTATTTATTTTTTTTAAATGAAATTTTATGCCTCTTCATATCCAAATGATCAGCTGATAAATGAAAAAGTTATAAATGAGTTAATTAAGCAATTAAAAATAAAAAACAATTTGAACTTTAAAGAAATGGTTCAGAGTTTAAAACCATGTAGACCTTTAATACTGTAATATTTTAATGTTTTTTATTAATCATTCATTTGTTTTGCTAATATGTTATGCTAGCTGGAAAAATACATATTTTTGTGCAGGAAAAATCATTAACACACATGCACACACACATTATATAGACACAAATATTGACAAACGCATTGTAGACTGCAGGAAATATTAGAAGCACATATACAAAATGTGAGTAGTTTAAATTAAATACACAATTGTTGCAAATTCACAACTGTAATGTGTTTTGGCTTTTTTTTTTTTTATTCAACTTTAAAGTACGTAAAGTAGCATATCTGTGGGTGTCCAGAGTCACCATTTCCTACTGGTTGCCTCAAATGATTCCATCTGGATGGTATTTGGTCTCATGATCCTTCCTTGCTGTTAAACATCACGGCCATTTGTCTTAAGATTGGGGCGAATCATTTAGGATGAGTACCTGAAGTTGTGTGGGCTTGTGTGGACTGGATTTTGAACATACAGATATGATCCGCTCCAAAAAAAGTGAATAAAATTAAAAGGTTTGCTCTGCTGAAGTTTTCCTATGAAGAGTGTGATGCTGCGAGCAAGGGCTGTTCCCAGTTAATCACTTTATTTAGCTATCAGGGCTAGCTAGTTTTAAGCTGTATAAACAGTTGATTAATAATTATTAAAAGGTTCACTTCAAGTCAAGCTTAAGATTATGTTTTTACATTTACCCCAAAGCTTTTATCCAAACCGCAAGTGAGACTTGATTTTGTGCTTAAAACTCTCACCCTTCTGATCAGTAGACAAATGCACTAACAAGGGAGCTACAGTTACTCTAAGAAGATAGTGTTTACCTTCAGCTCTGACATCACAAGGGAGGAGGTATAAGTTTTATTTTAAGCGCCTAACAGTTATTGAGAAATCCAGTGCCGATTTCATAGAAACAGTGAAATGTACCCTAGAATGCAGCTGCGCAGACTGAGTTTGAGATTGCGTTTGTGAATCGATGGTACAATCTGATCGAGGTGTGAATATTTTTATTCTCAGGTAATGAAGCAAACGTTTCGCCGCAAGTTAATACATCATCTATAAATCAATTTATTTTGTGTTTCAGTCACAATATTTGCCTGGCAGGAATGTCTTGAAATTGATGGTGGTTATAAGTTACACTCAGGCTCATTAGCAATGGCTTGTAAGAAACAACTTGGGCAGCAAAGTTTTGGTTATTAAAATGTTTCAGTGTAAATAAAATGACCAAAAAGGTCATCAAAACAAAGCATCGCTAGCCATACAGAACTACAGCATATCAGTATCCTTTTAATGTATTATTTCACAAGATAATAAGACAAAAGCCAAGGTTAGCCTTGTGATGTAATATAAAATCACTCCTATTTTTACTGTTAAAAAGTTCAACAAAATAGTCATTTGCCGAAGCAAAAAGCAACAGCATAATGTTCAGCCAGCTGCCTTTCTCAGGTTCATAAATTAATAATTCTAAGCAAAAACACGTGGCTAGGAAAATAAATCATATCTAGCATAACAGAGTTATCTTTGCTTTGACTGATCACCTTTTCCAGAGGTGTGCATGGGATCTTTCTTCATCACTCTCTCATGCAGCTTCTTTTGTCTTTTCCACATGGTTAGTTCACAAAAACAAATAAGTCATTGTCTGACCAGCCTGACCAGGATAAAGCAGCTACAGAAGAATAAATGCACAGCCACGCTGATCCACACACTAACCTCCTCCACGCCTCTAACTCGAGTCACACTCTAAGGTGGACTCATAAATATATTACTTCCAAAACCTAACCCAAAACACACTCCGCCCTAATCCACTCCTCTAACCTGATCCAATCCGTCAACTTGACCCACACTCGTACTTGATCAAAGCATCCTCTCCTTTAACTGAATCCATCCGGTTAGGGGAGTGGGTCCAGTTAGAAGGGTGGATCAGGTATGATGGCTTAAATAGTAAATAGTAAAAGTGTGAATGATGGTAATAATAATCCACTTCTCTAACTTGATCCACTCTTCTAACCAGATGCACTCATTTAAACTGATATACAACACTATAACCTGATCCATAATCCTAACCTGAGTGAACCAATCAGGTTAGAATTCAAGGTTAGAGATCAAGATAAAATATTTTAATAGTCATAACTTACTACAATGTGTGCATGATTATCTCCATACCAAACCTATTGAACATGCTGTAATAGAGGTTGCCCAGAATTAGCTTTATTTTAACGCTTCACACACACCGTACTAAGGAGAATAATCTATCACTCTGCCGTATTGTCTCTGACCGTCTTTTACTTTCTCTCTCTCTCTCTCTCTCTCTCTCTCTCTCCGGCTGCCCCTCTGTTTTTCTTTCTTTCTCTGTCTCACTTTTCATCCTCCGTCTCACACGGAGAGGCATTAGTGGCACACAGCGGAGGGTGTGTGTGTGAGAGTGTGTGTATGTGTGTGGTTTGTGTGTGTCTATAATTACTGCACAGTTGGAAAGCAACACCTTAACCTTGTGTTTGCGATATTTTCTGTCACAAGCCCAGCTTTAAACACACGCGCACACACACACGCACACACAAACTTGTCTTACTAACATTGTGAGGACTTCCTTGACATCATTACTAATGTTGCTAATTATTTCAAGATCCGAGACTAATTTTAACTTAAGTAACCAAAATGAAATGTATTTTGGTGTTCTTGTTTTTTGTCTATTTGTTTATTCACTTTGCTTGTTTGTTTGTTTTTTTCATTTAAATAGCGTTTTTTCATTTGTGAAACAAACTAAAACAAAAAAGCAGAAGCTCTGTTAATGGGAACCAGCCAACTGTACAAACATGGTCAAAACTTTAGATATTCCTATCCTTGTGGATATAAACACAGACACACACACACACACACACACACTTATCTTACTGAGGACCTTCTACTGACATCACTACTAATGCACTTGGTCCTCACTAGGATATAAACGAACACACACACACACACACACACACACACACACAAATAGATTGCCAGGATTATATTTTTATACTTACTTGCTGCCTGCAGCCACTTCTGTGTTAATCCTGACCTTTTTCTTGAGCATGATGCTATGTCCAACTTGTGCTTTCGATACGGGACAGTGAACATGATTAAGTGGTAAAAGTTGTGAGAACAATGTTACTAAGCAACTGGGAAACATGGGAATAGAGCATAAGTATCTTCCTTAGCTACCATTGGTCAAAGTCAATTAAGGCCATTAAACCATTAAGGTATAAACCGCCAAAGCACAGTGAGACAAAAATGTCGGGAGTATCAACTTCTTCCTTAGACCACTTCTATCACGCTGTAATTACGCCAATGACCGATGACTAAACAATCTCCCATGGATTTGAGCACACTGAGAAGCCCAGAGTTCAGTAAGGTCATGTGAAATATTGCGGCGAACACACTGAAACACTACATGAGCAATGAACCAACAAATAACCACTACGGCTTGCGATGAAGAGAGCTAAGCAGGCATAAAATCTAGCTGTTTGTTTTTTTTGTTTCTAAAAATGAAACCAGTTATAACATGATCAGGTGGTGAAACATCAGATGTTCTTGAAGTCTGTCAGAATGAGAGGAATCACTGTTCAATCCTTCACATCAGCACCGCATGCGTCGCTTGACGTCTCAGATAAACAGGCGACAAACCTGAGGCAAATTTTCCAAGCCTTGGTAATTAGAAGCCAGAAAGAAGCAGAGAGGACGATAGGAGAGAACGGCATGAAGTCATCAGTATGATGAAATCATACTCTGTTACACGCAAACACACACACACACACACACTCACTGCCGGTTTGTGATGGCACCAGCTATTTACACACAAATTTTCAAGAAGTAAATCGAAATCCATAGTTTTATCCAAAAAAAAAATATTTTTTTATATTAAATCATTATTATAAATTTTTTATGCAAATGTTAGCGTGTGAAATTAAGCAAAGCTTCAGTTCATCACTTCTGCTTCTCTAATCAATTGTCAGTGGAGTTAATTTCTGTTTTCCATTCTCTCTCTCTCTCTCTCTCTGTCTCTCCGGATCTTTCTGTCTCATTTTAACACACTTTTAAACCTGATCTGAAACATTTCCTGTAGTTTATAAATAATTTTTTTTATTTTTTTATTTAGTATTGGCTTTGAGAACCTACATATAAATATCTATAAATGCAATTACAATGACATGACCACTGGGGGATGGGGGGGGGGGGGGGGGGGGCTCACAATCACACCTTTAACTACATCAAGTTACATTACAAAGTTACTGCTAACCAATGAAGTTGTATTTTCCCACCTTTCTCTTTCTTTGTCTTTTTCTCTTTGTGTGTGTGTGTGTGTGTTAGGAAGGACCGTATGTGATGCTGAAGAAAAATTGGGAGATGTACGAAGGGAACGATCAGTTTGAGGGCTACTGTGTTGATCTGGTGTCTGAAATTGCCAAGCACATCGGGATTAAATACAAAATCTCCATCGTTCCAGACGGAAAGTATGGCGCAAGAGACCCGGAGACCAAGATCTGGAACGGGATGGTGGGGGAGCTTGTGTACGGGGTACGACTGACCAGTAGCTCAGCATTTAGCTTTTCCAGTTACCATAACACCTATCTAGTACATCCTAAAACACATATCATACTAAATAAGAAAAAATAAGAAAAGAAAGAAAATATGCCTTTTGGGTTTTCTAAACTTTACAGGACATGGTGAACACAGGAAAGATGTTTTAACAACACAGAATTAAAAAAAAAATCATAGCAATGGAAGAATAGGACATGGGGGAAAAAATGGGACTTTGGAAACATAGCCCTGAAGGTATATGACCCTGGAAAACTAGGAGCTTGGAAATATAGAACCGTGGAAACCTGGGACCTAGCAGACATAAAACTTAGAAATAAAGTCGATAGGGAATCTAGGACACTGGAAATACACTGATCATCCATAACTTTACAACACAAAACAGAATGTTATGCCCAGTATTGTAGAGGTTCATCTTGTACAATCTGGGCAGTTCTGGACATGACTCTGTAAGATCTCTGGGTGTTGGCAGTGGATCCTTTGGGTGCTGTGGGTTGTGGGATGTGGCCTTCGTGAATCAGATTTGTATGTCTGGTGCCTTCCATGGGTACTTAATCAGATTGGGATATGGGGAGTTTGGAGGACAGGACTGTGACATTGAGCTCTTTGGCGGCTGGGCCACGTGCATGGCAGGCTGTGACTGGGTGTTCTGGTGGCTTTCTATTATGACTAGCCTTGACTTTTTAACCATTTGTGCTGCATTGGCTTTTCTGTAGTATTGGACTGGACGTGGTGGTCTTTGGTCTCAGTGGGCATGGGTGAGCCTTGTGTGCTCTTGATCCTGTTTCCAGTTTACTGGTATATAATTGCTCTGATGGTTGTTTTTACACAACATAGCACATGTGAACACAGGACCCTTGTTTACAATTCTTGGAAATACAGGGCACTGGAAACATAGGACATAAAAAAATGGGGACCTTAGAAAAATAGGACTAGGGCCCAGGAACACATACCTATGGGAAATTGAAAAGATAGTTAAGCCCTCCATTATCCCCTAAAAAACATGGTCCGGGAAACATACAATATTAGAAACATAGGTCCCTGAAAATGTAGGCCCTCATGTAGGAAGCATGGTTTTAAAATTACAGAAATCAAACTTAAACCTGAAAACTTGAGTCAGTTTCCTCCATTGATACATACAATTTAGCTTGGAGTGTTAGTTAGCTGGTACAGCTGCAATTAAGCTTTCCAAATTTCAAAATTTGCATGTCTGGCACCAGGTCAGTTGCACAGTGAACTAATCGAAATTGTTTGTTCACTACATCCCATGGGTGCTTGATCAGACTGGGACATGGGGGCCAGGTTGGTGGCCTTAGGCTCTTTGCCTGCAGTTTACTGGTGTATAATTCACTTAGCGGTGATGTACATGAAAAATAAACCCTAGGAATCATAGGTCCTTGGAAAGATATGACCCTCTAAGGACAGGGCATTGGAGCTAGAGGAATTACTGGATTTCATTGGATCTAGGGATAATATGGCCCTGGAAACAAAGCGCTTGGAAAATTGGAAACAGGACCTAGGAAATATAAATCAAGGACCAATAAGACATAGGACATGGGAAAATAGGACCTTTAAAATATTGAGTACTGAGAAGCATATGATATTGGAAATATAGGAGCTGGGACACAAAGAGAAAAGGAGCATAGTGTATGACTTATGACACTGGAAAAAAAGAACCAGGGACAAATAAGCCCTGGAAAAATAGGACTTTGGAAATAATTGACCTTGACCAAAGGACCTTGGAAATAAAGAAGCAGGGAGGCCGTCAAAGACGCTGGAAACCTATGACTTGACTATGAAAAACAAGATGTTGGAAAAATAGAACTTGGGAAGTAACATTTGGAAAAGGACCTTGGAAATACAGTAAACTAAGGACACATGAGTCTATAAGGAAACATAGGACCTTGGAAAGAAATAAAAACAGGGAGGCAGGAGCTGGGAAACAAAGTCCATTGGTGCCAGTGACACTGGAAAATTAAAAAGAAAGGATTACACTGGAACCTTGGATTACAAGCATAATTCGTTCCGGAAGCTGACTCGTATTCCAAAACACTCGTAAATCATATCTTCCCATAAGAAATAATGAAAACTCAAGTAATTCATTCCACAGCCCAAAAAAAATAAATACAGAAATTTTTACCTTTTTAAAATTTTACCTTTAAAAAAAGTTTAAATAAATCCCAACAGATAAGTGTTTCCGTTTGTGCGCGCAGGCGCCGTGTATTTGTGTGTGTGTGTGTGTGTGTGTGTGTGTGTGTAATGCACAGGTGCGGATCCAGGGTTTAACAGGAAACATTCAGTTTTCAGTGTGTGTGTGTGTGTGTGTCGGTGTGCGCGTGTCGGTGTCAAAAAACTCGGCACTCGTAAACCAAGACATGCTCGTTTTTCAAGTAAAAATGTATTAAAAATCTTTGCTCGTCTTGCGGAACACCCGTAAACCGAGTTACTCGCAATCCGAGGTTCCACTGTATAAGGATCCAAAATTTTAGGACCACTGGGAAATAAGATTGTCTTTGGAAAATTTGAAAGAAAAGCGATTGTAGGTGTCTGGTGTAAATACCAAACTATATGAAGGGATTCATGGGTTAAACACTTTGAGGAAGAAGCCAGCACATTGAAAAAATGAGGTGGAGGAAATCCAGCTCCAGATGTGCGGAAATAGTGGTTGGCAGCATTCTGTCAGTGAATGTGTATAGTGATGATCCCCGTCTGCTTCCACACACAAGTTTGGAGAAGCACACCTGGTCTATAGAGGTCTCAGGAGCCTGCTGGGAAACTTCTTCACTCTCTCACTCTCGCTCTCCCGTCTCTCTCTCTCTCTCTCTCTCATTCGCTCTCTTTCTCGCTTGCTTGCTCATTGAAAGCAGCCTGTCGTGTGTCTATTATTCTTCCCGCAGGATCACTGTTTCTCAGCAGCCATAAGGAATTTGGTCTTTCAATTGGGTCATTTAATTCAGCTCATTTACACAAAAGGCTGCTAAACAGTTACACACCGGCTTCAATCAAGGTCATGCTAACAACATGTCGGTGTACAGAAAATGCCTGTTTCGATGTTCTCTTTAGTTAGGGAAATGGATCTTCTCAGAGCACACAGCTTAGATAGGCTTGTGCGGGTGTGTTCTTTACAATTACTTGAGACGAGACTAGAGACTTCTATTAAATCTAGGCTTCTATTAAACCTGCTTCATGGAGTAGAGCACATAACACAGTTACCGTACACACTGCCAGTTTATGATCAAACCATTCCCCTGTTCAGTATTAATATGTGTACAGTCATCTTACATAATGCTTACCTGTAGCTTATAGCCAACACGATGAAAACTGATTAGATTTACATTAGAGTTTGTTTACATGATCTAACTATTATCCTAATGCATGTTTGCACTGTCTGCTTTCCGGATTAGTTTCCTAGACAGTTGGCTAATGTTAACAGTGTCATGCTCAAAATGTAAATTATACTGTTTTCCCAGGGCACTGTTCTTTGTTCTTTTATCACGTTCTCATTTTAAGCTACACCCACTAGTATTATCTCATTATTACTGTATGTCACATTAAGGTTAATGCTACCACTGTATCATTTAAAACCAAATTTAAATAGAATTAATAATTTTGTAGAAATCTATTATTCACGTTCTTATATTTATTATTATTTAACTATTTCCTTTTTTTCCCCGAAACCCCTCTGTTGCTGGTCACCGCAGAAAGCCGAGATCGCGGTGGCTCCTCTGACCATCACCCTCGTCAGGGAGGAAGTGATCGATTTCTCCAAACCCTTCATGAGCCTGGGAATCTCCATCATGATCAAAAAGCCACAAAAGTCCAAGCCGGGCGTGTTCTCGTTCCTCGACCCTCTGGCCTACGAGATCTGGATGTGTATCGTCTTCGCCTACATCGGGGTGAGCGTCGTGCTTTTCCTCGTCAGCCGCTTCAGTCCCTACGAGTGGAAACGGGAAGATGCCGAGGACGAGCCTGACACAGATCAGCCGCCTAATGAATTCGGCATCTTTAACAGCTTGTGGTTCAGCCTGGGAGCCTTCATGCAGCAGGGCTGTGACTTCACACCCAGGTAACGGCTAAAGGGAGCAGCACGTGTGGATGTGGACATGTCCACTGTCTTAATGTTTTATGGCTAGTCAGGTGTTCTGGAAGGTTTTAATAAGTATTACTTTAATTGACTTGACACTCTAGAACCCTGTAGATCTGAATGTGAGGTCTGGCGATTATCTGACGTAGGAAGCAGGAAGGGATTTAGGACACAGTGGCAGATCCAGTTCCTCCTGTGCGCCGACCTAAAGGCTTCCCGGGAACTCAATACGGTTTAACCTAAGTCCCGATCTCTACTTTATATTTAGAACGAAAGCTAAATAAAAGAGCGAAAAAATATTTACTTTATTTTAAAAACTGGATTGTTATGGCGTGTCTCGGCCCCTTTCTCAGGTTATTCTTCCCGCTGTAATACTTGTGCAAAGCATAAATGGATGTTTTATAGTTTATTTTCCATATTCAGGAATCGAAATGTACTGTATATGGAAACAGAGACTAGGAAATATAGAGTAGCAAGAATATATATAACGTTAATGTTAGCACAGTACACAAGTCACCTCATGTTTAATCACCTCGTTGATAGTAAAGGAGTTAGCCAGGCGCAAATGGCCGTAGCCCGTAGCCAAAAAGTTAATGGAAAGCTTTCTGTCTTTGTTGTTGGAGGAGCAAACATGATCTGCCTCATCACTAATTAGGCATCAATTACATTTCATTATGTTACAGGAGTTGGCACTAAATATAGCTAAATAACTGTACATAGATTTACTAGCAAAAGAGCACGGGACGAACTACGGCTTGTTTTTGAGCTCTCCTTCCATCTCTTTTAAATTAATCCAAAATACGGCCCCTGAGAGGACCGATGTCTCCTGTGGACACACACGCACACACACACACACATACACACACACAGTTTGGAGCTCATTTTGCTCACCGAACCCCAGAACGAACACCGACAGATCAGTGTGCTCTGAAAATCTGGAACAAAACTCGGTGAGGAGGAACAGTAAATCTGCAGGAGGATGTTTGGAACAAGTCTCACACAGATGAGGGAGGGAAGGAAAGGAGTGAGTGGGGGGGACTAAGTGAAGGGGAAAAAAATTGATGGGCACCTATTATGTCAAATATCACCTTTTTTATCAGTTTTGGACATGACATGGAGCTCAAATATTAAAAAAAACACCATCTTGTCCTTTTTCATCTGTAAATCTGCGTGAACATATTGTTCAGATTTCCTGCCTGGTATGATATCATGCCAAAGAAGAAGAAAAATGGTGGGTGGAAAGTTGGGGAGGTCTTAATTTTCTGAATTCTGATTGACCAGAGAAATGCGCTTAGAAAAATGCCTAATGCGAGTACGACCAGGAGCCGTTTAAAACTTTTTAGCATCGGTGGAAAGCCAAGCGAAGTGAGTTAAATTTTTGTGTTTAATTTATTATTATTTTTTTTCATTTTGTGCAAGATTCAGTGAAGACAGGGCCTCCAAGTGGCGCAGTGGTAAAGTGCTCGCCCTATCATCCGGAGATTGCGAGTTGAGTTCCGGGTGATGCTCTAGAGAGAGCTGATTGGCCGAGCTCTCTCAGAGGGGAGGGATGAGAGGTACTTAGTGCTCCCACATTAATCACAACTCTACAGCCAATCAGGGGCGTCTGTGCGGATAGCGCTGTCCTCCGAGTGTGTTACACCGCCCCCAACGGTGCGTGAGGGAGCAGTTTGAAAAGATGCGGTTGGCTGGGAAACGTGATAGTCTTCGGCCCTCCCGACTGAGTGGTAGTAGGAGCCTTAATGTGGGAGCCCCCTAGTGACGGGGAGGAATTGGACACGACTAAATTAGGGAGAAAATCAGGGGGAAAAAAAAAAAGAATTAGGTGCGACATAGACCCATATAGTCCCAAGAATGTTAGCAAGGCGGCAGCACGAAGTTAAGGGAGCCGCTTTTAGTTTGGCAGCCGGTGCCAAGAGGAATCATAAAATAAGCTTATGTGAGGTTTAATGTCTATTTATTTAAATGTTTAGATTGTTTTTATATGCAAAAATATGATTATAGTGTGGGAAATTGGTAATATTAACGCCAGGTGATATTTTCCTCTGGGAAAATAAGTTTCACAATACGAAATTTCGCCTTAAGGACTCGCCTCTGGAACGGATTAAATGCGTATTCATGTGTACCGCAGTCATTTCAGGGATGCCAGCACGCATGATCTGAGTGGTATTTCAGTAATGATATTAACAGACATGTTTTGGAGACTCTTCGATTTATGCTAACTTGTTAATAAGAAGTAAAATTTATGAGCTTTAAAGGACATTGTCAGATGACAAATTAAAGAAGAAAGGGTTAAAGGATATTACTGCAGAAGAAAAAAGATGATAAAAGATGGATGGAGGGAAGGACAACTGGAGAACAGGAACGTGGGAACGCAGGGCTTCAGCTGTAAAAACAGCAAAACACTGGATGAAGAAATGTAAACAAAACAAAAAAAAACGCTAACATTAGCATCAAATTTAGCTTCGCTAGGTTCTCGTGTACTTAGCTAGCTGCATTGAAACTCCTTGTGTGTGTGTGTGTGTGTGTGTGTGTGTGTGTGTGTGTGTGTGTGAGAATTTAGTGTATTTTAGAGTGTGTGAGTGAAAGTAGAGCTCGTGGCAGTGCTAAATTGATTTTCCATCATCAAGCCTAACTTGAGGTGAAAGAGAAGAAAGATTGATCCAGCCTCCTCTCTCTCTCTCTCTCTCTCTCTCTCTTTCTCCTTGTCTTACCCCGTCTTTCTTTCTCTTTCTCTCCTCCCTCTCTTTCTGTCAGTCTTTATTTTCACGTTTCTGCTTATTTTAGCGACATTCCATCTCTGTGCTGCCGCCGTTTGAATTACACTGTCACTCGGTGAACGAGAGAAAGAGAAGGAAAGAGACGGATAACAGCAGCAGGGTTACACCGTTACAGGTGTAGAGACAGTCCACTGGTTGAAATATGAGCAGCGTATCATGGAAGTTCCGTCCTTGCTGGTAAAGGCAGAAACTAAGGGGGGAAGAGCCTGATGTGTCAGATTTTTTTGGCGAGATTACATTGTGATCAGTGCTGTAAGTGTATTTCAGGGCACTGCTGTCTCCTCATAACTCCTTCACTTTTATCTCCAGGGCAAAACCAGCAGCCGAACTTCACCACTCTTAAGCTGTGAGCTGGATATGATGGAGATAATCCAGCAGAGATAATGCTCGTTGTTGATTGGCTACTCCTGAACTCGATATTCTGTCATACAAGAAGATATTTGAGAGTAATGAGTGATATTATCATTATTATTATTATTATTATCATTATTATTATTATTATTTCAGGTTGAAGCTCACGTACATGTCAGTCTGTCTGTCTGTCTGTACAGCAGAACTCTCTGTCTAACTTATTAATACACAGAAATCACATTCTGTAAGGTTGAGTATCTGACGCCTTGTTTACTCTAAGTTGTACTTCTTTCGTCGTCACACAAATACACTCCCAGTTCGGTAATCGGAGAGCGAATCACAGATGAGAAATCTAATGAAAAGTAGATCAGATAAAGATGAAGTTTTTTTTTTTTTTTCATAAAATTACTCCAACGTTTTAAAAGTCACTTATACCACTTCAGCGCTGTTATTTCCAAATAGCCAAAGTGAAAATATGAACTAATCCCAGTAAAAATATTCAGTTTAGCTTTTCTACGTTTGTTTACATTGAGCAAGTAGCTTATTAATAGCTCATTTTAAAGTAGATTATCAAGAACATAACTGCTCATAATCTGACTCATGACATAATTTTTAACATTCTGCAGGTTAAACTTCAGGTAAATACCAAAAGACTGGCAAAGTTTCATAAAATTCTGTCCAGTAGTCGATTTAACGCTGTTTGGCACAAAATCTGGCTACACAGACAGACAGACAGACAGACAGGGAGACAGACAGGGAGACAGACAGGGAGACAGACAGATAATTTCCGGGACTGGAAAAAAAAGAAAAAAAAACTTATATTCTTATATTTATATAGATATTTTAGAGACATCTAGCTAGCACTTCACTTCATATCATACTGTGTATGACTGTGTATGTGACGAATAAAATTTGAATTTGAATTTGAATTTAATATACCTTTAGATTCCAGTTGGCACACTGGTGCTCCAGGTCTTCCAGATCAGTCCTGAACTTGGGTGTTCCTCTAATATGTCTAATATGTTCTCCTTAGGGATCCCAACTTTCATTCCACCGTATATAAAGATGCCAGTAGGTGAAGTCTGAGACTCGAAGAAAGTGTGTGCTTGTGTACTTGTCCTCCCTGATTAGTTGAGAATAACAGGCTAGGGTGTGGGAGTTCCTGGACATTGCAAGTGGTGTTGGTGAATGATTGTGTGTACCGTTCCCACAGACAGATGCGTCCCTTCCGCAAGTTGGCGATGTCGATGGCGATGCATTGCAGTTGCTGTGTGCTCACAGGAGTGATATGATCAGCCATAATGGTCCTCGTACGGCCTTCTTTAAAACAGATTCGCACCATTCAGACGTTTTGCTGCAGCTAACAGTCTCATCACTGTATTGTGCTTGAAGTCTTCTGTAAAAGTCCATCCCTTTTACGCCTTCCTTCACCAGACATGTCATCACAAGTCCCAGTTTGACTTGAACGCCTTCGTAACAGTACAAGGAAAGTTACTTTGGCCAAATCTTTGCACTTCCTGTTGTAATTAAACGCAAAGTCACAGCAGCCGCAACATCTTGGATCGTGTGTTAAATATTTGATGCTGCAGTGTTTCTTTAACAGAAGTTTCTTGGCTTGGCTTCTAGTTCCTGTGGGTCCTTCAACATTCAGCAAGATACAATTTGAGGGAAAAATGGTTCAATGTCGCACCTTAAAGTGTGCTCTGGTTTGCCTCTAAGGAAGGCAATGGATGTTTAAGAGCATTTCCCTTCCAGGTAAAGTGTGTGTGTGTGTGTGAGTACCACATTCATCCACCCTTTCATTTGGCCTGCCCCCCTCATCAACTATATTTTTTGTGTGCTTGTTAATTCCTCTGCAGTGCATCAGCATCAGTAGTAGCCATGTCCGGAAATAAAAGACAGGACTCTTCAAAGCAGCGACACTGCAAAAAAGACAAGGATGATAAAGTGTGTGTGTGTGTGTGTGTGTGTGTGTGTGTGAGTGTCAGAGAAAATGGGAGAGATTGTAAGTGTCCCCTAATTTTAGCCACGGAAATCAATAGAGTTTGGCGGCAAGATGTTCCTCATTAGATTTACACAGCTACAGAGTTAGTGAGAGAGAGAGAGAGAGAGAGAGAGAGAGAGAGAGAGACGAGGAGACAGTACAAAGGAGCTAACTAAGCAAGGGGAAAAAAAAGTAATTAAAAGAGAAGAAGAAAGAACAAAATAAGAAAGAAGAAGGGGAAAACTAAGAAGGACAAAAATAAAGAAGGGAGGGAGAGAGAGAGAGAGAGAGAGAGAGAGAGAATAAAAGAACATAAGATGCTGACTAAAGGAACCGAGGAGATAAACATAAGGGAAAGATAGGATGGAATAGAGGCCAAGTGAGGGAAACAATAAAGGAGCGAGGGATGAATAGGTAATTAAACAAGAAATAAAAAAAGTAGTAAATATGAAACAGAAATGAAAAGAATAAAGAAGGGAGAATTTAGAATGAACCAGAAGTGCATCCGGCATAAAACCTGTGCCAAGTTGTGTATCGGATCGGATGGTCCGCTGTGGCGACCCCTTTGGCAGGAGCTGAAAGCAAGAAAGAAAAAAGAAAGATAATGGAAAGATAAACAGAAGGAGAGGAAGGTAAAAAAAAAGGAAGGGTGGAAAGAAAGAAAGGAAGGCAATTGGATTGTAAGCAATTAAGAAAACTGCACCGTGAATGTAGAAAAATTTGAATGATGTGTGAAAAGAAAGAAAAAAAAAACAGTTAACTAGCTAGCTTAATATCCAAGTTAGCCATAGTGGCTAATAAATTACTCACTCGCCCATCGTATATACCGCTGTATCCTGTTTACAGGGTCGCGGGAAGCCTGGATCCAATCCCAGGAGACATAGGGCACGAGGCGAGGTACATCCTGGACAGGGTGCCAATCCATCGCAGGGCTAATTAATTAGCGCTGAGGAATGTTGCTTTGCTTAACATAGGTGACTAAATTGTGATGTTAGCATGCCGGCCACATGCTCGTCACATGTTAGCATTTTGTTTTAGCCACAAAAAAGCTAAATCAAAAGATGAACATCGTTACTTAAAAACCTGGAAAATGTAGATACCAGATATAATCTAGATGACGACTAAGGCTAACAATTTATCAAGCTAGGGAGCAGCTGTTAGCGTGTAGGATGATTTAAAGGCACAGTGATGGTGGAAAATAAGGAAAAAATAAATGAAAAACCAATTGAAAAGCATGACATTTTACCTTCAAAGCACAGCTTTTGTGAATACGAAACGATTCGTGAGCACAAAAACATTAGCCTGTAGAACGTGACTTTGGTTAATCGTCAGAGTGTTATGGGATTCCCTACACCAAGTAGAACACATAAAATGGTGATGATGTTCATGATGCCTACACATACACAGAGCTGCTTCCTGGCTGGAATCAATGCTTAATATCTGCTTCTTCACCCAAAGGTCACTGTCAGGTCGTATAGTGGGCGGAGTTTGGTGGTTCTTCACTCTTATCATCATCTCATCGTACACGGCAAACCTGGCAGCTTTCCTCACCGTGGAGAGAATGGTGTCTCCCATCGAGAGCGCAGAGGATCTTGCCAAGCAGACTGAGATCGCCTACGGCACACTCGATTCCGGCTCCACCAAGGAGTTTTTCAAGGTACACACACACAAAATCACACCTCCCCCCCCCCCCACACACACACGCATATAGAGCTCACAGACATGTAAGACATGCTAACAGTTCAGTCCCATCTACAGTGTTTGCTAATCAGTTCTAGCAGCACAATCCTGATGAAAACAATAAAGTGAAGCCCAATCTTGCGCTGCTTGAACTGCCGGTGCGCCCTCTTGTGGTGTACAAGTTTATAGATATGTCAGCTTTGGAGAAATATTATGCAGAACAAACATTATCGGTTAATACATTCTTAATGGGTTACATGTTTAAAGGTAATTAAACAGTTATTGATAAATTGTCACATTCCCTACTGACAATTAAATACATTTAAGAAAAAGAAAGAAAGAAGTCTGATTGTTTGCTGTTCTGCATGTTTTACCCAATGTGTTCCCAAGCCTTTCTTAATCTAGTGTCCTTTTCTTTCAGAGTGAGGGTTTATTTTATAAATCCTGTATTGTGAAGTATAACGTATAAAGTAATATAGGTACCAGTGAACGTTCTACACCCGAATGGAGGACTACGGGGGCATTAGTACCTTTGGCTTCAGCCATTTTGTCAACATGTTCGCACTATGATTTGTACTCATAGACCAATAAAGCATCCAATTTGACAACTTGTCTGGGCATAGAGTTTTGACTGCATTGTCAATTTTGTCCTCGGTGGACAATCTTGCCATGTATACATCAGATTAGACACCCAAAGAAATCGGTGACTCTAAAAAAAAAAACCTCCCAACACGGTTGATGCTGAAAGATTAAATTTGTATGCATAGTGCTTCACATTATTGTTAGAAAGGTTCAACTTTCCACATCAAGGAATGCTCCGTCTGACCCTTTGCAAAGACGCCAATATGCTCAGCTCACACTCAGGGTCCAGGAACATAATTTCATGGTGGCCTGCTCTGCCATGTGACCCCTTCATCTAAGAAAGCAGATCCGGTCTGATAGGTAGTGTGCACAAAGGGCCTGGCAGTTACATCAACAGGCTGAACTAAGGTCTGTTCAGCCAGAACGAGGCTATCAGCATTGTGTAGTCTGTTATATAACAGCAACACAACAGTGTCAGCAGCAGAAAGGCATACAGCAGTAGATTTGACCAGTCACGCTCCAACGCATCCTGGCCCAAAGCCGCTATCTCTGGCCAGTTAATGAATCACACTGGGCAGTAAGTTGTCTGGCTTTTCCCAACCAGATCAGCTTCCACGCTGCTTCTGGCATTTTAGATGAACTGAAATACAGAGTCAGAACGTGCTCAGTCATTTTATTAGCATGCTAGATAACCAAAAGATGTGCATCTATCCACTTCCAAAGCTTATTTATCTACCTTGAACTGTACATTGTGTGTACCGTTCATGTTACACTGCAAAAAAGGATATGTGGTTAATCAGATTTAAGAGATCCTATTACATATAGTTTGCATTCAAATATTTAGTTTCTCATCAAAACATGATTTCAAACCATTTTAAGCAAATTTCTGATTATTATTTCTGATTATGTACAATCAGTTTGATCAATTTCCATAATACAGTATTAGCGTGATCCTATTATGTTATAAAATAGTTTTTGCCACTAATTGGAACTACAGTGTAACGAAAGTGCAGGTAGTCCCCGACTTAAGAACATTCGAGTTACAAATTTTCGCAGATATGAACGAACTGTGGTTCGCATTTAACATTTGTAGTTGCGAACAAACTGCGGAAGTAGCTTACGTGTATTGTACAAGAATAGACACTGCAGTGCACCAGATACCAATATTTTACAATTATATACAATATTTTCAGTGTGTAAGTGAATGTATAAAATGTCTATTGTGTCTGAGCCCAGAGGCACAATGCTGTCTTGTAAAGCTATCCTCAAGATCCTCAACCAAACAAATTCACAGTCCAATACAGTGGAAAGCAGCACAGAGACAAAATGCCATCTGTTCAAGCGCAGTAAACACCCTGTCCCTCCCACCGGGGTTGAATTTAAATAAGGTCGTCTGACCCCACTCTGTCAGCGGGATTCCTCTCACAATTTAAAGGTGCAATCCTATATAATGCGAACCAAAAAACTTTGTACTTTGTTTGTCTTAAGGGAGTACATATAAAGCCTGGCATTGCAGGGTCTCTTGGCTAACTTGGGAACACCATGGTACATTGCTCCACTTAGGAGGAAGTAAAGGATAAAGGAATTGTGTATAGTCCAAAGCAGTCTTGGACCAGGTACCAGGCTTCAGAAGTTGCCTTTGATCCTGTGAAGGTTGCTCAAGCACTCGGACAATTTGAGGATAATTCCTATGCATCATCCAAATCCATTGGGGTCCCACCGAGTGAAATGCAAGCTGAAATGTAAGAAATTGAGAATGTTGGCGAGGCTCAGCCATTGACGAGATGTCATAAACTCATTGATTTATTAAGGCTGTAAAATGAGTGGTGAAAGTCAAATAGTGGAATTGCCATCACCCAAGATACGCATCAATGCATTCTCATCTCCTACCGCAGGTTTAGCGGTAACGATAAAAGATTAAAATTCTGCCCAGCATCTTGAAATCCACATGCTCGATTCATACCCGATGTAACGATTAGTTCTGAATGAAACCGTTCTAGCAGTTCAGAATGAAAGGAATTACAACAAACAAAAGTGATACTACCAACTAGGGACATGGTGAGGGGTCATGGTCAGGGTAGAGCTGGAACAAGAGGAACCCAGGAAGCAGGAAACAGGAAACCAGCATGAGAATCCCACCACATAAGAGGGCTAAAAAGAGAGAGAGAGAGAGTAATGAAGACCATGTAGAATACAAACACTGTCCACTGTTTGTTGTTTCTGTGTGTGTGTGCGTGTGTGATGTTTTATTTAAGGCCATTGCCGCAGAGCCGCAGCCTGGACGTGACTGACATGATTATGGGGTTTCTGCCCGTCACGGTCCACTACACACACACATACCACCATTACACCCCCCCCCACACACACACACACACACACGCACACACACACACATTGGCGCGGTGTGCAGAGCGGAGATGAAGAATGTGTTGTGTCTTATGGAGTGTGAAAAGACTGAAACTCGGAGACAGCAGGATAAATGACCTTCTGCCACACATCCATATACATGCGCATAAACACACACACAATCACTCTTAGAAAGGTGCCCACTTCATGGCATACTCTCCAACATATGATCAGGTCCATATGTTTTTGGATACGGACGTTATAAGACTGTGGCTTTGACTTAAATTGCTTTCATTTAAATAAAGGATCATATCAGCTAATGCTAGGTAGTCATGACTCAAAGCTGTAAAGTCTTTTCCTGACAATTTTATAAAACTAATATACCTGACGTTCATCATCGGGGCAATGGTGCTTTCGAAAGAATGTCTTGACGGTGGTGAGGTAACCTGACACAAATTACACATACATCCTCAAAACAACGAAACTCTAACATTTCTTTGTAGCATTTATATCGGTTATCATCCATTTTCACAACGTCCGACCACATCCATGGACCGTTAAGTCTGTAACAGGGCTTAGAGTTCCGATCGGAGTTTTTGGGTTGGACACAACAGCTTCCTGCGCACAGCATGTGTATCTCATGACACGCATCTCTTAGTGTTGTAATGTTAGTTTCTCTGTTTTCATTTCTTCTAGAAGTATTACTGTGATGTGTATCTTATCTCCCAAAATTACTCCCTGTAATATCATGTTTACACGGCATCCGAACTGCATCACTGCAACACATCTCAGATGTTAAATACATTTTTTTTTTTGGTTTGTTTGTTTTTTCTTTACACTTTTTGGCTGCTTTTCAGATGAATATTTTGGTACGTTTCTTGTGGCGCTCACTGTGATGTAGGCACATTTACTAGCATCAGCAGCATGCCCCCTAGTGGTCCAGTAGTAAGCGTAGTAGTGATGGGAAGTTTGGATCATTTTAGTGACTCAATTCTTGGAATCTTGTTCATCAACATTTTTTTGAGCTCATTTCATTCTTTTGATCAGAAATAAAATAAAATGTTACATTTTCAATAAACACACCCCCAACACGTCTGCATACACAAATTCTGGCTATAGTTCCGGTCATGAAAATATTACAGTGCAACTACGGACATATAACGATAAACAGAATGAGCAGCTCACCGTCATATCTTCTGGTCCGATTCTTTCGTTCTTTTTTGTCACATGAGTCTCATAAACGCTATGCGATGTGTTACACGGAAAACAGAATTGAACAGTTTTTCTCATGAGTCTTCTAGTCTGAGTCGTTCGTTCTTTTGAATCTATCGCACTGCATAGCGTCTATGGGAGTCATGTGACAAAAGAACGAACGATTCGGACCAGAAGACTCAATGGTAACGACTCATTTCTGTTTCCTGTACATAACCTACGGAGGTTTTGCGAAGCTTGGCGCATGAGCGCCCAGTAGAAAATGAACGAATCACTCTTTGAGACTACTCGTTCTTCTGAGTCACATTAAAGACTCGTTCAAAAAGAACGAAACGTTCATGAACGACTCATCACTAGTAAGCGCGCAGTTCTCCGCGGTTTAAAACCCAACCAGGCCATCAGTTTAAATAGTAATGTTGTTTTGAAGTCGTTTCTGCACCGTTGTGTTGGGGGCGTTCGTCCATTGTCCCTTGTCATGTAATCAACATTGTTCCGACGTCATTTTATCAAAGTAATTCAAAGTTCTAAAAAATCTAATACGAATGTTGCCAGATTAACTTCACCAGAACGTTTTGACAACCAAAAGCTTGGATTTGGAACTACAGTATATGCACTAATAACACTGTACTTGCTACTTTTAGTTAGTAATTCAGGTAATTCTGTCACTAGTGTGGGCGGGGTTAAGTAGCACCTACATTCTGACAGAGCGTGCTCTCTCTGATTTTCATAAGATGGTGACTTCTGTTTCTGACTTTTCTTTTTTAAAGGTGGGAGTGAACATCACTTGTTTATTTGTTCAGGTGGCATGTGTACTGTACATGTGCACTGCCACTAACATGGTTAAGGAGGACATTAATAGAAACCAGTTGATCCTAATTTGGCATCGAATCTGACCGTTACCATAACAACAAAAAGCCTGTAAATGTCAAAAGTATACCAGAGTCTGTAAGTGAAAGAAAGAAATCTAGAAACGTTTGTGAGAACTCTTTCCTTTCTTGTTCCAGTTTAATTCTGCTGCAGTATTTTTTTCTTTTCGATCTGCTGAAATACTTTGGACTCATCATGACCGGCGTCGATCTGTTGTTCCTCTCTGGTGTCCCTCTAGAGGTCTAAGATCGCTGTGTATGAGAAGATGTGGTCGTACATGAAGTCGGCTGAGCCGTCGGTGTTCACGAAGACGACTGCGGAGGGCGTGGCCCGGGTGCGCAAGTCGAAGGGGAAGTACGCCTTCCTACTGGAGTCCACCATGAACGAGTACACAGAACAGAGGAAGCCGTGCGACACCATGAAGGTCGGAGGGAACCTGGACTCCAAAGGCTACGGCATCGCCACGCCCAAGGGCTCGCAGCTAAGGTGGGTGGAGTATTATAACATCCAGCCAATCACAGAGCTGTTATAGTATTCCACCCACCCTGGTGGTCCTGCCCACTTTCTATCTAACTTTAGCTCTATCTAACTGTCTTTCTCTCATTCACACGTTTTCTTTCTCACCCATCTGTTAACGCGCTGCTATAACACCAGCCAATCACAGTGGCGTTCTAGTGGTCCAACACTGACCAATCACTGTCTCTGCTTCTCTCTTTTAATATGGCCGTGCCCACCTCATTATACGACTTCATTTCTGTTCGCTCTTTAATATTATTGGCTTTTTGTTTTTGTCCGTCTTGCGGTCTGTCTGATAAATAGGGTCAAAGGTCATTCACCGAATGTGTTTCAAGGATGCTACCCTGGAAGGAATAGTGTGTGTGTGTGTGTGTGTGAGAGAGAGAGAGAGAGAGAGAGAGAGAGAGAAAGAGAGCATCATTCAGTTTTTCACAGAAGCAAAACCCTGACAACTAGAAAACTAGATCTCTCTCTCTCTCTCTCTATTTATTGATATCTGTCTCTCTGTCTTTCTCTTTTCACATCTCTCTGTGGTTCTGTTTCTCTTTTTTTGTCTATCTGGTTATCTGACCATCTCCCCCCCCCCCCCCCCCCCCCCGCCTCTCTCTGTTGTTCTGCTTGCAGTGTAATAAATATGATTAATGTCCCTGCACAGTAAGGTGTAGTGACATCGCCCCCTGGTGGTGAAAATAAACTAGAAATGGATCAAAGTGATATTGGAAATAGTGAAAGCGATAAAAATTATAGCTGTGTTAGCTTGTATTTCGAATCAAGAACTCAGACTTAAAGAATAAAGCATAAGTAGCAGAACAACTACTGAATATAATACATATATTTTTACAATAGTGAATTCAAAAATAAGAAAGATGTAACTTTGGGCAAGCAGGGTAAGATATTTCTAGAGAAACAATATAGGATTTGTATTCATCAGCAATACCATATTGACAAAACCTGTGTGTGTGTGTGTGTGTGTGTTACAGTTTGACGACTCCATTACTTCTAAGTGACACCAGGCATTAAATTCAATTCCTGAGCTCCATGACCTTTGCCCAGGGCGGAATATAAACGCTGATTTTTTTTTACCTTTCGGTCTGACCTTTGACTTGTGAGGTCACCGCTTCTCCTCCCACTCAATAACATCCTCAAAGTGTCATTCAAAGGGCATTCTGTCTATCCATCTTTCTCTTCGTTTCACCAGGGTGATCAGGCTGTGGTTTTACTGTTAACCTTTAGGCTCTATCCCAAACGCTCTGATTCATGACTACTTAGTGTACTTACTAGAATGTCTTGTCTTCAACAACGTGCTTATTAACCATTTTAATGCGTTACAGTTAGTACACCAGCCTCGAATTTGCCAGCTAGCTAGCTAGCAACTGTACGTCTTTTGTGTGAACCATTCCAAACTTTTGCTCTAGTAAGTGGTACACTTGTAGGTGATTTGGGTGTTTGGGACAGAGCCTTGATCTGTATTCAGTTCCACTTCACTTTCTGTTCTTTCTTCTCCTGCCTTCAGCTGTTTGATAACTGATGATGAATGTGTTCCTGAATTAAGGATGTGGAGTGTGTGTGTGTGTGTGTGTGTGTGAGAGAGAGAGAAAGGGAGAAAGAGAGAGATGGATGCGTGAGCTACCACAGTTTTGACTAACTGAGCTTCCTCCCATTTTTTCCTTTTTTCTATTCCTCCCCTTGCTCGTCTTTTCTCCTCTTGTCCGCTCCCTCTCTTCTGTCTTGTTCTCTCTCATTTCTCTTTCTACTTCACTCTCCGTCTCATATTGTCTTCCTGTTTCCTTTCTCTACTATGGATTTCTTTCCCTGCCTTCTTTCATTCCTACATCATTTTGTACATTCTCTATGCTCTCTGTTCTCCTTCTTTTTTTCTCATTACTCCTCTCTCATTTCTCCTCCCCCCCCCCCCTTTCTTACGTCTCGTGCCGTAAGTGTCCCCCTGATCCTCCCCTTCCCTCACCGTGTGTGTGTGTTTGTGCATGTGTGTGTGTGTGTGTGTTAACTGAAGAAACGCTGTGAACCTGGCTGTGCTAAAGCTGAATGAACAAGGCCTGTTGGACAAATTGAAAAATAAATGGTGGTACGACAAAGGCGAGTGTGGCAGCGGGGGCGGAGACGCTAAGGTTAGCCACCGTTTGGCGCCCGAAAAAGTGCGCTAACGGAATACAACGTGATGTAAAAGAGACTTCTGCCATGGTGACAGCAAAACATGCACAAAAAAATGTGCCTCGTTCAGGCTCTGGGCTGGAGGGGGCGCTGATGAACAGCTACACCACACATTTTATGGAAAAGTAGCTAATCCTACACGAACTAGTACACTGTTTAAATCTGCCACGATCCTAGCTAGCTTTTTTAAAAGGCTAGTTAGCTAGCTGCTAGCCAGCTAGAAGACGGTGCAAACCCTGTTGTTTAGCGAAGCTGAGAAGCTAGACAGTGATTTTGTGGAAATTAAAGTCATGCTAGCACAGATTTTTTTTAAAAACATTTATGATGTGCTTAAAGTGATGTATTACAATTAATTTCCCTCAGGAAAGTTATAATTTGATTAAATGTAAGTGGTTAAACTCAGATATTTGCTGTTGTGGCAAGCTTATCAGGTGAACAACGCTTACTTAGCCACTTTAGCTAATACAAACAGTGTGAAGGCAGATTGAAAATTAAAACTAAACTAAACAAGGAGGAATATCCAGATTTTTCCCTTAGGTGTTTTAGTAAATTACCAAAGCTAACATTTCATAAAAAGTATACTTAGCATAAATTGCTAACAACGCTTGCAAAGAGGATTAAACTGTGTTTATTTCTCTAACATGGCAGAATGTGCCTTTTACTCAGTGACAGAGTGAAGTGTCACACACACATGTCTGTAGCTCCTACAACCAGCATTCTCTGAACACACACACACACACACACACTAACACACACCCTGAGCCCTGCATACATGTGTACTGTGTAACCGTTGCTCTGTCACTTCCTGTTTGTGTGTCCTGTTGTGTATAATAACATAAGATAACATGGCGTGTGATGTTATTTATGTTATTCCCCCGGTGAAGAACCCCAGTAAACCTTGCAGTATTGAAACTGAGTGAAGCAGGAGTCTTAGACAAACTGAAAAACAAGTGGTGGTACGATAAGGGCGAGTGTGGACCCAAGGACTCGGGAAGTAAGGTCAGTCTCCGCGACCACAGGAAACCAAAAAATGAAATGAACTAGATAATGATTTCCTGAGAAAAATAATAATAATGTATTAATGAGAAAGAAAGAAAGAAAGAAAGAAAGAAAGATGATAAAAAAGAACAAGTGTCTGAATGAATATAAAAGAAATGTCATGAAAAGAAAAAGAAAGAGAATAAAAGAATACAATGAAATAAGTAAAATACATCAGACATAAACAGATGAAAGTAGAAAAAAAGCAAGACAATAAAAAAAGACCAATACAAAATTTAAAGTGTATAAAAGAAAAGCAGATTTATTTTTAACAAATTAATAATGTTAATAAAAGTGACGCTGCTGATTGGTGAGCTGCTGTAACATCCCTTATGACATCATCTGCTGCCTTTTTGAATCCATTTATTTATTTATTTATTTATTTATGCACACTTTCCATCACTAGCTATGTTTACATGGACAATATTTCTTCAATCCGATCTTTAGAGAGATTAGAGATTCTATCTTAGCTGTTTACACGCTGATCTGATAAGGTGTGTGTGCTCCAAACATTTAATCGAAATATAATTTCTTTTTGACATGTACAAAGTGGTTCTGCTCGCTGTGAATCATTTAATTTGCGGGTAATGGAACAAGAATGAGAAGAAGTATTTTTTCCAGTTTCGATGTTAGATTAGGCTCCCCAATTTTTCAGATAAATCCCACCTTCTGCTTCAGAATTAGTTACAAAAATTCAGTCTCGTCTATGATTGGTGTTGTGTTAGTTACTAATAAAAGAAATATGACCAGTTACTTTTCAGTGAAGATAATACAGTGGAACGTTGGATTACGAGTATAATTTGTTCCAGAAGTGGGCTCGTATTCCAAAACCCTCATAAACCAAATCGAATTTTCCCATAAGAAATAATGAACACTCGAATTATTAGTTCCACAGTCCAAAAAAATAAATACATAAAAATAATTAATACAATATATAAAATAAAAATAAAACCTGCAGTTTACCTTTAAAAAAAGATTTGTGTGTGTGTGTGTGGAATTAGCCCCTTCCCTCGCCTCTTCTTACACAGTAAAACTCCTCCTCCCTCCCCCCACATCGCTTTTTAAGTTTCACAACAAACACACACACAACGGAAACACTGTTTTAACAAGAAAAAAAAGAAATCTCTCTAATGACACTCGCGTGAGCGCATACTAACAGAATCACTGCTGTAAAGTAAAAAGTTTGAAAAGAATCGCGACAGAGCAGAGTTTTCTGTGTAGAGCAGAGAGAGTGTGTGTGTGTGAAGCCGGGGAGTGGGGTGTAAAGGCAAGAGAGTGTGTGTGCATGTGACGGTGTGTGTGTGTCGGTCTCAAATTACACGCGCGCAACCACACGTAGGAAACACGCTGAAACAGAAAGGCAGATGTTGATTATACCAGTAAGAGACGAGCACTAAGACCCAGCAGGCTAGACGATTACCCACAATTCCGCAGCGCAAGAGAGAGAAAAATCATGTGCAAAAATCATGGCTCAGTTGTGATCATGTGACGCTCGGTGTCAAAATAAGAGCGCAAACCAAGCGTAAACCAAGACCTGCTCATTTTTCAAGTCAAAATTTATTAAAAATCTTTGCTTGTCTTGCGGAACACTCGTAAACCACGTTACTCCCAATCCAAGGTTCCACTGTATGTTTACATCAGAAATATATTATCACTAGTTAAAATGTAAGGTAAAGCATTGGTCTTGAGTTACTTATAAACTATACAGAAGTATTACTATATACTATATATCACTATTACTGCATTGCTATATTGAAAAGTGCCCTGATACATTACGAATTACTAACAAAAGTGATAGAAGTATTACAGTAACACATTATTCATATCACTCTCTACTATTGGTTAGATGTGAAATATGGAGCCAGCTTCTTCCTCAGCCAGGGCCCCAGTAAAGACTGGTGTATTCTAACTGAGTTTACTGATCCGGAATGGAAGATAAATTTCTTTCCTGGAAACTTGTCATGCTCAGTAAGAATACATTTATCCCGACAAGAGAGAAACTATCAGGTCAAGTGTTTACACGGCTAATATCTACGTATTAAAAGGATTATGATGTTTACACTCCACTCTCTCATTCCAATCGAGCCAGATCGAGTCAGATGAGGTGTTTACTCGGTACATAGTGGAATATTACGTTCTATGTAAACACACCTAGTGTGCTTTTGTGGAACAAATTAAAATTCATACAAGACAAAACATCCGAACTCCAGCCTTGTACTGTACAGATTTGTATTTAATTTAATATCATCAAATGACTACTTAAAATATAAAAGCTCATAATTAGCACTTTTATTGTCAGTAATAAATAGACACAAGTATGGTACAGCCAATATGGTAATGAAAGTGTTAAATGATTTATTACATAAAGCAAAACATATAATGTGTTTTTGTATTGTCATTATAAAATAAATGGTAATATTAGATTCATATGTAGAGTAAAATGAATTTTTTTCTGATAAAAGTGCAATTTGAAATATTTTAGCATAAATATGTAAAAATCTGTGACTACTATAATCCTGAAGCAGGAACTATAAATTGATTTGTTGAAATATTGAAGTACTGTAGTGTTTCATTAAATCGGAGTATTAAATTTGCCCCGTCGCCTGCACTTAGCACATTAAAACATTATTTATATATTATATATTAGCTAATTAAAACATTTATTTATAAATATAAAATATAAAACACATAATATTATAATTTTGGTATTTTTACAATGTGAACATGATTACATGTATTGGTGTATTAAGAGTCACATTTTTGTCATATAACGCATTTAGCGTTTAAATTAAAAGTTAATTAGGCATAAAAATGTTGAAATGTATATATCAGATGAATATGAGATTGTTTGAATATGAATATAGTGTGCATAATTTGTGAATTAAAACACTATGGCTAAAATGATAATTACATTAATAAAAACTAGACCTTTATTAGTCTTTATGTTGAACAAAAAAAAAAAAAAACTTTCAGAACACGTCCCTGACATTTGAATTTCTTCCTTTCTTCCTTCGTCTTCGTGGGCCACGCTTAGGATAAGAGTTCTCAGGCGCTGAGCCTGAGCAACGTAGCGGGCGTGTTCTACATCCTGGTTGGCGGGCTCGGGCTCGCCATGCTCGTGGCGCTTGTTGAGTTCTGCTACAAATCGCGGGCCGAAGAGAAGAAACGGGCGGATGAGTGGAAGCAGAAACAAGCAGAATCGGCTGAGTTGAACTTCAGTCCGGTGCCGAGCCCGAGCCCGAGTGTGCAGAACTTGGCGACCTACAGAGAAGGGTACAACGTGTATGGCTCAGATGGCATAAAGATCTAGGGGGTAAGAATTAGTCCTTATCTAACATAACTGTAAGTGTATAATGTCACATGTTTGTGTTTTGACTCCGCCTCTTTCCTCTTCCTCTTCAAGAGAGTCTCCTTAAGGCTCTTAAGGAAAGGGTCGGGTTTTATCGATTCCGGCCCCATCCAATGCTGTGGAGTTCCCGTAGCAACCAAAAAAACCTCACGCTGTGCCTTACGTCACACTCCTTCTGCTGACGACGCCATGCTTCCTGCTCAACCGGACTTTTAAAGGAACTCTTTATACGGCTTGAAAAGGAGTACAAAAAAACATACAAACAAACGGAGACGGAAACGGTGCGTCTGTAGGAAAAGGGGCGGAGACGATCGACAGGATTTCTTGACGCCTTAATATAATGACATCATCTTCACCGAAACCCCACCCACTAAGAAAATGTCCAGAAGACCAGAAAACTGTTAGGCTGTATACAGTTCTTGTTGTCTCAACCTGTTTCCATTTATTCAGTTAGGAAATATAGTCTCCTGAGAACGATAGCTCTGTCCCAAACGCTAACATTCCTGACAAGGATGTCGGCTAATTCAAGGCTCCATCCCAAGCGCTAATTTTCCTGACAATGAAGATGGCAAATCTAAGGCTCTGTGCTAAACACCCAAACATGTTAGTGATTATTATACATTTATTTGGTCATATTGGGTTATACACAGTGTGTGTGTGTGTGTGTGTGTGTGTGTGTGTGTGTGTGTGTGTGTGTTATCCATATGAACATTCACCAGGTTCCAAACTGAAATGCAGTGCTGCGTGCGCTAATCCCATACTGACTAGCAGACTGTTAACTAGCAGGAAATCAGCTACTATAGCTGCTGTTTAAAACCACTCTCACACATATACATACACACACACACACACACACACACACACATCTCTGATGGCCCAAACACTAGCGTTTGGGATGTAGCCAGATATCGCTAAAATACGGTATCATATTAGCATTGCTAACTAGCAGTTTATTTAAAGCCAGAAAAACACCACATAGTCCCATAGTTAAATGTTTGCTATTGGATAAATCATGATCAAAGGGTAAATATTTGTTGTTGTTTTTTTTATTATAATAAATAAATAAATGGGAAATTCATCGCAGGAAGTAGACCATGACATGCACATACATGCTTTGCCCCTGATGTAAATAAATGTAGACAGACACAGATCCCACCTGTTTTGGGGTAACAACTCATCGCAATAATGAATATAGGACAACACAAATCTTTTATATGCAGTTGTAAAAAGAAATGAGTGCATAGAATTATAGAGTCTTACAAACTAAAAGAGCACCACAATGTGTGTGTGTGTGTGTGTGAGAGAGAGAGAGAGAGAGAGTCCATGGTATCTGTTATGTTAACACTTAGACACTGAGTTCTAATACACTTTTTAACCCTAGCTCTCCTCATTGAGCGAATCCACTCAGCCATCTTAAGGACTGTTCCACCGTATCAGCCTTTTGATGTGTTCCTTAGAGCACAACGTACGCAGAAGGCATTGCTGGAAAAAAATTAAACACAGCTTCATTTTCAAAATGGCAACCCTGCGTTTCTAGATTTCACAGATTTGATCCAGAGCCAGTTGTTTGGCAGGAGCATTGCTGATGAAGTGGGAACACACCCTGCATGGGATAACAGTTTAAAAAAACAAACAAAAAAACAACAACAAAAAAACAATCAAATATCCTTTAAGGGATTTGTTATAAACCTCATCTGATAGATGTAGCCGTTTATTTTTTTAACCGTGTCTCCTCAGGCTCTCTGCCTTCAACACCCCAGACTACTGTAACAGGCGCAAGTCATGTACGAGTTTGACTAATCACGTTTGAGCAAACCTTACATTTATTTTCTGGTAATTAGCTAGCTGAATTAGCTAACTAGCTGGTCTGTTAATATTTTTAATATAACACCATGAACACATGGTTGTATGCTAAGTTACTCGCGAAGTTTGACCTAAAAATTGGTTGTACAGTGTTAGCTGGTGATCTAGCTACTGAGGGAACCTCCCGCTGTACTTTATTCGGAGTGCCCGAGGTCATCCATGCTATTGAAGAGCCTTTAAAAAGCGTATTGGGACGTTGTGTACATGTCCGCACCCTAAAGAAAAGGTTTTTTGTTTTCATTTATATATATATATATATATACGTGGACAAAATTGTTGGTACCCTTCGGTCAATGAAAGAAAAACTCACAATGGTCACAGAAATAACTTTAATCTGACAAAAGTAATAATAAATAAGAATTCTATGAATGTTAACCAATGAAAGTCAGACATTGCTTTTCAACCATGCTTCAACGGAATTATATATTTTTTTAAATGAACTCATGGAACAGGCCTGGACAAAAATGATGGTACCCCTAACTTAATAGTTTGTTGCACAACCTTTTGAGGCAATCACTGCAATCAAACGATTCCTGTAACTGTCAATGAGACTTCTGCACCTCTCTGCAGGTATTTTGGCCCACTCCTCATGAGCAAGCTGCTCCAGTTGTTTCCGGTTTGAAGGGCGCCTTTTCCAGACAGCATGTTTCAGCTCCTTCCAAAGATGCTCAATAGGATTGAGGTCAGGGCTCATAGAAGGCCACTTTAGAATAGTCCAATGTTTTCCTCTTAGCCATTCTTGGGTGTTTTTAGCTGTGTGTTTTGGGTCATTGTCCTGTTGCAAGACCCATGACCTGCGACTGAGACCCAGCTTTCTGACACTGGCCAGCACATTTCTCTCTAGAATCCCTTGATAGTCTTGAGATTTCATTGTACCCTGCACAGATTCAAGACACCCTGTGCCAGATGCAGCAAAGCAGCCCCAGAACATAACATAGCCTCCTCCATGTTTCACAGTAGGGACAGTGTTCTTTTCTTGATGTGCTTCATTTTTGCGTCTGTGAACATGGAGCTGATGTGCCTTGGCAAAAAGTTCCATTTGTGTCTCCTCTGTCCATAGGACATTCTCCCAGAAGCTTTGTGGCTTGTCAACATGTAGTTTGGCATATTCCAGTCTGGCTTTTTTATGATTTGTTTTCAACAATGGTGTCCTCCTTGGTCGTCTCCCATGTAGTCCACTTTGGCTCAAACAACGACGGATGGTGCGATCTGACACTGATGTTCCTTGAGCATGAAGTTCACCTTGGATCTCTTTAGAAGTCTTTCTGGGCTCTTTTGTTACCATTCGGATTATCCGTCTCTTTGATTTGTCATCAATTTTCCTCCTGCGGCCACGTCCAGGGAGGTTGGCTACAGTCCCATGGATCTTAAATTTCTGAATAATATGTGCAAGATTGTAGACGCCTGTGATGCTAATTAGTTGACACACCTTGAATTAACATGTCCCTTTGGTCACATTATTTTCAGTATTTTCTAGGGGTACCATCATTTTTGTCCAGGCCTGTTCCATGAGTTTATTTTTTTAAATAATTCTGTTGAAGCATGGTTGAAAAGCAATGTCTGACTTTCATTGGTTAACATTCATAGAATTTTTTAAAATTATTACTTTTGTCAGATTAAAGTTATTTATGTGTCCATTGACCGAAGGGTACCAACAATTTTGTCCACGTGTGTGTATATATATATATATATATATATATATATTTTTTTTTTCCCCACCCATTTCCATTTCGTTTCGTTGTTTGCTCAAGAGGTATAAATAAAGATGAGTAAAGAATAATTTGAATAATAAAACGCAAAGTTGCAAAAATTGTGTAAATCTGATGTTGTTGGTGTTATGATATTATTCAGAAGGTAAAGTATCATGATTGATTTTTGCAGAATGAGAAAACTTTTTTTAAGTGACTAACAACAGATCTGGCGACTTTTTGGACAGGGTTTCGCTGCTTTCTCACTATGCCTGCCTCTGAGGGTACAGTCTTAGTGGCCAGCCAGTTTTGGCAACTATTTTCACTTGAAAGTAGCAAAAGCCTGCCGAAAAAGTCGCTTAATGTCATTAAATGATGTAAGTTGCCAACTTGCATATTGATTATGCATGATGCATTATTCGCATGGCAGCTAGCAGCAGACAGATAAGGTGGTATAATAGCACAGAGTGACGTCTGGAAATTTTTGCCAATATTACTTTGCAATACTTTGCAAAATAAAGCTCGTGAGCAGAACCAGCCACCACACTGATACACTCAAAATGAACAGTTTGCGCTCTTCAACCCATGAAAGAATTGTGTTCAGTATGCAGTAATGTTATAATCTTCTCATATAAAATATACATGGAGGAAAGTGTAACAATAGAAGGTTATTTACCCTACCATTGCTTTTTTGTTGTTTTGTTTTTTCTCATTGAATTGAGTAAATTCATTCTGACAGAGTAATCTGTTTCGACGAGAGGTTCTCCACGAGTGATGATATAGAGCGTAATAACATGTTTAACCATATGAATCATTCAGCACCTCAATTGCTATTTGGTTCTGCCAGTCGCGGAAGGATATGTGTTGGTGGAGAAAAATAACTGGATGAATAAAGAAACCAATCATAATCTGTTGATAATAAATGTCTGTGGAACTGTTGTATAAAAGCAATATCGCAGTCAGGGTTGTTCTGTGCTGATATTCAGTGCAACAGCACAACCTCTTGTGTGATATTGCTTAAATATGATGTTTAATATAATGATAAATGTAATTACTTTTATTTGTTATTGTTGCAAATGTATATTTTATTATTTGAGATTATATTATGCAATGGTGGATTCATGTGAAAAGAAATTAGGCAAAAAAAATTTTATAATTCTTAAATCGAGTAAATAAAAACAAAGAATGAAAAGAATGGACAGGATTAGGAAGGAGTATATTTGAGGAACAGTGCAGTTAGGACAAAGTTAAGATGGGTTGGACATGAGGAGGGATGAGGGGTGTATTGGGAGGAGAGTAGAGATGGAGCTGCCAGGCAGGAGGAGAAGAGGAAGACCCAAGAAGAGGTTTATGGATGTGGTGGTTGCAGGAGGTTGGAGTGACAAAGGAAGATGTGGTAGACAGTTAGATGGAGTTAACTGGTCTGCTGTGACGACCCCTAACGGGAGCAGCCGAAAGAAGAATTAAGACAAATAAGGAGCTCCGTAAGCAAATGCGGATTGGTTTTTCGTCATGGGGAATGAGGGTATGCACAGTTCATTCTTGTCTCTGCAAGCTGGCAGTGCTGTTGGTTCGACACGCTGTTTCTCTCCCAAACTCACTGACCAGCGTAGAAATCTTTTTAATCTTTAGCAAAATCTTTAGCAAAAGCATTCCTACATCTGCATTGCACTCTGACAGGCAAGAGAAATTAGCTAAACTTTGTCCAAAAAGTTTTTTTTTTTTCTTTGATTTTTTTTTTTTTTTTTTAGCTTTCACCAAATTATTACATCACAAACACACTATGGTAAGACGCATCTAACAAAATCAAAGACAAAGCAAACAAATTAACAGAAAACTCTTCTAAACACAAAATTGTCTTCACGTTATTCATTTGAACCTTATGTATTTCTTTCTCCATTTATTTCACTATTTACTCTCCTACACTTATATTTTAATTGTTTATGCAACTTTCTTGGAATGAATTTTCTTATTCATCATGCCGTTATGGCTTATGGCATCTACCTAACAAGAAAGAAGTCCAGTTGACATGGCTTTCGAATAACCTCACCTGGTTAACTGAGAATCTTCAGACTAGCCTTATAGCGGTGTTCCCCAAAGTGTGGGCTGGGGTCCCTCTAGTGGCACACAAAGGTACTGTAGGTGGGTTGCAAGAGACTCATATATAATAATTAATTATTAATAGAAGGTTTAACATACTCACTCACTCACTCATCATCTACATACCTTAATCCTGTATTCAGGGTCACAGGGGACCTGGAGCCTATCCTAGGAGACTTAGGGCACAAGGCGGGGTACACCCTGGACAGGTGCCATTCCATCGCAGGGCGCGCACACACACACATACAAACACTATGGCCAATTTGGGAATGCCAGTTAACCTAACCTCCATGTCTTTGGACTGTGGGAGGAAACCGGAGTACCTGGAGGAAACCCATCAAGCACAGGGAGAACATGCAAACTCCATACACACAGAGACGGGAATCGAACCCGGACCCTGGAGGTGCAAGGTGACAGTGCGAACCACTACACAACCGTGCCACCTTGGTTTAACATACAACATGTATAATTAAACATTTCCATTGTAAATGTTTTTTGTTAAATGTTTTTTTTTTCTTCAGATCGTAGTCTTATCGTAGTGTGTTTGTATTGCACCTACTGTACCTCACCCTACTTAGCTTCTGAGAGTGGGCGAGATCGGCCTTGACAGGGTGGTGTGACCATAAACCTGCCTATTCATAGTTTATACCGTTTACTTTTTTCGATTCGCTCATTTCCTAATTTGCTGTCGTACTGCCAGCTTTGTTAAACTAGTGACTTTGTTGTTAGATTTAACAACCTTTAACCTGAGCATGCCATATTGTGCATTCTGAGCCTACAGATTTCATCTCGCAATCGAAGAAATACAACACACACTCCTGTATGTGCGAAACTGACTTTAAGTCTGACTTGTTCATGTTTCAAGCTGTGTTTATGATTTCTCTTGTAAAAGCAACGTTAAGTCGGACAATTAGCTATGCATCGATTATTCATTTTTTTTATATATTTAATGTGTATTTTTAAACGAGTGAAATTCCTTAATATGACATGGGAAACATTTTACATAACCAACGCGCGTGGATTAAAACTAGAATTTAATTTTGAATTTAAGGCCAAAAGCAAACGGTCCTAACGGTTTGGAACGCCGTCGCCAAGGCAAACAAGGACTCGCGTCGACTGCAGCGCTGTAGTGAACCCTCGAGCGCTTTGATTCGAACGCGCCCGCTGTTTGGCCCCGCCTCTTAGAGAAACGCTTCCGGGTTTGATACTGCGCATGTGCAAACAGAAAACGAGCGTTTTATCCGCCGACAGGTTTGACATTTTAATAAATAGTATAAAATACAAAATAAAATAATAAAACGACCGCTGGAATTAATGACGTGTGTCTAGGTAGATGGGACTGATGCCATGTGCTTAAGCAGTCAGCTCATGAATTAAAATGCACGTGTGGATTTCTAAAAAAATAAATAAAATAAAAAGAAGGACCCTAAGTACAAACACAGGACGTAAACACAACTGCGACGCGGCTCATGGAGGGCGCGCGCTGGGCGTTCCGATGCGGCACGTGGAGCCCGAGCCGCGCGGACTGGCTGCTGTGCGCGCGCTGTGTTCAACCGGAGGAGAGAGAGCGGATCGGTGGGTTTGTGTTCGCCAAAGACGCCAAAGCAGCCATGGTGAGATAATAAACGTAATAATAATACATTCTGCCTTTTTGTCTGTTTGTCTTGAAAAGACACGTGACTTCTCTAGCTGTCCACAACGGTCATCGTTTAAAAGTTTCTAGATAATTTTGTAACACGCCAGCAGATGGCAGCACAAGGCTACGCGCGCGCGCACACAGACAATGAGGACCGAACATCATAAGTCAGTGTGCTAAAAGACATCAGGAGCTGTATACCTGGTGAAACATTTGACACTCCCTTGTAACTGTATGTCTGTGTATTCTGTGTATGTCTGCTTGTCTGGATATAGTATTATCACCCAGGTGGTATCGTGTGTTTTTAGGCTGGACGTCTGCTGATCAGGAAGCTGGTGTGTGAGAAGATGGGTCTGCCCTGGAACGGGTTCCGTTTGGACAGGACGCCCCGGGGGAAGCCCTACCTAGCTCACCCATTGTCTGTCTCAGGCTCCGCCCCCTGGAGTTTCAATGTCTCTCACCAGGGCGACTTTGCCGTGCTGGCGGCCGAACGCGGGAGGCAGGTGGGAGTGGACGTGATGAAGACCACCAGACCAGGTAACAGCCTGGAGACCCAGGTGTGTGTGAGCATTGGATCATAAGGCTGCTCCTTATTAGCAGAAGAATAGCTGATGGAAACACACACAAGTGACATCTGGAACTTATTCGTAGAGACATTCAGTAACGTGAAATGTAGTTATCGCTGGTTAGAAATAATATTTCAGCATACGCTGTTAGAAGAAACATTATCTATTCCAGTGAGGTAACAGGAACTCCTTGTTGATTTTTTTTTTTCCATAACATCACACCTGCATGAGCTTTATTCCTTATTTTATATTTTTTAGGATTGGATGGGAAAATTATTCTGTGATGCATCATCATTATCAGTCCAAATAAAATTTAAACATAAAACATTACACAGACTCAACTAATACCACTTTTAGCACACATGCTGTGTTCGTTTATATATTTTATTTAAAAAATCTAATTTAATTAAATTTTGATCCTTAGCAAGCAAGATAAATTAAATAATAGCAAATAAGTGTGTGTATACTGTATATAGTGTGTGTATGTATGTATGTATGTATGTATGTATGTGTATATATACACACACACACACACAAAATAACTAAGGCATTTCAACAAAAAAACATTATTTTGCAGAAAACACGCTGATTTTCTGAAGGTTACAACAGTCAGCAATTAGTAGGAAGTGTACAGGCCTCTGCTCTGAATGACTTCAGCACATCTGCGGCCACAGGACAGCACTGGTCTCTCACACTGCTCTGGGGTGATTTTGGTCCACTCTTCTTCCAGTCTCCTCCATAGTTCGGTGACTGTAGTGGGTTTCTTGGCCATAACTTTGTCACCAAGGATTTTCCAGAGGTTTTCTATTGGGTTGAGATCAGGATTCTGGGCAGGCCATGTCATTATTTCAGTGTTTTTAGGTTCAAGGAACTGCTTTACCCATTTTGCTCTGTGACATGGAGCGTTGTCCTGCATGAACACTGCGGGCTGATCGGGTGATGAACGCAGGGAAGGAACCATATGTTGTTGAAGAAGGTTCTGATAAACATTTGCATTCACTCTGCCATGTAGCTGTATAAGAGGCCCAAGTCCTGCTGTAGAAAACATGCCCCAAACCATGACACTTCCTCCTCCACTTTTCACTGACTTCTTTACACACTTTGGGTTCAGTCTTTCTCCAGTTTGTCGCCGAACATAATGTTTCCCATCGGACTCAAATAAATTAAACTTGCTTTCATCACTGAAGTGAACTTTGGACCAGTTCTCCTCTGTCCACACAACATGCTCCTCAGCAAAGCTTAGTCTAGCCTTTTGGTGAGAGGTTTGGTCACTGCA